>CM033648.1:54334126-54619416 GCA_019512145.1 Engystomops pustulosus | reverse complement strand
TTAACATCAGTTAATTATTTCAGTTATTTCAGCAACAGTACTCGAATGGCGAGTTCTGGTCGCATTGATTACTTTTGTTATGACTGTCAGGGGACTCCTATTTGGGCACAGGCCCCTGCTTGGACTGGCCCACCCAGTCTTCATGCCATATGACAAGAGAAATGTTTACATGTCTTTTTTAATATTAACACTAAAGCTTCATTACAGACACATTTGATAACTGTTACAGCTGATCATTGTAGCCTAAGACTAAAGTACAATAAATTACCAATATCCAGAGGTCCGTTTGTAACTAGGGGACGTATGTAAGTCGAGTGTTCTTAAGTAGAGGACCGCCTGTACTGTATATACTGCTGGGGGCTGGCTATATACTGCTGGGGGCTGGCTGGCTATATACTACTGGGGGATGGTTATATACTACAGGAGGCTGGCTGGCTATATACTACAGGAGGATGGCTGGCTATATACTGGGAGGCTGTGCGCAATGCATTTTTACTCGAGTATATACAATAAGTGGAATGTGGAATGTTTCAAACAAGCTCTATAGCTGTGGCAGCAAACCTATGTTATGGGTGCCAAAGGTAGCACTTGGAGCCCTCTCACTCACTGAAGACAATCTACAATGATGGTCTGAATTTGCCCTCCTTCATTTAACTCTTTTGTTGTCCTCAGAAGGCCAATATGATTGAAGATGTTTATTCCGCTTTATCTGTTCTTAGATTGAAGGTGCTTTTGTCCAAGGAATTGGGCTTTATACTACAGAAGAGCTAAAATACTCTCCAGAAGGGGAATTGCTAACAAAGGGCACAGGAGAATACAAGATCCCATCTGTGTATGATATTCCAAGGGAGTTCAATGTATCGCTGCTGCCTTCTTCACAAAACCCTTATGCTATTTATTCTTCCAAGGTAAGAGGTCTGCAGTATTGCAGTATTCCAACTATATAGTATATATATATACATATATATATATATATATATATACAGGTAGTCCCCGGGTTACATACAGGATAGGGACTGTAGGTTTGTTCTTAAGTTGAATTTGTATGTAAGTCGGAACTGTATATTTTATTATTGTAATCCCAGCCAGAACTTTTTTGGTCTCTGTGACAATTGGATTTTTAATAATGTTGGGTTGTCATAAGAATCAATATTAACACTAAAGCCTCATTACAGACACATTTGATAACTGTTACAGCTGATAATTGTAGCCTAGGACTAAAGTACAATAAATTACCAAAATCCAGAGGTCCGCCTGTACTGTAGAAGACCGCCTGTACTGTATATACTCGTGTATAAACCGAGTTTTTCAGCACAAAAAATGTGCTGAAAAACCTCACCTCTGCTTATATACAAGTCAATAAAAAAAAGAAATTTACATACTCACCATCCAGCGTCCCTGATGCTGATGCTGAGGCTCCTCTTCTTTCTTCTCCTTTCTGTATTAGCTGACAGAAACGCGTCCATATAATCTGCCGGCCGGCGCACACTATGATGCAGCGGTGTCGCCGCAGATGACGTCATAATGTGCGCCAGCAGATCCCGTGGAATACAGCAAGGAGAAGAAAGAAGAGGAGCCGCAGGGACCGGAACATTGTGGAACCGCGCAGGGCACTGGGATCGCCCAAAGGTGAGTATGGAAGTTAGTTTTTTTATGTGCTTGCTTCATGTGCGTGCCGGCTGTATATTACATGGGGGCTGGCTGTGTACTACATGGGGGCTGGCTGGTTGTATACTACATGGGGGCTGGCTGGTTGTATACTACATGGGGGCTGGCTGGTTGTATACTACATGGAGCTGGCTGTATACTACTGGGGGCAGGCTGGCTGTATACTACTGGGGGCTGGCTGTATATTACTGGGGGATGGCTGGCTATATACTACTGGGGGCTGGCTATATACTGCTGGGGGCTGGCGATATACTGCTGGGGGCTGGCGGGCTTTATACTGCTGGGGGCTGGCTGGCTATATACTACTGGGGGATGGTTATATACTACAGGAGGCTGGCTAGCTATATACTACAGGAGGATATCTGGCTATATACTGGGAGGCTGTGCCCAATGCATTTTTACTCGAGTATATACAGTAAGTGGAATGTGGAATGTTTCAAACAAGCTCTATAGCTGTGGCAGCAAACCTATGTTATGGGTGCCAAAGGTAGCACTTGGAGCCCTCTCACTCACTGAAGACAATCTACAATGATGGTCTGAATTTTCCCTCCTTCATTTAACTCTTTTGTTGTCCTCAGAAGGCCAATATGATTGAAAGTTGTGAAGGAACAGGGAGATAATAAGATTTTGCAATAAATAAGTGTTTTTTGGTTGTAATTTGGGTACTCAGTCTCTAAAAGGTTTGTTATCACTGCTGTATGGTCTACTATATAAATTAAATTACTCTAAACTACAGTATTTTAAGAACATTTTATTTTTATCTGTTTCTCTAGGGAATTGGTGAATCTGCCCTCTTTTTGGGATCAGTTGTATATTTTGCAATAAAGGACGCTTTGTCTTCTGCTCGAAAAGAGAGGGGCTTGTCCAATACATTTACACTGAATAGTCCGGCAACTCCAGAGAAAATACGTATGGCATGTGGAGACCAGTTCACTGACATGGTGAATAGTCATTATCTTATACTAACTATATATATATATATATATGTATATATATATATATATATTTATCATACTGCAATAAATAATAATGGTAAGGTGAGTTTTCCCCATGAAGACACATGTTCAGCTTGCCAGAAACCTCTTATGGCACCTATCGCCTTAGAGAATAAACATTTTCATCCCTTTCTGCCCACACATCTGTCTGTCAACAGAGGTGAGTATACATCTTATAGTCAGCCAAAATCAGGAGATCATCTTAAGCAAGGTTGTTAAGCTATGGCAATGTGCTATAGCTGGCTTAGGGTCCAATTATATGTGGCCCGTGAGAAAATATCAAAAGTCTACTAGCGCTCGCCCACCCATTGACAGCACATGCAAAGTAAATACAACAAATCCCACAATGCTCTGCTGGTGCATTGGTGCATCAATCAGGACCCACAAGCATCCCCTTTAGTAAAATTCATAAGTGACCTGATGCTATCAGTCACATTGGGCCAGAACTCTCAAAATGATCAAACAAAAGGTAGGAATAATAAGCTTTCTGAAAAGAGTGATAAGCAGAATATCTGTTTCCAAATATAAAGGAGAGACCCAATCGTCTTGTGTGCATTGTAGCATTAAAGGAAATAGCTTAGTTTTGGAGAAAAACAATTAAAATTATGCAAATTAGGCCCTTCAAGCTCTGTCATCTGCTAATTATTCACGTCTCCATACAGCATTAACATTTGGAGGAGGCAAAAAAGCCAAATGGAGGCGTGATCAATTAGCAGAAAATTGACATAGATAAGAGCCCCTGAGGCTCAACTGTCTAAGCCTTTATTGGGAGTTTCCACATCCCTGACCGAATACCCCATCTCTGTTACCAAGCTGCTCATTTTCTATATTCAGCAGCACATATTTGTTTGTGCAACTAGCTTTTTTGTAGGGGTTGGCCACGCTTAGGAATGTTTAACAGGTGCCCCTCAGGCCCCCTATCTCTGCTGGATTCAGGCAGTTGGAGGGGGCTGTGTGCAGATGTCCCTGGCATGTCCCTCCAACCACTAATTGAAAAGTGGTTATGACAGAGGGGGCAGTAATGACTTTATAGCCACTCTGTCTGTCATAAGTCAATAGAGACGGGATCTAGCAGGAAGTCCCTGCTCTGGCAGGATGATGGCAGCTCGAAGGAAGGTTTGACAGGGTAAGTGTAATATGGATTAACCCATTACAGTTAAACTTTCCTAAACATGGCCACCTCTTAATAAAGTTAATTATACATTCCACAGGAGTCTTCTCACTGAAAACACCCTTCCTTCACTCAATCCTGAGGATTTGCTTAGCACATCCCCTCCCATTTGCTCTAAATCACTTCTGTAGCTAGCTTCTGTTTGAATACTCCAGCAGTTACTCAGGGGGTCGGGTTGTATTTAACAAAGAGATCTCTCACACTAGTGCAACTACAATCCTGAATGCATTTTCACAATCATGCTGCTACTAGCAATGCACAGGTATGATTCCATAGCTCTAAATGGTTGCTACCAGACACCATCTGAAGTTTTTCATTGTAAAAACTAATGACCACTCCATTTAAATTTGTGTCTATAGAAAATGGTTCTTTGATATGTCTGATTGAAAAGAAAAACTTCCTTCATTGTGTACATTTTTTCAATATCAAGGTTGGCCCACATCCAAGATTTTAATTTTGACCCACTGAGTATTGATCTAAAGCATATGACCATCTTTACCTGTGAGTTAGCTTGCTAAAAACAGTTTAAAAAGCAACATATTTGTAAATTAATAACTGAATGAACAAAGTGTAATGTTTTGGGTGAAAATGTTCTTTAAAAGAGGTTGTTTCCAATTTTTTTCTTTCTTTTTTTAAGATTCAGAAAGATGACCCTACAGCATTCATCCCATGGTCTATTGATGTGTGACATGGATGATGAGCAATACATGATGAAAGGGACCGTCTCCTGTCTGGACAAATCCCTAAATCTCTTCCTGGCTTTGACTATGTTCAAATAAAACATTTTGAAGACTTTTATGTGATTTAGAATTACATTTCTAAGTAGAATATTGCATGTTGACCCGGTGATGCTGTATCTTTAAATATTTTGAAAAAATACCTACTTTGTTTGAATCATTTTGACCTAACGTGTAATTTTTGATTACTCTTATTACAACAATTCATTTGCATTACAACATCCACTCTGTCTACAGTATATTGCAGTTTTGTTATCTAACCAGAAATAGTGTTGTCACATTATGATTGTCAGGATTCGGGATGCGTGAATCCACTGGACCACTACGGGAGGTGGTACTAGCCGACACCTGGGACCGAAGTCTAAGTAACACCTGGTTTTCCCCAGAGCCCGCCGCAAAGCGGGTTGGACTTGCTGTGGCAGGGTACCACCAGATTGTTCCACAGTTGCGACTAGCCTGCGGTCGCAGCCGAGGTACCTTAGCAGGAGACAATCTCGAGGTCAGGTACAAGCACAAGGTCAGGGCAGGCAGCAGAGATGCTACGTCAAGTCCAATTCGGGGTCAGCAACGGGAGGTCCAAGCAGATGGGAATGGGAACACAGGCACACAGGAGACAGGAACTCAAGAGCAGGAACACACGGGAGCAGGAACGCAGGATACACAGGAACACATGGGAACGCAGGAGACACAGGAACGCAGGAAACATAGGATCACAGGATAATCGCTAGGGAGCTTTTTCTAAGGCTGTGAAGCACAAAGATCCGGCAGGGTTTGCAGGAAGAGGCAAGCTTAAATAGAATTTGTGAAATTGACCAGCGCCAATTAATGGCACATTGGCCCTATAAATTTAGAGAAGCCGGCGTGCGCGCCCTAGGGACGGAGTCGCGCACGGCGGATGGGATCATGACAGGAACTGGGACAGGTAAGGTGCGCACACGTTGTGCTGGTGGGGGCAGAGGAGCACGGGTTTGAAACTTTTCTATTTACCCTATGACAACAAATATTTCTTCACACCTTTCTCCTTTCCTGGAGTATTGACAAATATTTACAAATAGTCACAATCTAAAATGACAGGAAAAACATTGTGCACCAGTGCCCATCAGGGCAAAGACTTTTCTCATGGTCACAACATTGAAGCAGTTATCTAGTCACCAAACTTTCAAACTGGGGAATAATGTGCCCATCAAACAATGAAAATGTCAAGGGTTGATCCTCAATCCATAATGGTGCATTTGTAGCTCCTAGTAGTTTGCTCCAATCATCTTGACATTAGTTTGCTTTCTGCCACTGGCTTGTATTTTCACTGATCCGTTGACAGTGGAAAAAAATTATGAATCATGTTCTATTTTTTCATTGATGCAGATCACACAAGGCAATACAAGTCTATGGGTCCTCAAAAAAATCTGATGAACATCTGTTTTTTACACTGATGAGGCCGAAAAAACAGGTTTAATGTTTTCAAAGCAATGTTGAACCTTCGTGTTTCGTGTATCGTGCGGACACAGATACAAAACGGAAGAAAAACTGAGACAAAATGCAACGGATGCGCAATTGAAGCTGAGCCCCAACGTCAATGTAAAAGAGCCCTTATTCTAATATTCTTGAAATACCTAAATAACATATAACATCCAGAAATAAATGAATAAAACACTAGTTCTAGACCAAAGTGTAGACACATGAACCCCTTTGGATGTTGGTAACTTACTGTACTTCAACCCCAGGCTACAATGATCAGTTTTCAGAGTTAAAGGTTTCTGCAAAAAAGATTTATTGTTAATCCAGGTTATTACGACAACCCATACATTTTACACAAATTGTCACAGAGACCAAAAATATTTGGGCTGTAGTTATAATTATAAAATATACAGTTCTGACTTACATACAAATTCAACTTAAGAACAAACCTACAGAACCTATCCTGTACATAAACCCAGGTACTGCCTGTATTCACAATTCATTCTCGAGGATTTTTTTTTCTAACTCCCCATTTTTTTTCAATCTCTCAGGACCCTTTACATTTTTGGCACATTGCAAAGGCTTCAGCCTTGATCACATGCTAAGGTTGCATTGCGTTTCCACTTCATCTGCAAAAACGCAATGTAACCTCAGCATGTGATCAAGGCTAAAGCCTTTGGAATGTATCAAAAACGCATCAAAAAATGTGATGCAACACATCGAGTGAAAGCGCCCTGTTCTTCAGATGTAGTTTTTGACGGCAAAAGCAAGTGTGGATCATAATGGATGAGAACATATTATTAAGAGAAGCTGCTCCTCCTCATTTTTCACTTCGCTCAAAAACTGCATCTGAAAACCTGAAAGTGTGGACGCACCCGTGTTCACAAGCTGTGTTTTGGTAGCGTTTTTCAATGCGTTTTCCTGGTAACCAAAGGAAACCGTATAGAACAGCTACAAATGACAGGATGCTTAATAATAATAATAATAAGCTTGTTAGGAGGGGCTGTAGGACCTTTGGAGGCTTGTTAGGAGGGGCTGTAGGACCTTTAGTGATGTCACAAGCATGCGACTCATCACATGTGCAACACCCCTGCCGACACAAGGCAGAGGGGTTGTTGTAAATACGTCCCAATATGTAGCTTGCAACCTGTGTGGAGTCTGATCAACCCCACAGCAGGTCACTACACAACACAGGGAACACTGCAGCGGTAGATCCTGCCTGGTAAGGCAGGAGTTAATTGTTTAATGTGATGTCATTCAATCAGCCAATCACATCTGTTATCCTATTGTATTGTAAGCTGGGATGCCATTGGAGGAGTAACCACCACCTGACCAGTGGGAGTAATAAAACCCCTGGTCAGGAAAGTTCTAGAAATCAGTCTGACAGGAGTCAGTCTGAAGAGAGAGATCAGTTAGTCTCTGAGGGAGAGTAGTACAGTGCAGCCAGTACACCAGATCAGACCAGTCTGACAAGAGTCAGTCAGAAAGACTAGTCAGTCAGTCAGAGCAGTGACACAGTAGAGCTCTGAGGAGTTATTGAGAGTAAAGGGGTATCATCCTACCTTTAAGGGTGATATCTGAAGTAACCCAGGACAAGCTGAAGCATCCTACTAGGACACAGCTACCTCCCATCCTGCCCTTGCATCCAGGCTGGTGATCAATCTCTGTGGTTCCCTCTCCAAGTGCATCCCCAGCCTGCTATCATTGTTAAGATTCGTTTGGCACGTTATACACTGTTCCTGTTGGTTCCAATAAAGAACTGTAACTTGCTTTTAGACAACGTCTGCCTCCGTCTGCTCCCTGCTACTACGGCTGTCACCATCACGGGCACCCTATCCATTACACAGGGACTCATACTCCAGACCCTAAAGGGTTGCCCCAGGGAGAACCACTATAACAGACTCTCCCTCATCATTTCTTGTCAACACCACCTGCTGGAGACCTGCCAGGCTGTAGGAGAGCCCTCCGGTCCCCATACCAAGCCCCGTGACACTAGCGTGCCTAGGCCGCATCCGCCAGCCACTCCGGTATCCTGGGCCCCGGCTGTCTCCAGGCCCCAAGAGAAAAAGGCTAGGCCCCGGTGGGGGATGTTGCACATGCTTCAGGCTGTCCAAATACAAGCATGCTGTCCTCCATCATTTTAAAGTCCTTAGTGTTCTTCAGTGAAGTACTCATCACATGCTTCAGATTGGCCAATTACAAACATGCTGTCCTGTTTTGGCTTTACTGACCTGATGTCACAATCTGGAAGTACCCACTCAGATCAGGAATAGCTTAATCTGATTTAATTAGAAATAAAGTTAAATATACCAGATATATCTCAGTCTAGGAAGAAGTCAGCAGCATGATACAAGTATTGTTGGAATTGTTATCAAAGGCTCTCTCCAGCTGTGCTAAAATTATTTTTGTCAGTAACTTTACAGTTATGCTTTAAAATAAATATGTTCTCTCTTCTCTGAGGTTAGGCTCAAACCCAGATCCACTTCCCATTGGAGCATTAACGATGGAAGAGCTTGGGAAGAGAGGTTTAGAATTAGGCCAGCAAACAGCACCCAGCAATTGCCAGGACTTGTTGGACACCAGTAGAGATCTGAATAATAAGCTCTCACATAAATGTTGTAACAGTTCTAAGGGAAAAACTGATAGAAGCTCCATACTAAATTGATAGTTTTTAACTGTACAATTATCAAGATTAGCAAGTTATCTATGCTAAAATGTAACTTTTCATTATTTTAATAAATCCAACCCCATAAATACACAGAAATGAACTAATCTTAGATAATACACTTTTCCACTAAATCCGGAAAAGGGAGTGTCTCTCGTTTACCCTAGAACCATCAATGATAGTCTATTCAGAGTGGATCTTATTGGACATTCTGGGGGCTAGAGTTGGGAGCAACTGTCTCTAATGGTAAATATTGCAAGCTGAACAGCCAGGCTATTTCTCTTACCCTAAGCCCCATAAGCTGGTGCCCTAATAAGGGCAGCACCCAAGCTAACATTTTCCACATGGCGATAGCGTTGCATTTAGAAATACAATGCAAAGGCTCCTCGTGTGATCATATGTTAAAGCAACATTGCATTCCCATTGCGTTCAGTAAAAATGGTTACAAATGCTTTACAAGGGGTTTGATCAGTAACTATTTAATGTTCTGATGTCCGTAGCTGAGATGCCTGAGTAAGCCAATCTCACATACAGTTAAGCATCATGCTCTTTCTATTTATCTCCCTGTGTTCAAACATATCTCTAGTCTTAACTTCCTTGTAGTACAGGACATGACGTACAGGACATGACTCTTATCTCTACTGCACCCTGGACAACCCCCCTAGTTCTCTTTCTTGCACACAAGAGGCAAATGTTCAGGCAGTCCCCGGGTTACATAGGAGATTCAAAATTGGTTTTACTCCTGGTGTCCAGCTGTGTTTAATTAAACTGATTTGACTTGATTAGGAAAGGCACACACCTGCCTATATAAGACCTCACAGCTCACAATGCATGTCAGAGAAAATGAGAATCATGAGGTCTACTCACTGCCCTAGGAGCTCAGATACAGAATTATTGTAAGGCACTGATCTGGCCAAGGTTAAAATAGAATTTCTTCAGCACTTAATGTTCCTGTGAGCACAGTGGCCTCCATGATCCTTAAATAAAAGAAGTTTAGGATGACCACAACTCTTCTTTGACCTGGACATCCAGCCAAACTAAGAAGCCTCACAAACAAAATGGAGGAACTGGAACTCTTGATGTTGGAGCGGAAATATGATATTGTGGGAATCTGCGAGACCTGGCTGGACAGTAGCTATGACTGGGCTGTTACTATAGATGGTTATAGTCTTTTTAGAAAGGATCGTATAAATAAAAAAGGTGGAGCAAACTACACCTACTCACCTAAGGTCCTCTTCATCCCAATCCCAGCGGTGTTCTTCTTTAATCTTGACACGCCAGGATCACCTGGAAAAAAGCAAGCTGGAATGTGGGGACCATGCTGGGAGAGGTAGATTACCTCACACCACCTGTGTGATAGGTACCTCCTTCTCCCAGCATGACGTCATACAAGTGTGAATAATTAGCAGCCCATAGCGCTGGATATCTCGTCCCCATGCTCTGATCTGCTAATTAGAATTCTTTTTTCCACATGATCCTGTCTTAAGATTAACCCCTTACCAGCGGGCACCGTAATAGTACGTGCCCACATCGCGCCTAGGATTGTCGCTCCTTGTGACGTCATCGGGGAGCAGCAATCTGGTGCCATGACAGCCTTTGGTCTTCTGAAAACCCAAGTCTCGTTTGAACCTATTCATTACAATGTGCTAATTGCACATTGTAATGAATGAGCAGTAAAATCCCCATATACTGCCATACTGTAGTATGGCAGTATATGGTAGGATCGATCAGACAACCTAGGGTTAAAGTACCCTAGGAAGTCTCCAATTGAAGGAACAATAAATGTGGCCAAGTACAGAGATATCCTGGATGAAAATCTCTTCCAGAGTGCTCTGGACCTCAGACTTGGCCGAAGGTTCCCGTGTAACCCTAAGCACAGCTAAAATAAGAAAGAACAACTCTGTGACCATTCCTGACTGGTCTGTCTCTGACTTGAAAATGCCTTCCCCCAACATTCACCATCCAACCTGAGGGAACTGGAGAGGATCTGCAAGAAAGAATGGCAGATGTTCCCCAAATCAAGGTGTGAATAACTTGTTGCATCATTCCCAAGAAGATTCATGGCTGTACTAGCTCAAAAGCTGCTTCTACTCAATACTGAGCAAAGGGGCTAAATACTTATGACCATGTGATATTTCAGTTTTCTTTAAAAAAAAAAAATTATATTTATGATTTTTAACATTTTTTAAAGGGGTCTGAATACTTTTTGTACCCACTGTATATAGTGACTGTAAAGATACTTTCGGCCCAGGTATGGTAACAGGACGAATCTTTGTACACAGATGAAAAAAACAGAACCAACACCTTGATCTGTGCAGGACTGAACCAATTGCCAGTCAATGGCTTTCAAGCCACCAAAATTGACTTCTATCATGCATGGTCACGGTGTGGTGAGGCATTGTTTCTCAACACACCGTGAACATGTTGGGCACTTTGAATGGACATGGGCAGTGTGAGTGGAGCTGTGTGCCAGACTCCATGCAGTCTGGATCACTTCCACGCGTTTTCTCCTTCCCAAAGCTGTGCTCAGTGTAATTTACCACCTTGCATTTTTGCTCTTTTAGGGCTCAGATGGGTATTGTTCACATCAATATACTATCCATGACTTTTTGCAGATAGCATACCTACTTTTTTGAAGATCCATGAGGTACTGTCCCGTTCTGGTGGGCGCTGCTGCACTCAGTGATTGGATCGGACTCTTGTATCCATAAAATATTTTTAATAGAAAGGTAAAACACAACGCGTTTCGGCTCCAGGCTGGAGCCTTCGTCAGGTGAAAAACTACATACAATTCAGAATACATACATCCTTCTGGGTGTATCTTTTAAGTGTTTTTACTTTTCTGTTGTCCTGTAGTTTTTGTGTTTTTTATGAACTAATAAATATTGTTGTAATTGTCAAATACTGTCATCAGACCTATTGTACCCTAAGGGAAACACCTTAAAGGAAGAGAGCCAAACTAGAAAAATGCATACACATATGATAGAATTGAAAAACTTTATTTCACATAGTACATTAAAACTTTTAAAACCTGGCCTCCATAAAATGTGCTGGTATAGGGAGTAGTGCATTATTCAGGCGAATGGAGGACTTATGATAGGATATCCGATCACGGATTTGCTGTGTGGTCTCGCCTATGTAGCCAAGGCCACATGGGCAATTTAAGAGATAAATGCAATAATCTGTGTCGCAAGTCTAATAACCTCTAATGGGGTAACGTCTGCCTGACAGTGGGTGTGTGAAAGAATCGCCTCTTCATACATTAGTGCATTGGGCACAGTGTCGGCACGGGAAAGTACCCTATTTGGGTGTAAGAAAGAAAGTCTATTGAGATAACTTAGAAGTTGTACCTATGTCTCCTTTGACCAATTTGTCCTTCAGGTTAGGGGTCATTTAAAGCAAGGTAGAAATGGATGTTGGAATTCGACCACAGTTGTATGTCCCTTGTGTAAGATGGGCCAGTGTTTCCTAATGGATTGATGAATTTTGTATGCGAACGGATGATAGGAATGTACAAAAGGGATGCATGGTGGCTTATTCTGTTGCTATATTGATCTAGGGTGTTAGCTGGATAGCCCCTATTGGTAAATTTGGTTTCCATTTCTTTTAATCTTGTGTTGACTAGCTCTGGTCGGCTGACAATACGCTCAACCCTATTAAACTAAGGAGGTAAGGAAAGTTTTTAGTGGATTTTGGATGGTAGCTGGAGAAGTGGAGTAGATTATTTCGGTCTGTAGGTTTGGTGTATAGGTCAGTCCACAAAGTGCCATCACTGTTCTTATTGACAAGTGTATCCAGAAACTGTATTTTGTTGGGATAAATAAATATTATAAATGTTGAGCTAATCAAATCTTTTGACAAGTCCATACAAACAGAAGGACAAAATGGATGCCCCACGCGTATCGCTACCTTGTGGTAGCTTCCTCAGGGGGCATCTATCCCCAGCACCCCACTCTCATAGCCTGAGCATTTAGGTATACAATTTTCTTATTTGTACATGGTTTTGATTAGAACACCATATATAATATTTATTTCTGTACATTGTTGTAAACTATATTGTGGCCAGTAGGGGGAGCTGGAGTTCCAGGAACAGTGCACATTATCATGTGTTCAGCACTTTCCCGAAGATGAAATTAATTTGTGACTTCGTTCACAATTTTTAAAGGTTTTTAAGCATGTTTTGTGGTGTGTTTTTCTATTTATAAAGATATTATTTGTTTGATCTATTTTTCATGCCTCTGTTCTTTTTGTGGCTTTTGATTACATATTTTGGAATGTTTTTTGGTCAGTGGTTATTGTTGGGCAGTGCTGGTCCACCTCTTGTGTTTGCATAGGATTATATGATCTCTTTATCACTGCCCCCTGTTAGGCAAGTTCCGATCCTCTTGTGCGCATAGTCGCACATTCGTTCCAGCGGTGGAACGCAAACATTACAACTTCCGGTCCGCAACCGGAAGTACTCTGGTCCGAAACCGAAAGTCCCCTCCCACCTACATGGCAGAGGGCCACCAGAAGCACTAGGACGCCAGCACCTCATTCCACAGAGCGACTGTGACCACCATTTCCACGCAACGGTGCCTCCATTGCTATATGCAATACCATATGTCCAACTATTCTGTACAAACTGGTAAGCTGCCTTTTTAATTTTACAGGTCACGACTTCTTGACTATACCTTATGGAATTTCAACTGTACCTTGCAAGTCATTTACTTATTTCAAGACCTATTGTGTCTCATGTCTGGAGGGCAATCTTATGGAGCGTGTTACCCATGATATTGGATAATTTTCTGGTAACACCAGGCCGATTTGCACTCCCATTCCTTGTGACTTCTATTAATTTACATGTTACCATATTGCCATTGACATGTTTATGTACCATGTACCATTTATATTTATAAATAGATATTTTGATGTATAGACCAACTCCTAACTCACATACACTGTACTTACAGAGTTTGATGAAGGTCAATTGCTTGACCGAAACGTCACGTTTAAAGTTTGTATAATAAAAAAAATGATTTTGCAACCTAAACAGTGTGACTGGAGTTCCGAAAATTCCTATACTATACGGGGTTGGGATCCTCTCTAGAGCACCTGGATATTCTACCTGATTTAGTGTGCAGCAGAATTCCACTCCCTTACAAGATGCTCAAAATGTCCATCAAGAGTATCCGCAGTTGCGGATGAGGTTATATGCCCAATGTAGGCCTAATTTGGTGAAGACCTTGGCTTTACGTAGGCACTCGGAGAGCTTCATGATCAGAGGCAGTGGGTAGCGGTACTTCACAGTAATTTTGTTTAGACTGCAATAGTCTATGCAAGAATGGAGTGAACCATCCTTCTTGGCCACAAAGAACACCCAGCATCGGCAGGGGAAGAGGACTTGCATATGAACCCCTTCTGCAGGTTCTCTTTTACATAGGCTGACATTGCTGTGGCTTCAGGCACAGACAGTGGGTACACCCGACTCCGTGGAGATGTGCCCGGCAACAGCTCTATAGGACAGTCATAAGGACGGTGTGGTGGCAGATTCTCTGCTTGCTTCTTCTGAGAAGACGTCAGTAAAGTCCATATAAGAAGCGGGGAGACCCACCAGAGGCTTCGAGGACACTGGAGAAGGCACGGAGGCTACAGGATGAAGTGCCACTACACATTGAGGCGGGCATGCTTGTCCCCAATGACTAACTTCCCCATCTTGCCCACTGAGGGACAAGATGACCAGCAACTTTTCAAAGTGTACTACAGTAAGATGATACTGAGAGACCAGGGCAGCATCAATGAAGTTTCCTGAAATCCAGGAAGGCCGAAACATGAGACTGGCTACCTGTTCCAAAGCTGAGAAGAACAGGTATGTTTAGGCGTGGAGAAGCTTTGCTCTCACCTAGGGATGGGGTGGAGTGGACAAGTCCCGAGGAAGAGCCCTGGGCTGGCAAAATAGAGGAAGATTCCCCTGTCTTCATCTGGAACGCTCTTGAGGTGTCAGACGAGACTTGTCCGCTTGCATGGGCTCCTCTGCAGCAGACACGGAGGGCGGCTGAGGTGCTCTCTAGAAGACTGAAGCCAAGTGGGGCAGTCGACAGATCCTTATTTACTGTTGTTCAAGACGCTGCTCCTCCAAATGCTCAAAGAAGCGGATGTCGATCCGAGTGGCCAGGGAGATGAGGTAACTCAGCAAAGACGGCAGGTCTTTGCAGACAAAGCGTCCTTAATATGACAGACCAAACCTATGCCAGAGCCGCTTCATTCCAGGAGAGCTCTGAGGTAAGACTGTGGAATTGAAACGCATAGTCATCAACAGAAGAGTCCCCTTGACGCAAGTTCAGCAGGGCGGTTTCTCCAGATGACACCCGAGCTGGGTCCTCGAAGACGTACCGGAATTCAGCGAGGAATGCAGTGAGATTAGCTGTAACCGGGTCGTTTCTGTCCCTTAGAGGAGCGGCCCATGACAGGACTTTCCCGGTGAGAAGACTGATCACAAATGCCACCTTAGACCGTTCTGTGGCAAACTGTGTAGGCATTAATTGGTACCACCAGGTTGCTCCACAGGCACGACTTTGTCCGTGGTGGTCTCCTTCTCTACTCCTCTTCCTCTCACTGTCAGGGTTCCTCAGGGCTCAGTCCTAGGTCCTCTTCTCTTTTCCCTTTATACTGTCCATTGATCAAACCATCAGCAGATTTGGTTTTCAGTATCATCGCTATGATGATTATACCCAGTTATACAGTATACTGCATGTAATATTAGCCCTGTCTTACTGCAGAATACCAGTGACTGACTCTCTGCCGTCTCTAAAATCATGTCCTCTCTCTTCTTGAAACGCAATCCTTCCAAAACGGAATTTTTTCCTCATATACTAATTGACCTAAGCCTAATCTCTCCATTTCTGTCTGTGATATCACCATAACCCCAAGGCAGAAGGGAGCACCTCTCCTTTGTACCAAATATCCAATCCACCTTAAAAATATTTCTAGAATCCTACCATTTTTTACAAGTTATACCTCTAAAACACTTAATGTTGCTCTGAATCACTCTCATCTAGACTATTGTAACTCCCTACTAAACGGTCTTCCACTTACTAAACTCTCTCCTCAATCCATTCTCAATGCAACAGGCTACACAAGTGCATCCAGTCTGTGCCAGTCACTGCACTGGTTGTCTCTTTCCGAATACACTTTAAATTAATAACCCTCATCCACAAAGTTCTTCATAATGATGCACCCCCACACCTCTCCTCTGTCACCTCAGTCTACTCCGGTCTATCAGACTAATTCACAACCCCCAATGCTTTAAATGTTCTTTTAAAACTCATTTAATTTATTTAGGCAGACCTATCACACTCGCTAACTGCATGCAACTTTAACTCTTTATTAAACAGGTGCGATGTGAGGAAGCACGCCGCGACGTTCCTCCCCCAGCCAAGCGCTCCCGCCCGCAACTTGATGGAGACTCGGCGGTCTCGCAACTAGCTGTCTCCGGCACCCGAGACTACCAAGCACCGACATCGGAGCTTCCTGGGACCCAGCCCCAACTGCACCGCACTGCCAGCTGTGCGGTTTTGTCTGTCGCAATACTCCGATAGCCATACTGCTCCACTGATTTTCCCAGGTACACCGGCACAGGGGGGCTGTGCCTCGCCTGTTGTGAGAGGTGAGGGCAGCCGCCTGTATGGGCTAACGGAGTTCACCGGTACTGAGGCACCGTGGCACTACAGCTGGGCAGGAAGCCAAGAGGGGTAGGAGAGCAAACTGTGAGCTGCATGGGAGTAGGAGAAGAACCTAGGCTATATGCGCAGATCCTGCTAGACACCGCTACGGGAGTTGGGAGCTGGATAAGTTAGGGTTTCCGGAATATTACTCCACGTGGAAGACCTGCAGGGATGTTGTGAGGAAGACTGGTGAGATCGTTTGATTGTTTGCTGCTCCCCTGCTTTTGCCCTAGCTTCAACTAACTGTTGCTTTCCACATGCTTCGCAACCCAGCCTTATGTTATAGAGTCTTTATTTTTTCACTAACCCCTCGGAAGGCATGACCTAATGGCAGGTGTGCGGTACTAGTGCTCCTGGAGATATGACTTAAAAGTGACATTGGCCAAGTATAGGAGACCCTCCGGCCCATTGGTTCCTTATGTGTCGTCTGAACTAACAATTAACATCTACCCTTGTCTATCCCCTAGTTGACTGCTATACCTAATAGCAACTAGACCTGAAATCTGGATTGCTGAACTGGTTAACATCGGCAGAAAGAGTTTTGAGTTAAAATGTAAAAAACTACCCTGTTGGGGTGAAGTGTACTGGACTGTCGCTGTCTGCTGTTTCATCGTAGTGATAAAACCTTTTTTTTTTTTTTTTTGGGCGTGCACGGCTTGAGCTAATGCCGCATATACCGAATATTACCCCTTGCCTGTTTTTGTGCTGATGGTCAGCTGTGACAGTAAGAAGATTTGATGTCTCTATCTTGAAAGTAGTTAATACCGGTAGACAGAACTCTGAACGGAAGGGGAAAACTTTACCTTTCCGCAGGATAGAGAGGTTTACTTAAGCGAGGTTTAAGTAATCTCTCCTTGAAGGAGATGGAACTGAGGAAATTGTAAAAGGGTGTGACCACAGCAATATGCTTTAGGGTTTATTTCATTTGTTACAGATTAAGCAGGGTATACTGTTATAGTATACGAGAATCAACATCTTAGACTAGAAGCCAGACACGCAGGGGGTAACAGAGGACAAAGGGAAAGAAACGTATTGGTGTCGCTGTTTGCTGCTCTAACCAAATTGATATACTCTACTTTTGTAGCATTTGGCTGAGTGTAATACTATATACCTTGCCCTGTTTTTTTATGCTGACCGTTATCTTTGATTATAAGGACCAACCTCCGCTTCTCTGTCCCCGCCCCGCAATGGCCCCGCCTCCCATCTCTGTACCAATCAACTATGGGCGCCGAGAAGTCCCTTACACACAGGGAACATTTATATCAACAACATATCTATCGTTGTTTTATAGCCACATTTTCTATTATTACAGACCTTCATAAGAAGGATTTAAAAAGTTAATGTATAAATATGACACTTCACCCGAGACTTAAACGCTTAACCGTCGGCCTGAAAAACATAAGCAGTTATACCCCCTGCATGCTTAAACACAATGGTACAGTCCTCCCCTTTTCCCGCCCTCAGTGACGTAACAGTGACGCGCTCCGGCCTCTCTTTCTCCTGGTCGTCGAACAGCACAGGGGAATCTCTCGGAAGAGGCCTTCGTTGTTTGTTTTCCGTCACCACCCGCCCCGTCTTTGGCCCGTTTCCTGCCTGACTTACATTCGGTAAGCCGGGGCCTGGTGTTCGGGGTTATGTTGTGAGCGCCGGCGGCTCTGGGTGTCTCGGTAGCGGAGCTGTGCCTGGCCTAGGCCCGGCCGTGTGTGACTGCTGCTGCTGGCGGCCTCTGCCTCTCGTACCCGTGTACTGGATAGGATTTTTCTTGGTTCACTGTCTTGTCATTTTTTATTTTTTTTTTTCTTGTGCCCGTTTCCTGCTAGTGACGCGTGGGCGGGCGCGGTGTCACCCCAGGCCTGTGACTAGTGGTCTGCGGCTCCTCCCTGAGCGGGCAGTGCGGCCTCCTCCTCTTAGTATACGGAGTCTCCTGTGTAGTGAGAGGATCAATAATGGAAGGGCCGTGTATCCATTTACTGCCATTAGTTTCCTGATGTTATTGATGGCCCAGCAGTATGTGACTGGAGAGTTACAAGTGTCAGACCCTGCTGACCACTGTGTGTGACCAGTGGTCTGCTGCTTGTAATCCATCCAATCAGCTCACCAGTATGTGACTAGTGGGGTCTGATGCTTGTAACCCCTCCAATTAGCTCACCAGTATGTGACCAGTGGGGTCTGATGCTTGTAACCCCTCCAATTAGCTCACCAGTATGTGACTGGGTGGGTTACAAGTGTCAGGCCACACTAGTCAGATCACAAGTTAATGGGATGGATGACAATGTCAATGAGCTCATCAGTTTGTGACTGGATTGCTTTCAAGTGTCAGACCCTGCTGGGGTCTGCTGATTGTAACCCCTCCAATCAGCCCATTGGCAATGTGATTGTGTGGGTTACAAGTGCCAGGCCCCACTAGTCACACCCACCTCCCTCCCGATCATCCCATAAGGATAAGTGTAGACTGTGCTAGTTATTTGAAGTGAGGTTGTTATGGTGGACTCTGTGTACTTGTTTGCATGGGCCTGGATGATCTGGAGAGAAAGAAATATCATGGTTTATGGGGAAAAAAACATTTAATTCTTAAAGGTTGGACTTGCATCTTTTTTCCAGCCATATATACTATAACTAGTGGGGTACGACATTTATAGGCCCCCTCCTTCCTTTCCCGAGCAGCTAATTGGGATGTGGCTAGTGGGGTCTGACACTTGTCAGCTCAATCACACAGAATGGATGTGGACTTGAGAGCACAGACTGTAAGTAGCCAGTCTTCCTGACCCCAAATACCTCTTTACCCTTCCTGTACATGTTTGTCATCCACTGCTCACTGATATCTGCTATGGTGCTCGGCTGCAGGCTACCACACAGTCAATAAGGCTGTGCGCAGCTTCCTGGGACAGGTTTCATGCAAAATCCCTGGAGAATCTGCTGACTGCTCACCAGCCATGCAAGTGTATGGGCTATGGCTGAATAATGAATGTGCTGCAGATCCACACCAGTCTGCATGTTCAGTGTATTTCCTGTCACAAGACTGTGCTGTGTGAACATGGTCTGGTACTGACAGCTCAAGGAATTTGGATTTCTGCTGGATCATCCATGGCTGAAGCTGGATGGTGTTGGGATTTTTTGTTTTGTTTTTTTTCTTCCATACCCTTGTAAAAAGCTGTTTTGGCATGAATGTACCATACATATGGGTTTGATGGGACGTACCAGTTTCGCCTGTTGCTTGATGGAGGGTCTTTAAACTCTTGAAGCTTAGTTTGCTTGCTGTCAGTGAACGTGTCACTATAAACCTAGACCTAATATTCCATTTTGCTAGTCTTGAACATTTGCTTACCTTCTTCTTAATGTCTTTTTTTTTTTTTCTAATGCAGGGCAACTTTTTTATGAATAATCAAAAGCAACAAAAGCCAACGCTATCTGGCCAGCGTTTTAAGACCCGAAAAAGAGGTAATGTTTGGGTTTGCATCACATATGAGCTTATACTAGATCCTTCTAGTCCTCACTATTTTAATGTAATGGATCAGTAAACCCTATAAGGTATATCTGTCCAGTACTAAATGTGAGCAATGGCAGTCATTTCTCTGGCTCATGATTTATATAGTTTTTTTTATGGGTGTCACTAATTTTTGGCTTACTTTTTCCACTATAGATGAAAAGGAGAGGTTTGACCCTACTCAATTTCAGGACTGCATTATTCAAGGTTTAAACGAAACTGGCAACGATTTGGAAGCAGTAGCAAAGTTTCTTGATGCTTCAGGAGCCAAGCTTGACTACCGCCGCTATGCAGAAACACTCTTTGACATCCTGGTGGCTGGCGGGATGCTGGGTATGTGACTGGTCTTGGAGCATCTCTATTCAATGTGTAATGTGGAGATGGCATAAATAACTGGGCCTTGTCTTTCCTCTCTAGCACCAGGAGGGACTTTGGCCGACGACGTGATCCGTACCAACGTCTGTGTGTTTTGTGCACAGGAAGATCTAGAGACCATGCAAGCATTTGCTCAGGTCTGTAGTAGTTTTCTTTTCCCTGCTTTCGTTGACGTGTGTGGGGTTTGTTTGGTCGCCATCTTCCTCTTCTCGTTGAAAGCACTGAATTGGTATCTCCTATATAGGTTTTTAACAAGCTTATCAGACGTTACAAATACCTGGAAAAAGGGTTTGAAGACGAGGTCAAGAAGGTAAGAAACTTATGTAAACTTTGAGTGAATTTGTTTTCCCTTTTCTGAATAGGATTTATTTGTGCCATTTTTCAGTGCAAAATTAAAAGTATTACATCTAGGCCACCTCCATGCTTGTAGCTGGAGTGCACCTACATGGAGCATGCTTTCCCCCATGCCTGCAAACATTCACTCCTGAATGTCTGCCAGTTTTTACTTGAAATCTACACCAGGTCAGACCAGGAGTAGTTTTGTCCACTAGCGCAGTTGATGGATACATCATGGGGGCATGGCTTCATCATATCCCATCGGATGGAGCACTTGCATTTGATAAATCTCTCATTTGGTTTCTAAGTGTGTGTATAGGATTTTGGGTTTCATCAGTACTTTTCTTCCAAAGCTGGGGACCTTAACCCATTTCTGGGTTTGGCAATTAACGTATGCTTAGGTCTTGTCATATGCTATTGCCAAATGATAGCAGAAATCTCCTGAGCAATATATTAACTAACATCGATTGCTGATTCTTAGTAGCCTGTAATACATGACCATTTGTCTGAACCTTGCCTTGTAGCTGTTGCTGTTTCTGAAAGGTTTTTCCGAGTCTGAGAGGAATAAGCTGGCCATGCTCACCGGTATACTTCTGGCCAATGGACATCTTTCTGCATCAATTCTCAACAGTCTCTACAATGAGAACTTGGTTAAAGAAGGTAAGAATGCCCCATATTTTACCTAATCCTGAGAATCATTACATGGGAGAACTGGTCTTCTGTGTGAGAAACCATATTTGAGCATTTTAACAAGGGGGTAGGGTGGAATTGCCTAGTTGTAAATGAGCGAAGTTTAGATAGATGACTGGTTGATGCATTGAAAGATACATACTGTTAGCACTTCAAGATTTGAGTTCAGTGTTCAGCTGTAAATGACTTGCCTGCTTTAAAGGGAGCCTGTCACCAGAGGCTTTTTTTTTTTTTTTCCCTCCCCTTCCACTCGGTTGACTTGCCAGGGTCCTTGCCTGCATCAACTGGTGAGCATTTCAAATCTAAATGGCTTTCTGCTCCAGTCCCTCCTTGTTCCTCCCACAGACTAATCGCTGACATCTGCAAGCATTTCCTGTGCATGTCATGTTGTCTGTGCACATGACAGAGGGAGAAAGATGCATGCTGGCAGCAAAGAGCCTGTGGGAGGATGCAGGCTCAGACAGCCATTTCGTTTTGAAATGGGACCTGTCCTTTGAAAGTTTGCATCCTGGTACAAGATGTTTGTTTAAAAAAAAAAAAAAAAAAAACGCCAAAGGGAACCTGAATGGAGGTCAATTTATTATCTATGGGGTTCTCCCCCATCAGAATGTTATCCACTGAATTCCTCTGGACAACCCCTGCAGACCAAACTGACTTTATTCTACTTAATGCCTTTTGTTTGAATTTGCGGGAAGTGCAATTTAGGTCTTACAATAGTTTGAAATAGTTACAAATGACTATGGTGCATCCTGGTATATTGTAACAAATGGCTTCTTACGTTTTTGCAGGTGTTTCCGCAGCGTTCGCAGTAAAACTATTTAAATCGTGGATCAATGAGAAAGATATCAATGCAGTTGCAGCTAGTCTTCGCAAAGTTAACATGGACAACAGGCTTATGGTAAACTTATTTTTCATTTGCACTTTTGAGAAATTGCTCTGAATAGAAGACTCGCTTATATAACTCTATAACTCACTTATTTCCATTAGGGTGCTGTCACCGTTCTTGGTTTGCTTTTAAATGCACTGAAAAAAATGGAAAAATGTTAACCATGCATTTGGCTGCTTTGAATCAGTTTTTCTTTTAAACATGCAAAACACATGCGTTTTTAGTGTGCACGAAACACACTGTGACAGCACACTAAGCAGTAATTTGGTGGGAGAAAAGTCTTTTTTCATAGGTGTGAACTGAACCTTCATACAAATTTGATCTGGTCCTGAGCTCAGTAGAGACCTCGGCAATGTTTTCCTTGTTGGAACAGACCACCCCACTGCAGAAACCATTGTTTAGTGGTACAGAGCAAGTTTCTAGCAAGGATGCAGCAAAAACGTATTAATCTGCTTTTCAGGAACTTTTCCCTGCAAACAAGCAGAGTCTGGAACACTTCACAAAGTATTTCACAGATGCCGGATTGAAAGAGCTTTCAGAATATGTTAGAAATCAACAAACAATTGGAGCTCGTAAGGAGCTTCAGAAAGAACTACAAGAGATGATGTCCCGAGGAGAGCCCCTTAAGGAGGTAATGTAGGATTCTTGTAAGTTCCAGCTATTTGGGTTGTGCCTGATATAATCCAGGTATAACATATTGTCTTGCATGTTTAGATCAGCGTCTATGTAAAAGAAGAAATGAAAAGAAATAACATCTTGGAGCAAACTGTGATTGGTATTTTGTGGTCAAGTGTAATGAGCTGTGTGGAGTGGAATAAGAAGGAGGAGCTGGTTACAGAGCAAGCCATCAAACACTTGAAGGTACGGCTGCAGTGGGCTTTCCTAATGCTTGTTTGTTCTGTAGTTGTACAGAGGGATATGGATACTGTGATTACATTAAATGGAACGGTCATCACTATTTGGCAGCCTGTGATGCATATGGCTGTGCCACCCATATATGCGATTTAAAAATTGGCACTTCAGCCTTGTGTGCTAAACTGCCTGGCCGTCTAATTCCTGCATCTAGACGGCAAACACAACAGGGAAGGTTTTGGCCGTAACACTCATGCCTTTCCTTTGAAACTCATGCTTTCTGGATTGAACACCAGGTACGTGCATTATTTACAGGAAAAATGTAATGCTTTCTGAAATGAGCACTAGTTTCCATGGAAATGCATGTGTGTTTTGGCTAAGACCCTCCCTGTTGCATTTAAAAACTTAAGCAGAATGCAACATGTGAATATGGCCTGAGGTGCTCTGCCTATAGCCCATACTACTGCCTCTGATCTTTCAGAGCTTTATAGGTTCTCTTAAATAGTAAGATATATGTTCTCATAAAATATGGTTAATGCACAATGGCAGACCTGATTCTTGCTGATGAGCTTCATTGGATGGGGGCTAATGTAGAAAAAAAACAGCAGATTTCAATCAACAAACAAAAGGTATAAAGCTTGCCTCGCATGAGGCAATGGCTTATGAGCTACACTAAGGGTGTATTCACACATTCAACTTTTCAGATGCAGTTTTTGATGTCCAAATCAAGGGTGGAGTGGTAAAAAGGTGTAGCTCCTTTCAATATGTTCTCACCCTACTGCTTTTGGCTTTGAAAATTGCATCTGAAATGGGGACCTGTATGTGGCGGGTAAATTGCAACCAGCGAGGTGTGTATATAACACTGAGGCTTTCTCTAGGTGCAGCACTTAAAGGGGTATTCACATTTCGGCAAATTGTTGGTGTTTGTATTATAAAAAGTTTTACAATTTTCCAATATTTTCTGTATTAATTACTCACGGTTATCTAGATCTCTGCTTGCTGCCCTTCTATAGAAAGCTTCTGTTTACTTTGAGTGGACAGAAATCCAGCTATGGTCACACAGGTGCACGGCGGCTCATATCTCACAGCTCTGATACTAACAAGCAACACACCTGTGACCATGGACGGCTTTCTGTCCACTCAAAGTAAACCTAGGTTTCTACGGAGTGACAGCAAGCAGAGATCTAGAAAACCTTGAGAAATTGATAAAGTATATTGGAAAGCTGTATAACTTTTTATAATACAAAAATTAACATTAATTTGTTGAAATGGCAATAGCCTTATACTATAACCAGACACTCACCCACTTTCATTAGTCTCCACATCTCAAGCTCTATTAGTTTTGAACTGTAGTTGGATTAGAAATTACAGCCCTGTTCCGGGTTATATTTCTCAACCAAACCTTCAATGTGCATTTCATGTATTTTGTCACTGCTGCTTATGTCTATTGTCTAATTATCTCATGGTGTCTAACCTTCATTTTTCTTGTAGCAATACAGCCCTCTCCTTGCTGCCTTTACTACACAAGGTCAGTCTGAGCTGACTTTGCTGCTGAAAGTTCAGGAGTATTGCTATGACAACATTCACTTCATGAAATCTTTCCAGAAAATTGTGGTGCTTTTTTACAAAGGTAAGATCTAATGATCCAAATTTAAAGTTTGGTTTTGGACATACAGAAGCCTGAAAGTGAAGTGCCTTTATTGGAAGAAACTAATATGTATTTGCTAATGTGAGCAGAATTGTAAATCTGCAGCCATGCGCCAATTAACTTGCTAACAGTGTGGTCTCAGCAGTTTTTGCTTCATTGCATATATCTTGGTGATATCCAACTTGGCCTCAGTTAGCATAATAATCAGATTCCCAGAACACCCTTTAATTTTTTATTTTCCATCCCTTTTCAGCTGAAGTTCTAAGCGAAGAGCCAATTTTGAAGTGGTACAAAGATGCACATGTTGCAAAAGGAAAAAGTGTCTTTCTGGAACAGATGAAAAAATTTGTTGAATGGCTTAAAAATGCTGAAGAAGGTAGGTTGTGTGTGGGGGTGGTTTTTTTTTTTTTTTTTTTTTTCTACTATTCTAGTCTTGTTGCCCAGTGACTGCCCAGCTTGCAAGTAGTGGTTGAATGAGCATATGTTTGGAATTTCTGCTAAGCTAAAAATTTTTTTAAAAGGTTGGGTTAGAAAATGTGGACAGATCCCATGGGCAGGTCTGAGATGTTCATTTCCTGGTACAACCCCTTTAGTATTTTAGTATTTTAGTATTTTAATATTGATGACCTGAAGTGGCCCCCTTCACTGTATACCAGGCAGTGACATATGATGTATAGGCTGAAGCATGTAAACACCATACCCCATTGAAGATGACATGACTGACATACTGTATGTTACATCACAGACCTGATATGTATTTCACTGACTTTGCCATTCACAGCTACTTGTTTTTGTTCTTGCAGAATCTGAGTCTGAAAACGAAGAGGGTGATTGAGTTGTCGGAGAGCAAACACAGGAGTAGTAGATAAACTTCTCATGTTCAATTATGTGTCTTTCTGGTTATTCTTACATCCTACCTCCTGTATCAAGCATGATATAAGGGCTTTCATCATTCACGTTTATTTCCTCCCCTTTACGGTCATGTTTTTAGTTTTGATAACCATGTTTTAAATAGCATTGCTATGTCTAGATCCATGTCTCAGATTTTTGTTACCCTCTACCTCCTGTATTTTCTACTGTAATAATGTAATTTAAGGCCTTTCAAAACTTAACAATTCGTTTTATCCCCTGGTTTTCTATTAAAAAATAAAGTTTAAAATTTGCTCTGATTTGGTATATTTGTTATGGAAACTATTTGCAAATTAAACGCCATATTCAACGACCAGCTCTTCTGTCACTTATTTGCACAAGATCAGCTTCATTTAATTGGACGCTGTTCTATAATCGCATCAGTGGTACACCTCCTGGCGCCTGCTAGCATGCAATCCTGTCTTTTTAATTTTAGTTACAATGGCTAGCATCTATTTACAGCTAGCTCAATCCCCACCCCCCGTGTATTTCTATGGGTTCATATATGCAGATGTGACCTTCTCTGTCCCATGCATGAGCCTAGTGCTCTGGAAATACTGACCATAGGGAAGATTCAGACCTGACTCTTCACACGTACAGTTTAATGACCAAAACGGGAGTGTAGTGAAAATACTGCTTCTCAATGATATGTGCTCACCCATTATGATCCACATCTGCTTTTGGATTCAAAAAGTGCATCTGAAAAACTGAACATGTGAACACACCTTTTGAAGTGCTAATATATGGTGGACCTTCTGCCCATATTCGAGTAATTTTGCTGAAAAAAATGACTACGTTGTCTGATCATGTACTGTAACAATAATAGTTGCACATTTTTTATTCTGAAATTCTCACATTGGAAAGTCCACCCTTTGATTCAAGTACCTCTGTAGTTTGCATAAAATCTGCTCTGGAGAATGGAATGCAATGTATAATCATTGTTTCTTACAAAGTATACTGAGGGGCCATCTGTGTGTGTATGTATGACGTAGTTGTTGTGGCCTCCTATAATCGGGTCTCTGTCTATTCCTGTGACCAGTACCTGTTGGAGCAGCTCACAAGGATTCCATCCCAGCCTTGATTTCATTTGTACATTAATCATCCTGGAATCTTTTCTGTTGTAATTCAGGCAATACAGTAGTATTGCAGTATATAGTATGAGCAATCAGTCCCTATAGGGTTAAAGTACCCTAGAGGGTCTGAAATAGTAAAAAAAAATATGTATATAAAAGTATAAATCTCCTCTTCCTTTTCCTAGATCACATCTGAAAACAGTAAAAAAAAAATCCTACACCTTAGAAAGGCATTGTCACCTCCCACAATGCCTATCAAAATATAAAAAGTACTCTCAAGTATGAACACCATAATGGAAAATAGAGCCCAAATTGTCACTTTTTAGCCATTTCTCCATCCATGAATAGTTGAATAAAAAGTGACCTTATAGGTCCCAAATTAATATGAATTAAAATGCCAGCACATACCACAAAGAATGACACCTTACATAGGTCTGTACTCCAAAGTGAAAATGTTATTGACCTCAGACTATCAAAATGGCAAATACTTTTTAAATCTAAGAGAACCTATATAAATTTGGTATTGCTGTGATCATAGAGTAAGAATAGATCAAAGAATAAAGAGGCGTCGTTTGAAGTGCGTTTGTATGTGAGGAGTGGGGGTAACTATGTTTTACATGGTTGGTCAGCTAAAGTTGATTTTAGAAGGAAGGAGGCCATGGACAACATATAAGATGACCAGTCACAGTATCTGGATCAATCACCTGGTTTATCCATGCCTGATTTTAATGGTGGATTCCTTTAACCCCTTAAAGAGGACCTCTTTGCCTGTAAAAACAGCACTAGTAGCACTACTTTAGTAAGCAGCTCCAACAGATGCAGTAGTGTTAAACTGCTAGTGTTATCGGAACCCTCTGGTAACGCTAGCAGACACTGCCGCTATGTATGTGCTGTAAGCGGTCAGGTGTATTCATGAGGGGCCAGATTAGGGGTATTGACTGTCGCATGAAGCTTGTAAGTCACAGTCGGCCTTTTGAAAGGGGGGAGAAGACCGTCCCCCTCATAAATAAGCCTGACCGCTTACAGCGCAGTCCGGCGTTTGTATTGTACATCACAGCAGTGTCTGCTAGCGTTATCTGAGGTTTCCGATAACACTAGCAGTGTAACACTACTGCATCTGTTGTAGCATTAGGAGTTGCTTACTTTAGTGTTTACTTCAATGCATTTGCGCCATTGTTAGACATGGTGATGCCTAACATGTTTGAGTTTTTTTTTTTTTTACTGTTTATATCAGTTCTAGGGAAAGGAGTTATTTGAATTTTTTTCTTTTTTTTACTATTTACTTTAATCCTAGGTTGTCTGATCCTACCATATATTGCCATACTACAGTATATGGGGATTTTGCAAATCACATTGCAATATGCCTTGCTAGCAATGGATTGCCGCTCCCCAATGACGTCACTGGGGAAAAACGATCCAAGCCAAGATGGTGATGGCACAGATCGTGGCTGTTACCAGTAAGTGTTTGCAGCAATATTCAGCAGACACTTACTGGCTATGGAGAGGGCTCAGCCCGTAGCTAACGTACTACACCACACGTCTGTAAGGGGTTGAGTACAGCCATTCTTGCAACTCCTCCATTTATTTCCTATATATACAGTCCCCGAATTAAGAACACCAGATGACCCCTAGTTACAGACGGACACTGTGACCTCTGGTGATGCTCTCTGGATGCTTATAATAATTTATAATAATTCCTTTATATAGTGCACACAAATTATGCTGCACAGAGCTTGCCAAATCAAATTGGTCCCTGTCCCCATGGGGCTCACAATCTTATCAACCTACCAGTATTGGAGTTTTAAAGTGTGGGAGGAAACCAGAGGTCCCGGAGAAAACTCACGCAAACACAGAGAGAACACACAAACTCTTTGCAGATATTGACCTGGATGAGACATGTCCTATCCCTTCCCTCTTCAATGCAAATAACAGTGGTTTCCACCAGGGTCTGGCCATGCACATGGAACAGTACAGTCTACATGTGAAAAGCACTGGCAAAGAAAATCTACCATCACAATCCATCATGATAAATGAGGGACACCTACCTATACATTCTGGCACTGTGGTAATCATCTTCTACGTGCTATCCATGGCCTCCTTCCTTCCAAAGAAAACCCTAAAATGTATTACCTTAGTCCCAGGCGACAATGATCAGCTGTAAAGTGTCTGTAATGAAGCTTTATTGATAATCCTTGTTCACATTACAGCACAAAATTTTGAAAATCAAATTGTGATCAGTAAAAAAAAATTTGTCTGGATCTAAACTTATAAAATATACCTTTTCCAACTTACATACAAATTCAACTTAAGAACAAGCCTGTCTATTTCAAAAGGGATGGTTTTATTATTTTGCCATTTACAGAAATGTTTTCTGTGTGACAAATTGTACTTCCTAAAGCCATCACTTAAAGGGAACCTGTCATCATAAATGGGACTTATAAACCACTACTAGTATGTTGTCAAGCAGCTTAACCCCTTCAAGGTCATTTTTCTTTCATGAATACCAATTAACCAGAATAACTAGTAAGGTGCAGGGCCTGCAATATTACTCATCAGTATATACAGACTATATAAACAGACTATGCACTAAATCCCTAGAATGTGAAAAAAAAACACGTGATTTATCAAGAATATAAGCTTTATTTAACTTATACACAACTAACACATATATGGTCACTATGACATAAAAACAACCCTTAAAAACATCTCATGATGAACACCATAGTATACCTATGGTCCAATTGTTGTACATGCTGCGGCAATATTAACTAAACCTAACACAGCTTGTATGATGCAGGATTATTCTGTACAAAAGTGTAAGTGCTTAAAGGGGTTATCCGGGTTTAAAAAAATTTTTATGGCCGGGCTGGGGAGGGCTAGTTAAACATAATAAACATGGACTTACCTCCTCCGGCGCCGCTGATGTCCTGCGCCGCGGTTCCCTTCCCTTGTAACCAAACAGGGGCACGGAAGCCGCGCACAGGGAGCTTCCGGTCCGCGTTGTGGACGGCTCCTCCCATCCGTCCCTATCTCTCAGCGTTGTAAGCGCTGGGAGATGGTGCGCATGGGAGCTCCCTGTGCGCCGGTGTAATGAAACCGGCGCACAGAGAAGACCGGCCGCGGCGCGGGACATCGGCAGCACCAGAGGAGGTAAGTACATGTTTATTGTGTTTAAATAGCCCTCCCCAGCCCGGCCAGAAGAAATTTTTTAAACCCGGATAACCCCTTTAACTGAGTATAATGACATAAACACTGAATAGTACAAAAATAATAAAATAACTGTATCAGACAAAAGTAACCAGTGCCTAGTGCATACATAATAACTCAAGATTAAATGATATAGAGATTTAAAAATCCAAATGCATATGCATGTCTGCAAGATAAGATCCCCGGTTATATATCACAAAGTAAACATCATCAATGAATATATAAAGTGCATAGTGCATAGTGCTATCACAGTTTAAATATACCAACCAGGCTGCATGATAATATGGACCAAGCGAGGTGTACCGCAAACTCCGAAGCACGTTTCGCCGTCCCTTCCTCAGGGGGTACTGGAGATTATGAAAGTGGATACAGCTATGTAGTAAAATGGGGGGTGGAACACAGTTTAGAATATCCAATAGATGATTTGTTTTACCTATAGATCCTGTCATGTGATCATGCCACAGCTGAATAGAAATGATCCCCAATCACTTTAAGGTAACCACACTAACTTGATATTCAAATGACCTGGAAGCACTTGTTCTGCAGCTCATCTTCTGGTTCTATTGTCCGGAGTGGGGTGCGGCCATTTTAATGTAGAACGCCAGCATTTAGCGTTTACAAAGTGATGTTCAAGATGACCACTTCCGGTTTCAGCTGCCCGAACACAAAGTAGTAACCAGGTCGAACACACGTGTGATAATGGCCTCCCGTTTCGGCTAACAGGACGAGACTTGGTCCACTCAGATGGAACGCAAGCCGAATATTGTATATGGCTGTGGATATTTGGCCCAGCCAAACATGATACAACCCTTGTCCCAATATATTGATCGGGTTCAAACATAACATGTGCTGTGGATAGAACATATGCCAACAGTGCCACCTATGAATGAATGTGCAACATGCAGTAAAAGTAAGCCATGAGTGTTGAAGAAATATTGATAACTGTGAAAATAATTTGTAATTGATAATTATAGTGAGTGATATAAAGAAAGCAGTGATAGTGTAAAAGTGCTGTGATAAAAGGTGTGAAAAAGTGAAAAAAAAGTTTTTTATATATTATATACTTAACCTCCTATGGACAGTTGCTATGCCCCTTACACACTTTTAGGTTGCTGAAAAAATGTAAACCTGTATGACAGCAAAAGAAGAAAAACACAGATACAAAAAAACACAGAAGACATTTTTTTGGCACAGTGATTCCAATTTTAGCTTAAAGAGAACCCGTCATGCAAAATAACCCCCCTAAACTAAATATATTTTCATAAACTGCCATTAGAGAGCATTGCCTCTATCCCTTCATTGTCCCTCTACATGCCTGTAAACCTAAGCAATGAGGTCCTAAAGCTCTATGCAAATGACCTGTGAAATGTCCAATGAAGCATTAGCATATTCAAGCTGTCCACTCTATTCATGAGTGGGAGGCACAGCCACACCCCCTGTGCTTGACTGACAGCCTGTATAATGATGTGAGGCTGTATAATGATGTGCTTCCTGGTGCTGGTGGCCACGCCCCCTGCAGCCTGTGTGTGCATGTGTGTGTATAGGAGAGAAAAAGCAGCTCCAGGATGCAGCCATGTTACAGCAGAACATGTCAGATTCATGTATAGCTGATTACTGTGTCTCTCACCTGTATATTAGGAGGATGCAGCACACACACCAGCCATGCTTTACTATACATTACACACAGACATGAGCAGGGGGAGGAGAGGGGAGGGGGAACAGGAGTGACAGGGGTGACATCTTTATTTACATGATAAAGAATAGATGATTTTACAATGAATAATGTATGAAATAACTAGATAAAGCCTGGGATGGGATCCTTGTGAGCTGCTCCAACAGGAAGAGGTGACAGGACTAGTGACAGAGACCTGATGACAGGTGTCCTTTAAATTAATGCACTTACAACCTGCTAACCGATGGGATTGTAAAATCTAGAACAATACGATTCATGTTGTCTAATAATGTATGCAAATCCGTTTCGGTGGCAATAATGATAACCTACACCTCCCCATTGTTCATTTAGCTGATCCAAAAAACAAAAAGCTGAATTTTGCTGTACCTATACAGACATGGACATAATGCTAGACGAATACTGATTATAACATTTAAAAAAAGTGAAGTTGCATGTGCAGACACCACCCCAGGATTCACACGAAGGACGCAAATGACAACTTCTCATTTAGGCCAAAGGGTGCAACAGTCTGCAATTTCACAATCCATTTTGTTTCAATTCTTTCCAGCTTACGAAATACATTTCCACCCGTGATCCCTGAATTATTTTGTCAATGCCACATACACGAATATCTTGCCATCTGTCATTATGACATTCGTGAAAGTGCCTTGGGACATTCTATAGCTTGGAAAATGCTTCATGATCATCAGGTCGATTCTTCGATGCGGCTCTGGATGTCTTTAAGATGTTCTTGTATTCTGGTCCTAAGTTCCTTGGTCATCATACCAATATACTTGAGCCCACACGGACATGTCAGTTGGGACACCACATCAGATGTACTGCAGTTGATAAAATGAACCACTTGGAATGACTTTGTCCCTGATTATCAGTGGGTCGATGAAGTTTTGTCTTGAGAAGGAGGTTCAGATCTTCCTTATTGGCCCTTGTGTATGCCTTTACAACATCCACAGTAGAGTAACCCCTTTGCGTAAATCGTTGTTTGAGGGTACGTGCTTCTTCCTCAAATTGTTCTTCCATATCACAGATTCGTCGAGTCCGTAAAAATTGTCCGTAATTCTATGTCCAAAAATTACATCCTTGTTTGGCTCACCGCATGTGTCAACTTGATGTTTTGATCATTAAACTTGAGTAAGTGTAGAAAGTCTTCCAACGCCTGTCTCATCCCTTTTTGGTTGATGTTGTTCTGTAGCCAATTCTTCTAGTGTCCCAATCGTTTCCAAGCCCTCTTGGGCTTCAGGTGTCCTTGAACTTCCTTGTTGGAATTGTATGATTTCCTCTTCCTTGGTGTTGCGCAATAGTTTTTGTCCGGCTCGCGCTTGTTCGCCATTGGAGCTGTAAGACAAGGTCCCTGAAACAACTAAATCTAGAGAGGTCGAAAATTCAGTTCTATGTAGAGAAGCTGAGTTTCCCCAGATCCCTTTGAAACTTTCGAACCTTAGTTTGCTGCATTTCTTTTTCCCACTTATCATATTCAAGATTTATATCCTGTTCAAATTTTGTAACAGAATCGGGAGAAGATAATTCCTTCAGTTTATCTTGTAGGAGGCCAATTTTCAATTCAATGTTTTTAAGGTTTCTTTTCTCCACACCTACAAAAAGGTCAATGGAAGTTCTTGAGCATTTATGACAGGCCTCTTCCCACCACTTCCTCATGTTTTCATCTTCCAGAGTAAATGATGGATATACCTGGACCCTCAATTCTCTCGGAATGAGTTTCCGTGCCAGCTACTGTTCCAGTGACGTCCTGTTCCACCACATCCTCATACGCCATTTTAATAATTCCTTTAATGCACGTTGTGTGTCAACAGTTTCGCGCTTGGCATTAGTGTCTGCCCCCGCAACTCCATCATTATAAACTTGTGTCAATAGTGACGCCCAATTATACTCCTTATTGCGGAAGTCCATAGTAGCAATAGTATGCTCAGGGTGCATGATAATATGGACCAAGCGAGGTGTACCACAAACCCAGACGTGTTTCAAAATCGCTTCCTCTGGAGGTACTCAACTCAATGTTTCTTTCATGGCTCAGCATGGTTCCATCATGCAGAAAATCAACTTTGGAGTGAGATGTAAACTGGTATGAAGTCAAGGTGGTGGAGAGTTTTACATTGAAGCTCTTCCCACATCCTCCCATGTGATTGACATCATGCACCGGACGATGCAGGACTATCAATTACAGTGAAGGGGACGATCTGGGAAAGGAGAGCTTTACTTCAGTGCTAATTTCCCCGCCTCCTTGACTTTATACACCTAATTAAAATCTCACTTCAAAGATGATTTTCTGGATGATACCACCATACAGGACCATGAAAAACAATGAGTATGACAACATACTGGTAGTGGTTTATTAAGTCAATATCTGATGACAGGTTCCTTTAATATTCTCTGCAACAACTGGTGGGCAGAAATTTCCAGCAGCCTCTATTTTTAAAGCTTTTACTGTGCTGCCTACATGACACATCCCTTTTAATCTTTGGAGCAGGATTGTAGAGATACAATATATGTATAGAGATACATATATAAAGGTGTTTTTCATTTTTAACTTCTGACATTTTTTATCTATTACATTTTGGAAAATGTACAACTTTTTGACAGTTTTTTATTAAAATATCACTGGTATAATTATTCATAGCTCAGGAAATTGGGAAGTGGATATACCAAAATATGATTAATTTGTTATGTTTATAAGAGTCAATTGAAATGTTACCAATCAGAACCAATACAGGTATTAACCCCTTAAAGAGAATCTGTCTCCAGGCGAATTGATGTGAAACTGCAACAAGTCTTTATAAATTGAGACCACTGCCTGAAGCCAGAAAAATTATATTGTATTCATGGTCCAGTTCCGGGCACAGCAGTCAAGGAGGAGCTGGCCATCATGGCCGCATCTTTACATAACCGCACCTCCTTATCTCCTTGTAGCTGTAGCCGGTCCTGCCTCCTGGCTTCTTGTCCACTCCTTGGCCTGCCATGGCCCGATGGTCCGGCACGGCCGTTTGCTCCATTAGTTTGACGGAGCAACGAGGGGTCCAACAGATGTACGTGGGACCCATTGGACCCCATTATTTTTGTGATCTATGAGGGTCTCATTACTTTTGTTCATGGGAAAACCCCTGTACTTTTTCTGGCTGCAGACAGCAGTCTCAATTTATAAAGACATGTACGGCACACAACCCTACAAGGTATTTATTGTGGTTTCCCTTTAAAGAGGTAGCCAGTTTATAGCTCAACGCTCTAAAATTTGTAATGAAATTTCTCCAGAGTACAGAGACTCCCCACTTTTTTGCGCTATATACTTGTTTTTCCGTTTTGCTATGTGAGGGCTTATTTGCGGGATGAGATGCGTTTTTCAGTGGTACTACATTAGGGTTCAGATGCCCTATTGCTAAAAATGTATTAACATTTTTTTGTAGGGGTTGTACAAAAAATATAAATGCTGTAGTTGATTCTTGATATTTTTTTGTGTTTACCATATACCCAAAGTAATATGTTAAATTTATTTAACAGGTCAATATGATTACCATGATACCAAATTCCTAAAAAAAATTTATGTTTTGCTTATTTTGTACGATAAAATCTCATGAGGGGGAAAAAAAAGAGCCTATAATTTTGCATCACCATTTTCCAAGTAGCATAATCTTATCTCTTGAATTTTTTGGTCTATATAGCTGAATGAGAGCTTGGGTGTTTTTGGTTTTTAAATTTTATCACGGTGTTCATTGTGGCGATATAATAATGATTTAGTTTTATTGCATGAGTCGTTATAGACATACTATATATGTGGGGTTTGTATGGTGATTTTCACTTTTTTTCTGTATATTTAAGTGTAATATGTAACGGGGCTTTTTGATTAATTAATTTATTTGTTTTTATTTATTTCTTTTTTTTTACTTGTTCCAGTATGGGATATGAATATACTATAGAATATACTATAGTCTGAGCTAAGACCCCTGGGGTTGCCATAACAACGATTAGAACCCCCCCAGGAAAGCTGCAGGATCGAGCAGCGTGAATATGCCTGCAGCCATTTAAATGCCATGTGCTGATGATCGCTGACACCTCATGACTCCTGATGCCGGCTCTGCTCTGGTGCAGAGCCGAAACAGGATCGGCTCAACGCCATACTAGCGCTAATAGCGGTACTTTGCGCTGTACTACCAGCGCAGAGCTCTAAGGTGTTAAAGGGGTATTCCCATTTTGGCAAATTCATGTTGTTTTAATCATACAATTTTCCAATATACTGTACTGTATATACTCAAGGTACCTAATTTTACCACCAAAAACTGTGAAAACCTATTGCCTTGAGTATAAGCCTAGGGTGGGAAATGCATTGGTCACATCCTCCCAGTATATAGCCAGCCCCCTTAAGTATATAGCCTGCAAGCCAGCCCGCAGTTTGGCCAGCACATCAAAAAATAAAATAAACGGAGTACTCACCATTCCAACACCCCGGGCAGGTTCTCTTCTGTCTTCATGTAAGCAGGTGCCGGCTCCAGGTACGCCACAGCTCCGTGTGCACACGAAGCCGTCGTGGACCTAGAGCCGACATATGCACACATGAAGACAGAACAGGACCTGCCCGAGGCGTCACAATGGTGAGTACTCAGTTTTTTTTTTTTCTAGTTACCCGAGTATAAGCCAAATGCTTGTGCTGAAAAACTCGGCTTAAACTCTGGTATATACGGTACTTTCTGTATCAATTCCTCATGGTTTTCAAGATCTCTGCTTGCTATCCTTCGATAGAAAGCTTCTATGTTGATTTCCAGTGGACAGACCATGGTTACACATGTGCACAGCTCACAAGTATCAGAGAGTAATCTGAGCTGTATGTTATAATAAGCCGTGCACCTGTGTGACCATGGTCAGATTTCTGTGCACTAGAAATAAACAATGAAAAGTCCTATAGAATGACAGCAAGCAGAGATCTAGAAAACCCACGAGGAATTAATACAGAAAGTATATTGGAAAATTATATAATTTTTCATAAAACAAACTAACATTTATTTGATGAAATGGGAATACCCCCTTAAGGGCCATGTTTAATACAGCGGAGCTGCCTTCAGGACAGTACAACATTGTATGTTAACCCCTTCCCGCAGCAGCCCTTTTTTTTGTTTATGTGTTTTCTTTTTTCACTCCCCACCTTCAAAAATGTATGACTTTATTTTTCTATGTACAGAGCTTTGAGATGGCTTGCTTTCTGGGTAACAAATTGCACTTCAAAATGGTGGTATTTAATATTCCATGCAGTGTACAGAGAAGTGGGGAAAAAAAATTCCAAATGCAATGAAATTGGTGAAAAATCACATTTGCGCCATTTTCTTGTGAGCTTGGATTTAACGAATTTCACTATACGCCCTAAATGACATGTCTGCTTTATGGTTTGGGTCGGTATGATTACGGGGATACCAAATTTGTATAGGTTTTATAATGTTTTCATACATTAACAAAAATGAAGTATTTTGCCGTCTTCTGGCGCTAATAACTTTTGTGGTGTACAGAGCTGTGGGTGGTGACGTTTTTTGATGACGTTTTTAATGTTATCATTTTTAGGATTGCACAACCTTTTGATCACTTTTTATAGAATTTTTTAATTATTTCTTAAATTGGCAAAAAAGTGCCATTTTCGACTTTAGGCGCCATTTTCCTTTACAGAGTTAAATGCAGAGTTAAATCCCTGGCAATGAGCCTCGTGTGCCTCAATAAGCCCTATCCCCCTGGCCAGCATGCATGGATGCCTCTGAGGCTGCCTAATCTTGGGATGGAGCTTTCGCCTGTCCAAGCCCCTGTCTCTCGGCTCCTCCCCACCCAAAATGGGCCTGGGGGCCAGAAGCGTTTACTTTGAAAAAATTATAATTTTCAAAGCAGGCCGGGTCGTTTGAATATTTCACCTAGCTGTATGTGGCAGTCCAAAAAAGTTTTCAAACCAGAGGAGCAGGCAGGTGGTCCGCCAGAAAAATTAAATAGATTGAGTGCCTGTTTGTGGCAGTCCAAAAAAGTTTTCAAATCAGAGGAGCAGGTAGGTGGTCCTCCAGAAAAATTTAATAAATTGAGTGCCTGTATGTGGCAGTCCAAAAAAGTTTTAAAACCAGAGGAGCAGGTAGGTGGTCCTCCAGAAAAGTTAAATAGATTGAGTGCCTGTATGTGGCACTCCCAAAAATTGCTTAAAACAGAGGACCGGGTAGGTGGCCCTCCAGAAAAATTAAATACATAGAGTACTATAGCTAGAGCCAGTTGGCTCTGACAAAAAATAGCCAGTTTCCTATACTTTAGTGTACAAAGAGGAGAAGAAGGAGGACAATGAGGAGGAGGAGTGCATACATTATTCAGGTTGAGCTTCTTTCACCTGGTGGAGAATGAAAATCAGGAGAAATCCAGGCTTGATAAGCGTCAGCCTGTCAGTGCTGTCAGTCGACAGGCGTGTACGCTTATCGGTGATGATGCCACCAGCTGCACTGAAAACCCGCTCGGACAGCATGCTAGCGGCAGGGCAGGCAAGAACCTCCAAGGCGTACAGCGCCAGTTCGTGCCACATGTCCAGCTTTGAAACCCAGTAGTTGTAGGGAGCTGTGTGATCATTTAGGACGATGGTATGGTCAGCTACGTAGTCCCTCACCATCTTTCTGTAAAGATCAGCCCTACTCTGCCGAGACTGGGGACAGGTGACAGTGTCTTGCTGGGGTGACATAAAACTGCCAAAGGCCTTGTAAAGCGTACCCCTGCCAGTGCTGGACAAGCTGCCTGCTCGCCTACTCTCCCTCGCTACTTGTCCCGCAGCAGTACGCCCTCTGCCGCTAGCATTGTCAGAAGGGAAGGGAAATACTGTTTCAGCTTGTGCACCAGGGCCTGCTGGTATTCATGCATTCTCACACTCCTTTCCTCTCCAGGGATGAGAGTGGAAAGATTTTGCTTGTACCGTGGGTTCCCGAGAGTGAATACCCAGTAATCGGTGCTGGAATAAATTCTTTGAACGCGAGGGTCACGGGATAGGCAGCCTAGCATGAAATCTGCCATATGCGCCAGAGTCCCAACGCGCAAGAATTCACTCCCCTCACTGGCCTGACTGCCCATTTCCTCCTCTTCCAACTCCTCCAACTCCTCTTCTTCTGCCCATACACGCTGAACAGTGAAGGTAGAGTGCCTGTATGTGGCAGTCCAAAAAAGTTTTCAAAACAGAGGAACGGTTAGGTGGCCCTATAGAACAATTAAATACAAAGAGTACCTGTATACGGCACTCCAAAAAATGGTTTAAAACAGAGGACCGGGTAGGTGGCCCTCCAGAAAAATTAAATACATAGAGTACTATAGCTAGAGCCAGTTGGCTTTGGCAAAAAATAGCCAGTTTCCTCTGCTTTACTGTACAAAGAGGAGGAGAAGGAGGAGAATGAGAAGGAGGAGTGCATACATGAGAATTATTCAGGTTGAGCTGCTTTCACCTGGTGGAGAATAGAAATCACGAGAAATCCATGCTTCATTCATCTTGATAAGCGTCAGCCTGTCAGCGCTGTCAGTCGACAGGCGTGTATGCTTATCGGTGATGATGCCACCAGCTGCACTGAAAACCCGCTCTAACAACACGCTAGCAGCAGGGCAGGCAAGAGCCCCAATACGTACAGCGCCAGTTCAGGCCAGATGTCCAGCTTTGAAACCCAGTAGTTGTAGGGAGCTGTGTGATCATTTAGGACAATGGTATGGTCAGCTACGTACTCCCTTACCATCTTTCTGTAAACATCAGCCCTACTCTGCTGAGACTGGGGACAGGTGACAGTGTCTTGCTGGGGTGACATAAAACTGGCAAAGGCCTTGTAAAGCGTACCCCTGCCAGTGCTGGACAAGCTGCCTGCTCGCCTACTCTCCCTCGCTACTGGTCCCGCAGAAGTACGCCCTCTGCCCCTAGCGCTGTCAGAAGGGAAATACTGTTTCAGCTTGTGCACCAGGGCCTGCTGGTATTCATGCATTCTCACACTCCTTTCCTCTCCAGGGATGAGAGTGGAAAGATTTTGCTTGTACCCTGGGTCCAGGAGAGTGAATACCCAGTAATCGGTGCTGGAATAAATTCTTTGAACGCGAGGGTCACAGGATAGACAGCCTAGCATGAAATCTGCCATATATGCCAGAGTCCCAACGAGCAAGAATTCACTCCCTTGCTGGCCTGACTCCATTTCCTCCTCCTCCAACTCCTCTTCTTCTGCCCATACATGCTGAACAGTGAAGGACTGAGCAATGGTGCCCTCTTCTGTCTCGCCAACATTCTCCTCCTCTTCCTCCTCATCCTCCTCCACCTCCTCCGATATGCGCTGAGAAACAGACCGGAGGGTGCTCTGGCTATCAACAAGGAAATCTTCTTCCCCCATCTCTTGTGATGAGCGCAAAGCTTCTGACTTCATGCTGACCAGAGAGTTTTTCAACAGGCCAAGCAAAGGGATGGTGAGGCTGATTATGACGGCATCGCCACTGACCATCTGTGTTGACTCTTCAAAGTTACTCAGCCCCTGACAGATGTCAGACATCCACGTCCACTCCTCATTGTAAACTTGAGGAAACTGATTGACCTGACTATCAGTTCTGGTGGAAGTTGACATCTGGCAGTTCTGGAAAACTCTAGATAACATGATTAATGTGGAATTCCACCTGGTGGGCACGTCGCACAACAGTTAGTGAGCGGGCAGTTGAAGGGGGCGCTGCGCTTCCCTGAGAGTGGCAGCAAATGTGGTCGACTTTCTGAAATGCGCACAGATGTGGATGAGGAACCGCTGAACTATGAGATTTAGGCATGGCACATGTTTCAGTCTGCCGAGTTGCAGAGCTGCCACCAGGTTACGGCCGTTGTCACACACAACCATGCCTGGCTTCAGGTTCAGCGGTGCCAGCCACAGATCGGTCTGCGCCGTGATACCCTGTAATATCTCTTGGGCGGTGTGCCTTTTATCGCCTAGGCTCAGCAGTTTGAGCACCGCCTGCTGTTGCTTAGCGACGGCACTGCTGCTGCAACTAGAGCTACCGACTGATGGTGCCAGCCTCCACCAAGTTAACAGAATGTGCCATCAGGGACACACAGTGCTCCTGCCCGGCAGCACTCGTCAACGTGTCCATGGTTAGGTGGACCTTGTCAGAAACGGCGTTGGTCAGGGCACGGATGATGTTGTCTGACACGTGCTGGTGCAGGGCAGGCGGCTGGGGACTGAATACCGAGGGGCGGCCGCCGCCATGAGGTTGCGAAAGGCCTCGGTCTCTACCAGCCTATAGGGCAGCATCTCCAGGCTCAGTAATTTGGAGATGTGGACGTTGAGGTCTTCGGCACGTGGGTGGGTGGAACCGTATTTCCTCTTGCACTCCAGCTTCTGGGGTATAGACAGCTGAACGCTGCGCATGGAGACATTGGTGGACGCTGTGGAGGATCGTGGAGGCGAAGGTGTGGTTTTCTAGAGGGAGGTAATTGTGCTGAGGTCGAGGGCAGGGGGCTGACTAGCAGAGGCAGGAAATGACACAGCGGAAGGAGCAGTGGTAGGCCCGGCATTCATATGCCCACTGGTGGTGGTTAATCTAGTAGTGGTGAAACCCCTGCTGATAATGTTGTGGCACAGGTTGCACAACACAGTCCCTCGGTCATCCGCTGTTTCTTTAAAGAACCTCCAGACTTCAGAAAATCTAGCCCTCGCCACGTGAACATTTGGCGCTGATGCACCAGCTCTGACCCAACCACTGACTCTTCCGAATGTGTTCTCGTATAGGACTCGCCTCCGTCTCACAAGCACTTGGCCTTTCAACCCAGCGTGGGTCTGTCACCTCATTTTTCTCCGATCCCTCAGTCTGCTCCCCCCTCAGACTTCCTGCCCTGACAACAACTTCACCACTGTCTGACAACCGTGTCTCCTCATCGTCCGACACCTCTTTACACACTTCTTCCACTACGCCAACAATGTCATCATGACCTACACAATGCGCCCGGTGGGCATCAGGAAAGAGCTCAGCAGCAACCTGACAAATGGTTTGTGACTCTGGGAAGGGTCCAGAAAACAGTTCCTCAGATTATGTTGGCTCAAAAGCCATATTTTCCTGGGAGGGGGCAGACTGGGGGGAAGGAGGTTCAGCTGGAGGAGCTGGAGGAGTGCTCATTTGGGTAACATGGGTGGACTGCGTGGAAGACTGACTGGTGGACAAATTAGTTGTCCGCAATCCACAACATCACCTGTTCTCATTGTTCTGGCCTCAACAGTGCTCTGCCACGAGTCCCAGTAACTTGAGACATGAAGCTAGGGAGTGTAGCTCTGCAGCGTTTCTCTACGCCCTTGTCCTCTACCCCTAGCCCTCGGGTTCAACATTTTCAAAATTAAAGTCTATTTTATAGAACAAACAGAATAAACTGTAATTTATTTTTTTTTTTTTTTTTTTTTTTTAATAGAACAAAACGTGCAGACGAAATCAGACAGCAACCACAGAAGCTGATTGCTATGGCTAGTTTCTAACCTACACTGATAGCACACAAAATGATTTTGTGCTGTGCCTGAATATGTCACTTTAACTTTTGAAAAACGCTACTGTAGCCCTAACAAGGGCTGTTGGGTTCTTGGAGAATCACTCTTGCCTAACAGTAAGGTTCTTGGAGAATCACTCCTGCCTAACAGTAATCCACTAGAACACCCTAACGCTATCCCTGACCAGCAGCAGCTCTATCCCTAATCACTAACGGCATCCAGACACAGAATGATCCAACCACTGCTATCGTCATGTAAGTGTACCATGTGATGCTGGGTGTACTGCAGAGTCTCCTGGCTTGTGATTGGCTCTGTTTCTGGCCGCCAAAAATCTAAACGCCGCGAGATGACATTTTCTCGAGCAGGCGAAATACTCGTCCGAGCACCGAGCAGTTGCGAGTACGCTAATGCTCGAACGAGAATCAAGTTTGGATGAGTAAGTTCGCTCATCTCTATTAAGTAAATATGCCCCATTGTCTGCATGTGACTTGCCATCTGTGCTAAGTGGTCTCATCTCTCTGGACACTCAGATTGACATCCGGTTTACTGAGCGCTCTAAGGAGCCGCGTCTGGAACAACTGCAAGTCAGCACCAGACGTTTTCCAAAGACCATGTTAGCCACATTCCTTGTCAGCTGCGGAGAAACCGATGCAGGTGGATAGAGTTCTTCTGACTACTCAGTGCTCCAGAATAAGACAGGAGAACCTCTGCCTCTAATGTGCCAGCCCAGAGCACTTTCTTGAGACTTGTCCTGTCCCTCCACAGTGTCTGGGAAATGTATGCACCTAGGATTCTTGGGATAAGTGTCCCTAGTTGAGAGCAAAGTTTCTCCATGTTTTAATATTCCCTTTCTGCTTAACTCTGGGCCAGGTAGTCAGCTCCAGCAAACTTTGTTGATGCTGCCCTCATCTCCCCGCATCATCTCCCTGTGGTCCTTCTCGAGAAGCCGCTGGTCATCTCCACCGTCAGTTGGCAAATCCTCTATGATCCAGTCCGGTACCACACCCACCCTCTGTTTCTGCAAGCTGGGGTATTGCACAAGGAGAGACTGTCTTTTTATTTGCTACCCGGGTCCACATCTCCTTTCTTGTTGGGTCTTCTGTGGTTGCAACGCCACGCACCTGTGAACAACTGGCAGATGGGGGACGTTCTTCGCTGGGGACCGGAGTGCCTGTCTTGCCGTTTGGTTGTTCCTCATCCTGTGTTCATCACTGTCTCTTAAGTTTCTACCAAGCAACTGGTAGGTCTCCCTGGGAGGAGGAGGTGGAGGAGGGGTGGGAGGAGGCATAGTAGGCCTTTGAAACCTGGACCGAGGTAGGCCCCGCAATCCTCGGCGTCGGCAGTATATGTGAGCCTCGTGTGCCTCAATAAGCCCTATCCCCCTGGCAATGAGCCTTGTGTGCCTCAATAAGCCCTATTCCCCTGGCAATGAGCCTTGCTTTTTCCTTCACACTCGTAGTTCTCTGCCTCCCGCCTACATGTTTCGACACCAACATCCTTATTCAAGGCACAGTTTCACTACTTGTGCTTAGTTGCTCAAATATGCAGTTTTTAAACGTTAGGGATTAAACTTCATGCTTTTATTGGATGCTGGAGAATTTTCTTTTTTCCAGCATGTTACAGAGCAGGAGGAGCCAAACAGATAGATATTTAGTTTTGTGGAATAAATTTGTTCACTACTTACTAAATGGCATTTTTTTCCTTTCATTCTATTTTTACATAAAGCAATACAAAACATACCAATTTTATTTTCATGATACCATGTAATACAGGCAGATATTACACTAATAATTCTTATGGAAAGTGTGACCGGGCAGCTGGCAAAGCTGATGCCAGCAAGAGTAGAGCAGTCTCTGATAGCAACTCCTCAGATTCGCTCTCTCATTTCCATTATCTATCCATTATCTTCCCTTGCACCACATGTTTGACAACTGCTCCCAACTGTTCTGACATCATAACATGTTCATAACCAATGGTGACGATTTGCTGCACAGCAGCCAATATCAGATGCCAAAAAACTGTAGGCTCTTTCCTCAGGTCACTGGCCCAGTGTATCGCAAAGTCCACAGTGGCCATTCTTCTATTGATGTCCAATTCTTCAACCTTCCTTATCTTCCATGTCCAAAAAATCTGTTAAGGTCCCTAAATCAAGCGCAATGGTAAAATATTCCACACCATCTGGACCCTGTAATACAACATTTTATTACCTTTAGACCTACAGAACAATTTTACCTCCAAAATATACACCCTTGGGAGGTGACAATGTATTGTAATCCCATCATACATGATATGACTATAGAATTTGAGTGCTTCACCCGATACCTCATGGTGGATTTTACATTTATTGTTGAATCTCCATATTAAATTTGTTCTGCATCCCTCCACTGTAATAACTCAAGGCAAAAAAAAACTACCTTTTTAGCTCGGATTAGCTTGTGGTCTTTAAACTCGATCAGCTGAGCTCTCAGCGTCAAATCGCTATTGACAAGAAACGCTTCACGACATTGTTGATAAAAATCTTGAAATGAGAGTCCTAAAGAAATGTCAATAAAAAAGGATGGAAAAAGTGAAGGACATCTTGTGATATAAATTGTGATGTCAACAGTGTCACATGGGACACCGCATAACTAAAACACATACCTGTATATGAAGGGTTGTCTTTGTTGGCCATCTGATACTCTGCAAGCAGACGGAAAATTCCCCTGAGGAGCAAGATAGGATTTTAGAGAAAAGGGATTTACAGAGAAAGAGTAGGTCATGCCAAAAAATAGCTATTTTCTTCTATTACAAGAAGACAATAGAACCAAAAACAGCAATTGAGAGCCCTGTTTTATTTGACCTCTAGGTATATAAGAGCTTCCATCATGATGCTGGTATTTAGAACAAGAAAACCGTGCAGCTGCATGTACCTTGCATTGGGTGTGAGACTGCGGAGGACGTGAGTGAGAGAGCTGAGGGCCAGTGCTCCTGAACGTTTCACCAGCAATGAATTCTCATAGGAGGTCTCTTCTATGTAGGAACTATACGTGGTCGTTTCATACCACAGCCAGTTATAGAGGCTTTGCTTTGACTGGTCCCACACTGAAGAGAGAAATAAACATGAATATTTAATAGTTAGTGGAAGGAAAACTGTCATTACTATTGCAGATCATGAGTTGCCAGTTATACTATCATGAGTATTCAGGATACTCTGCATTTAGCTTCTCTAGGGTGTTGATTTACTCTGAACGTACTAGTAACATTCACTCGAAGCATATTAGGCTCAGTTCATATCTTCTATTTTCGCCTCACAATAACTAGAGTGGTGAAACACACAGAACAAGAATCTCCAGATAGATAAGGCATAATCCAAACATGTGTACCTGTTATTTGTGTTCCACCCTCCTAATTTTGGCTTACAATAACTTGAGAGAATAACAGAACACCTAACGGAGATGTGAATAGACCCATAGGTGGAGATTTATCAGTGCTTCTACACCAGTTTTCTGGGATAGAAGCAATGAAATAATTGTGAATTCTTGCACAAAAAAAGATACTGCAATTCGTTTTGTGACTATGCCCTCTCCACGCCATGTGGGTGTGGAGGGGGCATGAGGGGAGGCAGCTGCCTGCAGAGTGGGTACTCCTGGCCTGTGCCTGCAACCATTCACTGCAGGTTTTTAAGCAAAATCAAGCCAGGTCGGATCTAGCGCAGAACTACTTGCGGATACATCATGAGGTGTACGTATGCCTCATGTACCTGCTGTAGCAGAGGGACTTTATCAGAAGCCAGCACAGGCAGCACTGTCATTAAATAACACTCCACCTTCCTGTTTTGCATTGAATATTCGGCTTAGGTGTTAATGTCTCAAGTGCATTTGAAACATTTTAGTTAAAGTCTTAAGCTACTGGTTCCTAAGATTCTCTTATATAAGGGACTGGAGTGCAACTTTATGAAACATCACACCTGGATTCACATGATAAAAACTCTGAAGTAAGTTGCCTTAAGTGAAGTGGACTGGGTTGGAAGAAGGTCACAAAAAAGATTGCAAACGGGCAGCTGTGACAACAGCGAGTCATTTTGAAGACAGCTAACTTAATTAAGCCCACATATTCAATATGTCCTGGCCTCCTGATGTTCCCAGCAGGATGGCTGCGCAGCACGCTCTAATATGCCAGGCCCGGTCTGGTGAAGAATTGCGCAGTTTATACTATTTTCCAATCTACTGTATTAATTCCTCACAGCTTTCTAGATGTCTGCTTGCTGTCCTTCTATAGGAAGTTTCTATGCTTACTCCAGTGAATATAATCTGTCCATGGTGATGTGATGGACAGGCATGTACACGAGCCGTTATTATCATAGTAATAGGAGTAATAGTAACTGTGTGATAATAAAGACTTGCGCACCTGCCTGTCCATCACATCACACAGACAGATTATATTCACTTGAGTAAACATAGACGCTTTCTATAGAAGTACAGCAAGCAGAGATCTAAAAACTGTGAGGAATTGATATAGAAAGTATATTGGCAAATTGGATAATTTTTCCGTAAACAAACAATATAAATTCTTTGCTGAAAGTGGACAACCCCTTTAAGTATGGGTGAAAAAAAAGAAAATAATAAAAATATACACCTTGTAAAAATGACCACATAGTGGACTGGTATGCTGCTTCCATAAGTTATGCACCACCAGCCAAGCCATTTATAACAAGTGGTGTAAACATCAAAAAAATAATATTATTATATTATAATTGTTATATTCTATCCAAACCCCAAAAACCTGAATGTACATTTCACGTATTGCATCTCACACATTCCTAACTGCTCTCCTTAGGAGGGGGAGAGGTGGAACAGCTGCATCCACACAACCCGACTAGAAATATTACAGACCATAGAAAATAACAAGGGCAGCCTATGACTTCTAACAGCATGGTGAGCTTAACTGAGCAATTTTAATCTAGTTATTTTTCATATCCTTCTACTGGTCAGAGCAATATGTAACAGACTGTTATCCGGCAACCAGGAAATACAGCATCCACATACTCACTTAAAGGGGCGTTTATATGGTCAATGGAAGCCAGGAGGTGGATGTTGGAGATAGAAGCCAGTTGACCAAGTACTTGTTGACTCTTGTCCCCTCTAAGCATATGACTGTCCAGATTATGGATAAGGAGATACAGTTCTAGAGAGGGCTCTAAAATTTGAAGAAAAGTCACCATTAGACAGTAGTTGTCCACTGTATTGTTAACATCCAACATGTAAAAGTTTCTTACAACAGCATGTTAATAGACAATCATAAGCACTATGCATCAAGAGGACCTGTCCTTCACAAGACATATATTAATAAATTGACAACCGGGCGTTATCAGCTTTACACACTGAAACTGTCCAATCAGCACAAAAATGTGCACACACCCCCTGTGACAGGGAGAATGGGCAAACCCAGTGATCTAACTTATTCACACGCAAGAGGAATAACAGAGAAATAGAACCACTACGGCGTTTCATTCACTGTTCATTGTTGTTTTTTTAAATCAAGCAGCGTGTGCACAAAGTTCCAAGGCAATTGTTCTGGAAATTTCTGGGAGTATATATAGGCAATACCCAAGTTTCCGCACACAATAGGTTCTTTTATAATTATATATTTTATCATTGTAACTTCAGACAAAATTAGTTTTTTTTTTTACCCGTGACAATTGGATTCTCAAAATTTTGTGCCGTCATGGGAACAAAAAATATCAATGAAGTGTCATACAGCGATGGAGAGAGATGCACAGGACATGAGCTATATTTTTCTTGTGCAAGCTACGGCGGCACACGTGTTTGCGCAACATACTGCGGCTGGGCGCCAAATGCGTCTACAGGGACTTATATATCCCGAAGCAAAATTGTGGCCGGATATACGTCCCCAAAACGGCCATGTGAAAGGGGCCTAAAATAGAGCGTCCAGAGAGTTTCACCAGTGGTCAGGGATGTCTGCAGATGGGGAATGAATGTCACGAAAATAAATCAAAATCTTCTTTTCCCTACATGGTGGAATGGAATTACAATAGTATTGATGCTATGGAACTAGTATAACTAGAAGAGTCTGAGAAGGAAGTACAGCTGCCACACTGATCAACAGCTCATTAAGCGCCAAATCACTGTAAACAGCTTTAATAGAAGCCCAAAATGAAGACACTCATTATGGAAGTGTCACTGATCGGCAGCTGCCGCCGTTATGTAATGTTCTAAAATAAAGATAATTATTAGGAGGCTAAATGACTTTGTGTACTGATTGTTCCATCACATCAAAACTTCTGATTAAACACAGAATATACTCAGTGCTGAAGACCTCAGGGGGTTCTCAGGGTTGTATAAATACTTAAAAAAAGTGAAGGCTGTGTGAAGTGATAAAATAAACAAAAAAGGAATGTATCACCAAATACTGTATTTTCTAATTTTAGATTCAGTTCCTTCTATTTTCTGTACCCGTTTATGGCGGCTACCATCTTGTCTCCTCTTCTCAGTTCTTGGTTGATAGTATTTAGTGACAAGCTGAAAGACACTGACTGGAGCCAAGGATTGAGGTCTATGGAGACATTTCTAGGCTCGTTCTGAAGAGATAGGAGGTGTAAATAAGCAATGACATCTATTGGCAGTAGTGTTCAATCTGTAATTGGATCCAAAAATTGCCGGTTGTGGAACGTTTTATAAAAGTATAGATGGTGGTGTGTAAAAATTAAATATATGTTTCAATTGACACATTCCCATTGGTACTTGGCTGTAACAGCAAAGCAACATCTCCAAAGGCCTTCAACACCAATTGGGAGGACCACAGTCACAAGCCAGGTGAGCTCTGGGTAATGCAGCAAGTGCTGTAAAAGTCTGGAGTTAGAAAAGTATATAGTAAAGCCTAGCACTTCCCCTTTCAGAAATAGCTGCAACCATGATAAGTCTTATATAAACCAGCAAACCTTTTTTTGTCACCAATCATGTTTGTGTCACAATCATAAAAAACATCCAGTTGACTGAGAACAGTCCTTATAAAGAATAGTTTCTGTGCTGCAGACACACAATATATATCTCTTCATTTACCTTCTTTGAACCTCTGTGCTATAAAGTCCATTTGATCCAATGGACTGCGAAATGTTCCAGTATGACCAAGTGCCTCTTCTGTGATGGAGTTCAAGATCTGCAGAGAAACACAAATAGCTAATCAGTGTGAGAAATATTTCCATCATACACAAGGAACCATATGTGGGCTTCAAATGCTGCCTCACCAGTAATCAGCCAGACTTCCTATAGAGAATTACCAATATATACAGCGCACACAGATTATGCAGCGCTACACAGAGCTTGAAGTTTACACAGGAAGGTGTGGGAGTTTTCCAGGTTAGAGCCCAGGCTATTTTTCAGTTTTAATGTCTTCTACGAGCTACAACTTTTTTATTTTTCTGTCACCATATTTCTATAGGGTCTTGTTTTTATATAGAATGAAATGTAGTTTTTAATAGCACAATTTGGGGGTAAGGGAACTGACAGGATTGCAATTATTCCCTCTATGCCGCCTTCATGCCAAGGGGTCTGGAGGGATGTAAAGCAGGCATGACCGGCACACTTGTTACAGCTGAACGGTTGCTGGATAACTGCGCAATTCTGCAACAGACAGGGCCCGCCATAGAACTTGGGGTGCTCATGAAGTTCGGAGCATACCCCTTCGCAGATACAGAATATTACACACACAGTTTTCTTTATTTTCATGACTAGAAAAAATGTAGATTCACACAGAAGGCATCAAAACTATGAATTTACACATGTGGAATTATATACTGTGTGAAACAAATGAAAATAGTTCTTATATTCTAGGTTCTTCAAAGTAGCCGCCTTTTGAATTGGTTACTGCTTAACACACACACACACTTCCACGTTAGTTCATTTCACGTTATTTCATATATTTCTACGTGTTGATTGATAGTTTTGATGCCTTCAGTATATATGTGTGTAACTTGCTCACAAAGCTCTTAAATGCTCAATATATTAAAAACTACTCACTGATTTGATTGTAATTCCGGGGAAAAAGCCATTGATGACAATGTGAAGTGAATCCTGCAGTAAAGTTGTCCTGAACTTCTCCATGAGGTTCCTTTTGGAGCCCAAGCCAAAGAGGATAATATTGAAGCCTAGGCTTAAAAAAAAGTGGAAAATTAACCCCAGATAAACTGCATGATGTGCAGCTCAGTGTGAACAGATCCCAATTCTTTACCTTATTCATGGCAAGCTACAATTACAATGGTTTTAACATACATCTAACATCAGTGGTAGCTATGTGTTCCTGCTACTGAACCCGGAACACAAAAGACTGGGGGCCGAGGTGCATCTGACAAGGTAATGGACACGTAACACTTATTATGGATGTCTTTTAATGATTTATGTCACTTACTGAAGCTGTAGCATCCACTTATAGAATAAAGCCTCATGCTTTTCTGTCAGATTTTTAAGATCATCTGCAAATTTTGAGGGGAACTGTTCCAGGAGCTTCCGCAAAGTCTCCTAGTGATAAAATCAGGGGAAACAAGCAAAAGTTATATTTTAATGTGGTAGATACCTTGATCAGCTGAAAAATAGGCAACTGTGGCTTGTCTCCCACATCACATTCAAAAACAAAAACCTAAAAAAAAAAAAAAAAAAAACCTTAGCTGAGCCTAGCATGCACTGGGCTTTTGGAAAGGCAAGTGAAGACCATCATCTGCTATTGTGTGTATTCCCAGCTTGTAGTGAGCTTATACCGCATCACACCATGTGGTTTTAAACAGAACAATGTGTTTATGAAAGTGATCTTCTTGTAGTCCAGGTACTGATGGACCATCTTAGGGATAATCCCCACAATATCCATTAGTGGGGTCTCCCAGAACTACAGCGGATCAGCTGCGACAATTGCTGCAACTGCTTCATCTCTGTCTAATAAGCTAAGAACAGCATTACTAAAGTCACAGTAAAGTGGTGTGTCGTTCTAATAAAAAAAAATGTATGTTAAGGATAAAGCTGTACTTCGGGGGCATATAGTCAGAGCAGACAAGGTTGAAGTATTATCTATTATATCCAATATATATAATTAACAGTATTGATCCAGAGGAAGGCAAAAAATCCTAGGTCTACCTGCACAGAAACATGGTACAGTTTTGTGGTCCATATTTCATCGGTCTTGTATAGCCACAAAAACAAAGAGAGCCTAATTGGCGGGTCATCTGTTTTTGCAGATCCACAAAAAGAAATGGAAGGCTGCTAAATGTCACTTATCTCATCTCCTTGAAAGGTCACATGATTTTGTTACATTCCAACTGATTTGAAAATACTGACGACTCACACATGACATCCTTTTAGTTTCAGTATTTTTTCCCCATTCTCAGACTTCTATAGGAAGGTCTCACACAGAAACACTGACAGGAATAGGACATGTGCTTAATTTTCTACAGCCCCCATGCAGATCCGTAAAAAAAACACATTCATTTAAGTGAAAGTGTAACTGTACCATCAGGTAAAAAAAAAAAGTTATTGCACAAAGACGAAAGCAACATCTGCTTGCATCTAGACTTATGTCAAAGGGTCCAGTACGAGTGTCATCCACACCTTTTGAAGTTATCCAATGCTGAGGCATGTTCCATAGTCTCACTGATTTTATGACAACTAGCTGGTGGATTTTGTTAGTTCTGATCAGCCATTTTTAAAAAATTGCTATGTGAATGTATTCTTCATACCTGGTCTAACTTTGGCGTTTGTAACTTCTGTAATGTTCTGTCTGAGGTTAAGACCTTGGAACTGCTGTGGGCTTCAAAGTACTCTTCTACCAAGTTGCTCTATAATTATAATAGGTAGAGATTATATACAGAATTAGATATTGCCTTTTATTTTCTGTTTAATTTAGGGAAAAATGTACCTTTTTCTTTCCTCTTTTGGATGGTGTTTTACCAGGAGTCTGAGATGCTTCACTTGGCACCTGTGACACTTTACTTGGAGTCTTTGCTGTAGCTGGCCTATCAGCTATATCTTCATCAGAATCGGAAGCAGAGTAGTCACTCTCACTGTCAGATCTTAGTTCTGGAGCTGCATGTAGAAAATAGGGATCCATATTTATAATTTTAAGAAAACCTATCATTGACAGCTGTGGACACCACATTCAGTTAAGAGAAACCTCACACAGGTCTAGTTTAGGTGGATACCTCTTGCATGACTTATATGCTTTTGTGGAGGACATTATAAAAAAAATAAAACACCTTTGAAACTGAAGAATGATGACCACTACAAGGAAGGCAACCTTGAAGAGGAGGTGAAGAAAGATCTCCAGGATCCCCCTGTCCCAGCTGTTCTACGCACTTCAACAAGAGCAGAAATCCAGGTCACTAAACAAGGAATAGAGCTGACTGCTTCCAGTTTTCCCCTTGTTCAACAACAATCCAAGCTCTGCCTGAATCAGATGATCAGCAGGGGTGTAGGATACCTCACCCACAAGAACATCTTAAGATGGATCATCAAAGGGGTAAGTCAGAAAACCTCTTTAAAAGGACATCTACCACCAGGATGAAATACTGTATGCAAACACCTAACACCTAAGGAGCCTGTAGCCCTGTAGTCTCATTTGCATACAGTCTTTCATCCTGGTGGTAGATGCCCTTTAATGAGAAAAAGTACTGCAAGTCTTAGCCTGGTGTGCCGATATTACAATAATAAGATATTAAATGTTCAGATAGACAAATAATGAGAGTACATGAGTTTCTTTTAGCGGCTTTTCTCATTGTACATTATTAGCTCATGATGCTCCAGGCAAGGGGTAGCATTCAACTCTGAGCAGTCGGCTATTAAAAAACTTGAAGCAAATAGTAGAGGCTGATTTCAGCAAGTACTCTCAGATTTATACAAGACTGATGGATATTCTGCACTTAACATTGAAAGAAAACTAAAATATACTATACCTGATAACCTCTTCCTCAGTCTATGGGGCGTAGTGGAAATAAATTCAGGTTTCTTTCCCTTCAATAAAAACAATAGGAAATGTGAAGTCATGCCAGCGAACAGGGTCTTAAGAAGATGCTTTCTCTGCCACCCATCGGCTTCCCGGAGCAGCGAACATTAGTACACTGATATATATAAAAAAACACCAAGGATAGTTTTCATTATTTAACTTGGAAAATAGGTGCGGAGATCAGGGGTTTATATCTGCCAAGTATGACTAAATATGGTCGCAGAAAAAAAATGATTTTTTGGTGCAATATAAGAAATTGTTATAATAATGGAGCTACATTTTATATAAGAAAAAAAACATATGGGTCATTATACGCTTACATGGCAGCACAATTGCTTACCTTAGAAGGAGTTTTATTGTTGGACTGTTCTGTAGAATGAAACAAAAAACATGACTTACACATGAATCAGGCCTTTTTCCACAATACAACAAGCTAATATAAAATACATACTCTTACTGCTTGCAGGGGGACTGGTGGCCTCCTCTGGACTCTCATGTGTGGAGAAAGTCACAGTCTTACCCGGTGTGCGGGCCATTTCTGAAGCTAAAATAATAGAAAAGAATAGACTTTTTATAAAGCACTTCTATGGTTATATATTAAAAATAAGTTTACAGATACTCTCTGGTGTATCTGGCTAAAAAGTTTCTTTGGTTCTTTTTTTAATAGGTTTTATTCACAAATAAATTTACCAAAATAAAAAAAGAACATAAGGGGGAAGTCAGGCTTTTCCCAATATCATAGTAAGGTCTTACATTTTTTTTATACTGATGACCTGTCAGTTTTTTTAGTGGGGGTCTCTTGCTACCTGCTTTGTCCAACGTTTAGGTTCGAGGACCCAGACCTAATAAAAACAGCTGATCAGCGTGGGGGCCTGAGAAAAAGTCATCAATATGAATGTTGGACCAGAAAACCTGCTTCATTAAAATCAGTCATGAATCAAGATGCAAGAGTCATAGTTTAGTGTTGGGACCTGAGGGAACATGGCACACATCAGTCCAGAAACCTCAGCAACAAACTTGCACATGTCTGATAATGTAGGAAATGCTTCCTACAACAAAAAAAAGGCATGTATTTAACAGCAGTGCTGTGTACCGAGACATACAGTACAATGATCCTCAGCTCTATAATGTGGACACAATTTATTTAGAGAAAGCTTTCAGGATAGGAGGCCTCCTTTTTAAAAACTTTTTTTGGGGGGTTCCTTAATGACCTTTTGTAATAGGACACTAGGAATGGGGAGCATCAGTTCATCAAAGCAGGTTCTGTGACCCCAAACAACTGCCAAGCCAACAATGCCTCGTCTGAACCCCAGGATTCCTCCATAACTGTACCGCTCTGTACCTGGGGAAAAGAGAGGACAAATCCCATCTTTCCCCGTATTACAGTGTGGCGGGCAAACATTCCTGTGAATCTAGCCTTAATATCTATTTTTATTTTAAAGGGAAATGAAAAATAAAAATCTGTGGCAATGACTTGAAAGTTATATATGCAGTTACCAAGCTGTGCCATCTTGTGAGAGCGCTTTACTGTCTGGAAGGAATACACATCACCCCCTCCTGTTGCAAGTCCTTCTCGTAAGGCATCTGCTTGGAAAAAAGAAAAGGCCTTATTTTAGAATTTCATGGCAAAACAGATAATTGGCATCAGCATTTGTTTATCATACCTCCATCATCCGTTCCCAAGATCTCCACGTAATCCTTCTCCTTCCAAACCTCGGAAGTTTCATCCTCTGCATGACCTGAATTGCGATTCTTGGTCAAGCTCTTGGCATTACTTAAGCGCTGGGCAGCGGTGCTGTTCCGAAGTTTGACACCTGAAATAGAAATTATAACCTCAAGGGGTAATATAATCTCGGCATTGACATTTCATTCAATTCATCCACTACATCTATCTATACACAAAACACATTTCTGCAATGTTTGTTATTTTTAAAAAATGACATGAATACACGTGAAGGTAATTTCCTACAAATGGCAGCCATGTTGTCCTTGGACCTCTGTTGGAGTGATTGTACAAACAAACAAATAGATTTTGTATATAAAATAGCCGGGAGTTACAGTATGTCCCACAGCCGTGCTGTGGTAATGAATGAAGAAATCCAGGTGACCATGGCTAAATGCAAGGGAAATAACCTTCACAAAGGCAAGGAGATAGTTCTGTATATTTTTCTAAATGAAAGGCAGCCCTTAATGTGTTTTACAGCACATGAATAGCTTTGTAGATTTCATAAACGTATCAACCACAATGTAACGACGTGACCAGAATAATAGAATCAATGAGATGTGTATGTACAAAGATTCATCATACATACATATAAAAATCTAATGAATGGAGTAACTCTCTGTAGATGAGAATTATAGAAAAATGTATTACCAACAAAAGCTTATGAACTTATGCTGCTACATACAATGAAGCAGATCATCTCTGAGTAACCCCCTGAGAAGTAGCTAACACTTAGCATCTCACTCTCATAAGCTGTGAGGGGAAAACCGAAATGCAGGAAGTACTCACTGGAAAAGGGCTGCAGAAGCAGATCCTCATTAGCATAATTGTAAAAGTTGATTTTAGAAGGAAGGTGGCCATGGATAACAAATATAAGAAGGTTAGCACAGCCACAGTGCCTAGATCCATGAGTAAGTGTGCCCCACCCAGGTTCCAGCTGCCTACCCCCAAGGACTCACCACATGTTGCTGGCAGGGAGCAGATAATGTGAATTAAAGCAAATCTGACACCACATTTTTCACAAATACAGCTAGGGACAGGTTCATATAGAGCCCCTAGTGACTATCTGACCCCTTTCTTTTAGCTAAAAATGGTTTCCCTCATATCCCCACAAAATCAGAGTTATAAACTTGCCTGATATCTAAGCATCTTTAAAGCAAGTCAAGGGACGTGGTCTAATATTATGTGACCAGGGTGACACCATTACAGGTCCTTTAGCCTCTTAACATTAGCAAACTGTACCCCACGCACATGAATGCCTGCATGGACTTCTACTCCTCTCCAATGGAGGCTGCTGTGATTTCATGTGATATGATTTGCTCTGATTTCATGAGATATATGCTTGGTGTACAGTTTTCTAATGTTAGAAGGATAAAGGACCTGCGATGCCACCCTGGTCACATAACATTAGTGCTGCATGCAGAGATAGACTCGCTGTAGACATGCTTGGACACCAGATAAAATTATAGAGTTTAATGTATGAAAATCTGAGGGAAACAATTTTTAGCTGAAACAAGGGTGTCAATTAGTTACTAGGGGTGTATGGGAAACGGCCACTAGCTGCATTTGTGAATAACGTGATGACAGGTTCCCTTTGTCAGATTCGGAATACTGACAAAGGCATTTTTAAAAACTGCATAGCCTGCAGTGGGCTATTGAAACCTTTAACAAGCAAAAAATGACATTCCTGGTGACAGGTTCCCTTTAAGGCCACATGGAAAATACATTTTAGGGTTCTAAAATCTGAATGCATACAGTGATGGAAAATGCAGTTAAAGTTTGTTTCAAATCTTTGCTTTTCAAGTTCAAATACCTGGAGTCCTCCTCTTCAGTCTTTTAAGCATGACACCTACTTCGTTTCCATAAACCCTACCAGTATCAACCCCATGTCCTACTGTCAGGCTCATTCTATAATGAGGACCCAGATATGTAGTGACATATGGCATCCATAGAAATATCTGAGGGCTACAAATAACAGGAGAAGTCACAGAACAGGTGCACTCCATGGCTCCATCCTCACCTTCCTGCTTATCAATAATATGTTCCAAGACGTCTTCATCTGGTACAAACTGCACCTGGAGGTTCTTGCTCCCTCTTTCACAGTCATAACTCATTTCTCCCTCTGTAACACATTTAATAAAACATAATAAATGATACAAAAGATACATAAGAAAATACTTTACAATAAGATAAGCACACGTGGCAGAATAATATTAAAGAGGATGTCCATCTCCCCTGATACTAATCTATTCTTGATACTCTAGTGATAATGTGTCCCTTTCCAGTCCAACATTGTCAGCATATTTGGTACAGACAAAACACCTCCTGGTAGCAGGTCAATGAATTTACACAAATCTAAACACTAGATCGCATCTGCATTTTGGCTGTGATAGGTGTCCCCCTGGCCAATTGTAGCCAAAGTTCACTGCTAGGGGCGTGAATTTGCAGGATAGTGAACAGCACAATATAGAGCTTGGATACAGAATCACATAACATAATTCATATAGAAAGCCCAACCAGTCCTCACAATATGAGCACAACCCCAGAGGATCCATCGCAATTCTGACCCGGCTATTATAGTAAAGGATCCTTCATTTTATTGTTCCTGCTATTCCAATTGTATGAACTCACTGACATCTGGGCGTTACTTGTAGGTGGGATATAAGCCTGTAGGGCTCCGCCCCTTTGACAAACAAGAACTGTAGAAAATGGTATTAGGAAATGCACCGAGTGGGTTTCTTTGGGGTGGTTTTTATTGAGATGTACAGCGATGGGTAATTCCCCAGTAATGATCTCCAGCATGCACCACTTCAGGAAATAGAGCAGTGACGCTCTCACTAACTACTACACGTGTAGCAGGGAAGAATGTCAACCCGAGAAGTGTTCATCACATTACAACACACGTCATCACCGCCTCCCCCCACTCGCCTTGCTGTTACCGGCAGATAGTCTTTCGTTTCGCGCCAGCCAGTCGTCACCGGGAAGCGTCCTCGGAGTCTGACCAATCAAGTAACCAACGACAACATAGCAGCCAATCCCCACACAGCTTGGAACATGTACGCCAATCAGAACGAACGCTATGTGAAACCGGAGGAAACTGCTTGATCCAATCAGATAGCACGTTGTCACCGAAGGCCGCGTGCGCACGCAAAGGAGGTGTGGCTTAGAGGCACATGTACCCTGTGGGAGGAGACATATTTGGGAAGTTTGGTAGGTGATCGCTGTGACTGTGTGGCTGTTTGCAGGGCTGCGGGTTTTGTTAGTGACCTGTCATGCCCTAGGTTTGGCTTAAATCTCGTGGCGGTTAGAAGAACGCGTCTGATGTTTTTAGATCCATAGAGAGAGAAGACTCCATGACTTGGGGCTAGTTGGACGCTGTGTAACTGGCGCTGTTTATTGCGGGTTTCAGACCGTTTTTGGCACTTTTCCAACTTGTCTGAAAAGGGGCGTGGCTCTAGAAAATTTGGACTTAAAGGACATCCGTCTTCCAGATGGTGGACGTGTTCTACTAAGAAGTTCCTGAGGAACTTTGCTCCTCAGGACTTATTTAACTACGGTGATATAGAATGATGCTGTGGCTTCTCTTCCCCATTCTGATACAAGGCCTGCCTGTACACAGTACATGAAGCAGGCGTCAGGTGGGACTTAAATGGGAACGGGTGGAGTAAATAAATTCTAAGACGAGGTGCGCACTAGACTAATTAGCAAAATTTTGGTTTAGTCCGTGAGCAACCCTTTTCCACTAAGGACAACTATAAAAAAATGCAAATGCTATCCTTCCCACATCACCTAGATGCCTCATAATGTATGCATGTCCCTACTGTCTCAATAGTCTCCTGGTCCCATTCGCCGCAAACCGCCAGTAACGTCATCCAGCTGTCTGCAAGTCTCGCCAATGTGTGATCATACTCGAAATTGCTTCATCAGAGAAGGACTGGTATCCAGCCGGCTGCGCAAGGAAAGTATGATCACGAGTGGGTGACATCGCCAGTTGTCTGTGGATCAGTGGTTGGGACGAGGAGAATATTGACAGTGGGGGCATGCATACATTATTAGACAGTGGAGCCAAGAGGTGCTCCGGTGATGTAGGTTGGAGCCTCTCCAGCTCATTTGCATATTTTAACAAAGTTGTTTTTACAAGAATCTGGCCATCCCATAGGAACCTAGATGAGGAAGCAGGTCAGGGCAGTCTACCAAGAATAAATGTGATAGTTGATGTCCTATAAATTAATTGTTCAAAAGTATCTGGAGTATTTTAGCAATGTGGAGTTGTACGTCACCCAGCATGATTTATCTGGCACACAATAAGATTGTGGAGGCTGCCTCATTCACTGACAATTGAGTTTCCCCCTGTAATAAAATCTCACCAATTACCTATAGTTGCCCCAAAATTTATGTGGCAAAAGAAATAAACCCCTATAGGTCTAAATAAAATATAAGAAAAAAAATTGTACAATTTGACAATGCAAATCTGCTCTGGATAGCACGCCAATTTGTAGACTGCACCTCCATTTTGTTTTAACTCCTATAAAACACCTAAAGGGTTAATAAACTTCTTAAGTGGTTTTTCAAAAGTTGAGGGGTGTAGTTTCCATAATGGGGTAATTTATGAGTCTAGCTATTATTTAGGCCTCTCACAGTCAATTAAAAGTTGAGCAGGTCCATCTAAATACGGGTTTTGGTGATTTTACAAAAAATGTGAAAAATGCTACCTAAATTCTGCGACTTATAACATTCTAGTAAAATACGTGGAATCTTAAAAAACCATGCCAACATAAAGCAGACATTTGGGAAATGTAAGTTATGAATTTGTTTGGGAGCTATGACTATCTGCATCAAAAGTAGAGAATTTGGAACTTTGAAAATAAAGAATTTTAAAAAAATTTTGCCAAATTTAGTTTTTATTCATAACTAAACACGAAAGATATGATCCAAATTTTTAAACTAATTTGAAGTACAATCTCAAAATCCCCTGGATATCTCATAACGATCCAAAGCTATAATCACTTATAGTGGCACAGGGCAGATCTGAAAAATGGGACCGCGTCCTAAAGGCCAAAATAGGGGTTAATTGCCGTTCCGGACGATACACCTATGGCCTCTGCTACTTTTTGAATGATTTCCTCGGTAACCGTGTCTGCCTGGCGTTCTGATCGCTCCTCATCAAAAACGTTTAAATTCATTGAAAAACATCATATATGGCGAAGTGTGCCCATAAACAGCATCCAACTTTGCTTTTATCTCCTCGCTTTTTCTCCCATCCAAAATCAAAAAGCGAATTACCAAACGTGACAGCTTTTTTCCATTAGTGAAAATCAAGAAACACGTCTTACTCAAATGGCCGCCAAATCCAAACTAACCTATCAATCAGTCTGCAATTTGTTATGCCATTGTTTGACAGATGGCAGCACACAATGATAACACCAACTTCCCTCAGGAACCCCCTCTGTCGTCAAACATGGATACTTATTGAACCGTCCTCGTATATGTGATAACAAAATAACTCATTCTCTAACTCAATGTTAACAGGGGCACTTCCTGGTCCAGCAGCATTGTGTTTCTACACTTTTCTCAGCAGCTGTAGAGCAGGCGGTAGCAGAACTACAAACAAGATAAGGTCTAGATCCAAGGGTAGGGAGTGACATAGCATTGCTGACTTGGTGAGTCTGAGTCATTTCGTCTTCTATCCGTCTCATGACTGTGGTCTCTCTTTTTTTTTCTATGTGTAGATAAAAATGTAGATAAACCTGTACCCTGATTCTCTTAGCACATTGTTGGCACACAGTATCTCACATCACATGAAGTGTCTTTTTGTCTGCTCATCTAGTGCCCACCCACACTCTGGAATCCTACATTGACCAACAAATAATTAGCAATAGAACTGACTAAAAATTATGTTTTTTGTGTAAACATCACTAGGGTATTAAAAGTCTGCCTTGTAGGCGTGTTGAGATTTATAGCCATTGACATCCCACTAGGGGATTCTGGGAAAATATGTCAGTAAGTTTTCCAGGATGGAGTAAGGAAACCACACCTCCCATGACATAAAGCATAGCTTTCAGATAGCCCTATGACATGATGTGAGATTAAAACCAAACCAAATATATTTATTACGGAAAGTGAGAGGCATTAGACTACGGCCAGGGAGTAAGAGTTCTTATGGAGACTTTGCCAATTAAGGCTGCCGTGTAGGCATGTGCAGACCTGTCCACTCAATAGTATCGGGGTGTCAGAAATTGGTGAGCACAGTGCTTGGCTGGCTACAGCACCTCGTGCCTATTTCTTTCGGCCATTAATTATTATTTAAGGGAACCTGTCATCATGAGACCTCTTTTAGCTCACCCAAGGCCCCATAGAGAATAATGTACACATTGCCAAAGTGTTTTTATAGTAAAACTGGCTTTTTTCAGAAAAAAGATAAGTTAGATCAAAGTTTACCTTTCTGTATGCAGTGTCCCTAGGCCCCTGGGAGTAGCTAGTGAAGAGTGCGGCAGACATGTATGGGGGAAGCAAGGGGAAACGGATATGGAGGACATGGGAAGTTTCTTTTATATTTAAAATCAATGCATGCCAGAGTGTTTTTCAGACGGTGAAAACTCCTCTATTCTCTTTGAGGACATGGCTGGTTCCCTTTAAGCAGTAAAACCTTTACCAAAATCTTTACAGCATCAGTCTGTCACCCCAGGTTCGGCTACAGATGCAGAGTGGAGGTAATTCTACTAAGTATAAGTTCTGTCTCCCTGAAGCTTCTTCTATTTGTGCTCTCAGTAGGCAGGCTGGAGGAGGCTCACTTCAAACAGCTATGTCTTTAGAACTGTGGCACTGAGAAACACACTTCAGGTGCCATATTAAAGAGGAAAATCTTTAATATTGTGCATGGTTTGGGTTTCTCGGTGCCACAGAACCAAAGATATCCACTAAAGTTGCAGTCAGGAATGGGAGCTGTTTATAAAAATCACATACACAGGGTATGTGCAAGTAGGTGTATGCCTTAAAAACAGATTAAAGTGAATAATTTGTGAGTTGCACAACAGGAAGTTATCAGCACAGTGTGAATGAATTATAATGCTCCAAAAGATAACTGATGGAATGTTAATTGTCATTACTCTGGGTAGACTTAACCTTCCACACCTGACTGCCCTGTAATGTTTATTCTTTGGTAGTCTTAGCAATTTACAATCTAATATGCCGCTGATGGACTTGACAGTATGTTTATTGCAGGAGGCACTAAATATAGATTTTTTTTATTATTATTATTTTAATATTCAGTACAACTTTAGGCCAGCAGCACACGACCATTTGGTCAGTGAATCACTGATGTGCGCTGACCAGATTTTGCTAAACTAACCACAATGCAGAGGACAGGATTCATGGTGTTATATGATAAATTCCTGGCTTGCCCACAGATCACGATCATGATTACAACAGGGAAGAAAGGACTCTTTGCATCATACATTAATATAATTCACAGATTACTAAAGGGGTGTGTGTTAAAATGTAGCGTCAGTTGGTAAGTTTGCACCCCCCATTATCTAATGTTATAATGACCTTTCTCTTATTAAATAGGTGATCAGAGCACAGAATGGCAGCTCCTCTTTCACCCAGAGATGCCGGCAAGTTCATCACAGAGAACAGCAAGGATGTGTTTGTAGACCTGAATGGGGTTCGCTCCCTCGCTGAGAAACTCCTTGAGAAGATTGGACGGAAGGAGATCACTCTGAAAGGATGGAAATCTCTTCATGAGCTGAATCCACAGGACTCTGGGGAAGATGCTGTGAATTGGGTGTTTTTTGCAGACACTTTAAACTTTTCCTTCTGGTCTGAAAATGAAGAGAAAAAGTTTTTGGTGAAGTACAAAGGGAAGGAGTACAGTGGCTACTGGTCATTGTGTGCCGCTATGAACAGAGCCTTGGATGAAGGTTGGTACATAACTAATGGCGCCTTCATGAACCTGTATTTTATGTTCCTGCGTTCCTGGTGACATATTTATGGTGAATATTCCTTCAGCTTATTGGTTGCCTCTGTTGAAGCTCCTCTCTGCACTAGTAAATGGGGCTGAACTGTATGGACAGGTGTGTTGCTGTTTTGGGGGCATAGGTAAAGAAGATGGTTGGCTGTAAAATCACATGTGATACCACACACTTTATTATTTGATAGTGAAACCCGGTTGTTTAGTTGGCCCAATTCTCTTCTTGTGCACTCAGCCTCTGTTTATCATTTATAATGATGTTTGAGCTTGGTCTGATAAAATAGGTAATAATAGGCCATTACTGGTTGCAATAATGTGACTTGCACCTGGAGCAGATAAGTGTAGCAGCCAACAAGCCAGAAAGTCACTATGAAAGATGTTATTTTTGTTTAATTTAATGTACAAAGGGCAACATCCACGAGTCCTTTCTGTTAGATTTCCCTCATTGTAATACTGTAATCTGCAATGGAAGCATGTGTGAAGTGCTTAGTAGTCACGAAGCTGCTCAAAACTCCAAGTGCACGATCCTGTGAGAGTACTTCTCTTCTCCCAAGCAAACATAAACTTCAGAACAAATGAGGTCAAAAATCTGATGTAAATACTTTTGTGTAAAAACTACAAAAATGCTTAAGGAACGATAACTTTATTGGCTAACCAGAAAAATTATATCATTCCTTAAGCATTTTTGTAGTTTTTACACAAAAGTATTTACATCAGATTTTTGATTTTTCCTGGCTAACACGGTACGTCAACAATTTTCTCAACATACTTTAACAAATGAGGTCGGCACTTTTTGATTCACCGGAAATCTTGAATCCTTTATTCATACATGGTGACACAGCAAGTTACAGGTGCAGTTACACATAAGTGCAGGAAAAAGCATCATCTTATGCGTTTCTGACCGATAAGGTCCTTAGTCATAATCTATGACTAAGGACCTTATCGGTCAGAAACGCGTAAGAACGCGGCTCCTTACTGCTGCCACTTAATGTATGTCACGTGTTCACATGTCCTTTCTGCTTCTTGAAGAGTCTGCACGCCAATCACACCATTAGCACTTTCCTCATGGAGAGGAACCTGAGCAGTGGGGTATTTGGGGTCCTGCAGAAATATCCACCTGCCCTGATCTCTGCTTGAAAAATCGTATTGACTCTCTACTGCCTGCATTGTGACCTACTGGCTGCCCAGACTTCTGCTGGGTTTTCTGGGCTTTGTAAAAAGCATTTCAAGGTCCTGGAGTGGCCTAGCCAGTCTCCAGATGTCAACCCCATAGAAAACCTTTGGAGGTAGTTGAAAGTCTGTGTTGTCCAGTAACAGCCCCTAGAACAAAACATCACTTCTGTAGAGGAGATCTGCATGAAGGAAAGGACCAATATACCAGCAACAGTAATTGACCAAATACTTGCCTTCCACCATAATTTGCAAATACATTCTTTAAAAATCATACAATGTGAATTCCTGGATTTGTTTTCACATTTTGTCTCTCATAGTTGAGGCCTACCTATGGTGTTAATTATAGGCCTCTCTCATCTTTCTTAAGTGGGAGAACTTGCACAATTTGTGGCTGACTAAATACTTTTTTCCCCACTCTGAGTTTCCATGGAAATGAATGTGATCCGTTACAAGCACCCACTGTTTTTTATTGTTTAAATGCAGAACGGTGGACGCTCGCTACTGATCGCATGTGTTTCTTTGGAAAAAGATATGTGATTGGGCCAAACACCGCCCACAGGTGCATTTCTAAACGCAAGACAAACGCCACGTGTGAACGCAGCCTCAAGACTGCAACACTGCTGTATGTCGGCTTGATCCGATGGACTGCACAACTTGCAGATTTCAGTGCCAACGCTGTTTTAACTGTTTCAATACCAGCTCTGCAGTCGGACCAGCAGATATGAAGTCCTTTCATCATATTTCTGCATAATGTAAGGACTCCCAGAAATCATTTTTCTAATGTCTTTTTTTCTTTAGGCATACCCCTCACCAGTGCCTCTTATTATTCAAACATAACCATGGAGCAGCTAAAGCATGTATTTCGTAGCGACTCTGATTTTCCTATCCCAATGATTGAGGAACGTCTGGAGATCCTTCATCAGACTGGAAAGATTCTCTTGGACAAATTTGGAGGTTCTTTTGTAAACTGTGTTAAAATGAGTGAGAGAAGTGCTGTGAAGCTAATGCATCTGGTGGTGGAGAACTTCCCATCCTACAGAGATGAAGGAGTCTTCCAGGTAACAAACGCTTTTATGGTTTCGGCTTCACTGCAAAAGACTTTCTCTATGAGAAGATTTCTCATCTAGGCCAGGTTGTCTGTAACAAATTTGAATGCCTATTTCAGATGACCACCAAGAACTGCACTGAAAAGTGGTCTTATATGAAGTTGGTGTCTTTATAGAGGTTCAACTTCATATATCATATTATGTAGGCCTTGTTGCCTCTGTTGTAAGTGCCTGTTGGGAGGATTCCCCAAATATCCTTAGAATGATGGGCAGCAGACTAGCCCATGATATGGCCAAACCGTGGAATACATCCCCCAGAAAGTGGGAGGAGGATGCACATCAGCAGTAGGCAGTGATTTAATGCTGCCAATAGTCAAAGTGTCTCCTTATATGGACAGTTACATCACTTATGGAACACCCACAATGTACCTTTTCGAAGGCTGGGGATGGCTGCCATTACCTCGAGTGGCCTCTTTGGAGCATATAATTTTTTTTCTGCTGCACGGTATATATACAAAGCAGATTGGGCTTAAAGCATGTCTCCATCCTCTAATATTTAAATGTGCCTAAAGAAACTTAGCAGGAACTAGCTAGCAAGTGTGACTAGTTTGCAAGTGTGCCGAAAGGTGCACCAAAGTGTCATACTATTAAGAACTACAAAAAAATATAAAAACTTGTTTCACTGAAGCCTATGTCTGTGCACAAGCTCACTACCTCATCCTGTAGACATGCATGCTGGGCTGCACTTCATTCCTGACAGGAGAAAGCCTCTGTAAGTCATCTCTGGCAACACGAAATGTTGAATTTTAACCATCTGATACTTCTCTAACACCAACACATCTGTGTAAATTCTGAAAGTTATGATACCATAGAAATTCAAAAGTTCAGCGGACATTAATGTTTATGGCCGACTTGAAAGAAGCCTTTTCTTCTGTATTTTTTGCAGACAGACGCTCACATCACCTCAGTAGTATCTGTCCAAAAAGCAGAGCTCAGTCCCACAAGACTGTCAAGCAGTGAGGGCAGCTGTATATTCCCTGTGCGTAGATGTAACAGCACTGCACTTCAGTGCACACTGTGTCAGCTACAATCCTGGGCTATACATGCAGTTTTCATAGTCCTGCTTCTACTTAAAAAAACACAAAAATAATGGTCACTAGATGCCTTTAACACATCTAATAATCCCATGCTTCCTGTGGAATTGTCAATAGCCACCTGTTCTCTTTAACCCTCCTGTTACTTATTGATTGAAGTAAATTGTATGCTTTTATCTCATTGGTTCAGTGCCATGGTTTTACTACAGATGTTATTGGCGGTAACATTGTACATTCTGCTGATTCCTTGATTTTTGCCTTCTTTATTAAAGCACTCCACAGATTATAGCAGGGGTGTCAGGCTCATTTTCACTGGGGTGGTTTTAGGAATAAGAAGAGTGAGGCAAATAATTGAGTTTGATGAGAAGCATCAGCTCCATCTTAATTTACACGTTTCCTGCTGGCTGCATAAAATCCCTGCTAACTTGTATACAATAAATGGCTTTTTTCTAGCTGTCTCTTCACTCTAGTGCCTTCCGGCTCATGCACAGCGCCTCTGTTTGATGACATTGTGTATCAGCATCTTGGTACTCTCCACTTTTAGGGTCAGACGGTGGCCTTCTACAAGCGCGCACAGATTCTGGTAGGAGACCTCTGGGGAGTATTAGAAGGACAGAATGATGGCTGCTTCCATGATATCGAGAAAATAACCATGTTTGCCGACTACAGGATACCCCAAGCCCTTGTCCATTTTGGTGCGATGAGATATTCTGAAGAGCTACTGAAAAAACTGAAAGAAGGTTTGTATACTGTGTGCTCTTTCAAAGGGAACCATAAGAAGGTAGGAGGAATTTATTCAGCTCGCTATGCCAGTTTTCAAAAGCCTCAAAAACGTCTGTCTTTTTACGGTTCCGTGCAGTTTGAGCGACTAAACGGGTTGTTCTTTCATGTCCTTAGGGCAACAACTGTCCACAAATGTTTAACTTTTATTTAGTTCTCTAAATAATTAATCTCATCAGTTATACGAAATTAAAACCACTTATCTATGGCAAAGTGCCATATTACTGCTATACAGTGATTAACATTGTGAAGGCAAAGGCCACCATGTAAATGACTATATCACCAATGATTCTGCTACACCAGTTTAGTGCCCCCTTTCTTTTTTTCCCTCTAAGGCTGCAATCACATGTTCACATTGCAAAGCAGTTTAAAATGGGAAGGGGCTTCGCCTGATAGGATGCGTTTCGGGGGAAATTAATATCCGATTGGGGAAATACCCGCCCTACAGCCTCTGAATTGGATTTGCATTGCATTAAGGAACACTATTAAAATACAACAGGGAGGGGCTGGGCCTAGTCACATGGGCATTTCCACTGATGGAAGGAGAAATACCTGTTTTGCGTGTAAACAAGACAAAAACACCTATTACCTGTTACTCTTTACCAGTCACTTGCATTTCAGTGGAATCACAGATGCAATTGGGACAAGCTGCTTCCTGTTGCGTTTGAAATGTGTATTAAAACGCAATTTGTGAACGCAGCCTCAAATCCGAAAAGAAGAGTAGCAGGAGCACTGTGGGGTTTGAAACCTTTTTTAGCAGGCGTTCTATGGGGCAAATAGTGTGTTGTAGGGTGGAGGCATTGAACAAGTATTTATTGATGTAACATTTTAGCTGCTGCCTGTGAGATTTATACAGACCCATACAACATATTCGCTACCCGACCTCCCATCCCCTGTGCACAGGGACTGCACTTCTGCTCTATTTTCCCACCAGCTCCTGAATCCCTGTCCCCTCTGTCTTCCTGGACTACAGTCTGAATCTGTGAGACGGAGTGGAGAGAACAAAGCGGTAGGCAGTGACACATAGGAGGCAACTGTACACTTGCTCATAGGTTTGCCACCACTGTCCTATATCTTCTACTGGAGCACTGTACCGCTCCATACCCTGTGAAAAGATAGGGCATGTCCTATCTTTTCCCGGCATGCAGCATTCACCCCCACCTCCTCTCCCTGGCGCCGCCGTGTGCCCGCCATGCTACGGTACAGCGGGCTACAGCAGTGTAAATGTAGCCTTAAACGCATTCTAGCCAGATTGAAACTCAAGCTTTTCTATGGAAGGGTTTAGGGGTATAGAGGGGCACTATTGAAGACCTTCACATGAAGAGTGTAGTGAAGACAAAGTATGTTCACTCTAAGCAGGTGATGAGGCAGCCTTATGTTTGTGAAGGTGGAGCTCAAACTTATAACAGGAAAAGTTCAAGTCTGAATACTTCAGCATGTGCAGGATTAGTCAGAAGAAAAAAAGTTGGCACTCACCACACACAACAGGAGAGGGTGACTGAAGGGGATGCGTTTTTTATCTAGCGCTTCATCTTGCCTTCATCAGCTTTTCTGTCTTTCTTTCATGTGTGTGAGTTACTGAAAGGTAACAACTTAAGGTTAAAGCACAACAAGTTTTGTTGAGGTTTATTAATGTTAAAATGGAGCTCTAGTAGCAGGAAACAAGACCTCATATGGCTGCAGTGACATAGAGCTGAATTATTAATGACTTTTAGAAGGAGACTATGAATAAACAGGAAAAAAGTACTTGGCCATTTAGGCCTAACATATGCTGGCCCTTAAGGGGGTTGTCTAGAATGGAAAAATTAACACCGCTTTCTTCACAAAACGGCTTCACTCATTTCCACAGGTCACGGCTTATGCTGCAGACCAGCTTTAAGGGAACCACACTATTTTACACTAATAGCATGTTCCAAAAGCCCATAATATGATAAAAGCATATGTGCATTTGTCATGGTTGTGGCATGTGTACATCAGCTATTATCATCATTATACCAACGTACCTGGCTCCCTGCCAAGAACCCCCTGAAGTCTCGGGGGCTGGGATACAAATTCAAACAGTTATTCTCGTCTGGGCATTCACATTCAGTTTAATTAATCTGCCATATATAAATATTTCTTCAATTAGATGTTATTAAAAAAAAATGATAAAAGATCATTTTACATAAATGTAGTCATATGGTCCCTTAGAAACACAACTGTGTCCCTGGATACGACCACCTCTGCTGGAGGGATTGCACAAAGACACAAAAGGTTTTTATATATGAAATGTCCGGGAGTTACTGCAGGTCCTACAGCCGTCCTGTAGTAATGATTGCTGAAGCCAGGCGGTCAGGCAGAGCTCAATAGGGCAAGTCTGGCCACTGCCACCAAAATGTGAGGTGGTCGTATCCGAGGAAGCTATCTCGTTTCTAGGAGACAACATGGTTATGTTTATAAGAAATTATTTTCACACAGGAACATTTTTTTTTATTAACATCCAATTGAAGAAATGTTTACATGTGGCAAATGAATTTAATAAATGTGAATGCCCAGATGGGAATACCCTTTAAGCTTATCCAGAGATATAGTCATTTAATTAAGGTGCGAGGCATAATCTGTGGCACTGTTTCTATAAAACAGAAGCTATTTTCTTGGAATTTTGGCCTGTCTCACTTTTTTCCAGGTTATCTTTAGGGGGTATTGGTAGACAAATATTAGATGATCCACATTTCTGGTAGACATGGAACATGTTTGGTTTTGAAGTATCAGATTATATGCAATGTCATTTAGGTGACAGATTACATAGAAGTTTATGTAGAGGGAGGAGTGAGTGACAGCAGCTACTGATGTAGATGTAGTACTAGTACTGAATGCAGGGCACATAATGAGAAGAAACAGTTACTCCACATTAAACTACACATTACAGAGTTTGTCTATATAGTGCCATCAAATTCCGTAGCATTCAACAAAGATTATTATTACTAATGATGAATACACTTCACATCACTTACCATTGAATAGTGTTCCCCCATTTGTTAGTGGGTGACCAGGATCTTTACAAATAGTCATACTTGCATATGTTTGACTTGTAGGTTGGCTTTTCAAAAATAGAGATCGTGAAGAGATGGAGATCCGGGGTTGCTCCATTTGGGCGGTTGAACTGGTCTGTGACCACCTGCGCCAATTATTTGAGAAGAAAGGAGAGAAAATGAGCAACGAAATCAATCCTGTCTTGATTGATCATTTCCTTTGGGATTATGCCCGGGATTATCGGGAGGCAATCAAGGAAGTTCCTTTCCACAGAGTTAGGTGTATCTACTATTAACCTGACTATGCTTGGCACTTAATCTGCCTGAAGTAATGCAGTTGTTAATTGATTTGACGCTTAATTGCATCTTGTAGCAGAGGAGTACGTGTAACTTGAGATCTATTAGTCTCCATCTACAGATTTCATTTTTGTGGACCTGGCCATATTGATGGTCTGTGTAGCGTGAAGAAGGAAAAAAGGATGTTCTGTTGATCTTTTTTATTGCATTTCGGGAAATGCTGTTATTTCATCTTTTATTCTACATGTAAAATTCTGGGCCATTTTAGAATCTACAAGATTGTCTTGTGAAGTTTAATCTGCTTGTGATGCTGGTCAGTAGATTTGGACCAATTACAATGGATAACGGTGCTTATAGAAAGGCATCTATGAAGATTATAACATATATTAGTGGGCGTATTCTCTCTTGAATATCTAATTTCACCCTCCGGGTTGGCACAGGGCTAAGGCAGCCATCTGGTGCTGGGGAAAACACGGTACAGCCTTTCCACTTGGTTTAGGGCCAAGTGAATGATTAGCAGAGCAAGCTTTAGGTGTCTAGGCCATAAAGGCAAGTGCCTTCTTGAGTGGTGAACGTATCAATAACACAGGGCGTACACTGCATAAAGAGAACCTGTCGAGGGGATTTGGGACACTAAACCCTGTTTTAAAAGTCTAGCCCTCTTGAATGCATTGAGTATGCTTGTGCAACCCGTGCAGCTTCCAGCAGTGTATTGCTCTCCGATCCCAACTTATTAGACTACCCTCACAACCACCAAAGTGAAGGGATCTGGATGCCCTGTGTTTGGACCATGTACAGTGGCACAGTTAGTGCATGTGATAGCTTCTCCATAATTGAGAAGACTTTGTCACCTTTTCCTTTGTTGCCTAACCTTCATAGATTTTGGGCTCCATAGCAGATTATGGACATTATATTATGTCTACGTACTACCAGTGTGCATGAGATTTTCTGACTTTGTCATGTTGTCCACTTGTAAAACACCTTCTCTGCATATTCTCTGTTTCTTTCTGAAATTTGTACTGAATTTTGATGGTTGAATAAAATAATAAAATAGTATATTTTGATGTGTATGTCTTGTTTTTCCTTAAAGGGACACTGTCACCAGATCTTATACCATTAAACTACTAGCACCCTCAGGAAATGTATGAAATATCCTAGAATTCCTTCTTTTATGTGAACTCTCAACCATTACCCAGTGCTGTGAGTCATGGCCCGACCCAGACTTCACAAATATAGAATTGGTATAGTTTGTGCAGTATGGGCTGAATTTTTTTTATATTAATTTGGAAAATTATGTTGTCCCTTTTAAATGTATGTTCTATTCCTAAACATAGGATTTAGGCCAGGGGTGAACAATCTCTATATGTCCAAGGGCTGCATTGTCATACTTGACTTTAAGGGGAACCATCAGTATCCAGCACCTTAGATGCACCATTAGTACAGCACAAAATGCCAACCCCTGAAATTATAAATGCCACAGTACAGCAATAAATATCACCTTGGAAACTTCAAGGACAGCCAATTTACAGACGACCCTTGGTTACAGATAGACCCCTCTGCCCACTGTGACCTCTGGTGAAGCTCTCTGGATGCTTCACTTAAGTCCCCGACTGAAATGATCAGCTGTAAGGTGTCTGTAATTACAATTTTATTGCTAATCCTTGAAGTGTAAGCAGCTGTGAAAATGTAAACGCACCAAGGCCACACCGTGTGACCATACCCTAAACATCTGTCTTGTCATACAGTGTCACAATGTTTAAGAGCATTTGGACTGAAATTCTACTCTCCAGGTACCAAACTGTGGTTCACAGTTCATCACAACTTCCCAAGGAATAAAGTAGAGGTGTCATTTGAACATACAGTGAAAGCTGTTAACCGTGTTCACAAGAAATTAGTGCAAATGTGGTTTTTTTGCAACTTCATCACTAGCGGGGGCGTGTATAATTAGTATCACCAGATTTGTCTCCGTGCTGCAAATTAAAAGTTTGTTTTCTAGGTGATCAAGAGTAGCAACAGGAACACGGTCAAGAGAAGCGGAGGTGAGTATTTCTAGGGTTTTTTGTGTGTTTTTGGAGTGGTTGACTTCTTTAAACTCCTACGCGCACATGGATGTAATAGTATGTCATCGCGATGAAACTTCCCGCACTAGGACGCGCTATTACATAATCAGCACCAGCTCACTAGCAAAGCCAGCACCAGAAGCAACGGGTGTCAGTAATATCACCGCTGACGCTGTGCTCCAACACCCCCAATTGGAGTCGGCTCTGATCAACAGTGTTAACCCCTTAAACGCCACGGTCTTCCCCCTAAGGATCTGACCCTGATGCCGCTTACCAGGGATCTAATCCTCTTCAGGGCTTGATGTCCCCGGCAGTCAGACCCCTTCTGTATCAGAGCATTGCTGGTTTAAGTACAAGTTTGTATACTGTAAAAAAAATTAAAAACATTTAAAATAAAAAAAAATGAATAAAATATAAGCCCCTAAAATTTCGCTCCCATACAAACACTTAATAAAGCATTAATATTTGGTATTGGAATGTCCGGAGCACTGTATAATAAAACAGAATTGTTATTGGACCCGCATGAAACCCGGAAAAAGACCAACTATTTTTTATTAATACCCTTATTAAAAAAAAAAAAGTGCTAAAAAAATGTTACACGCTCCAAAATAAGACTGCTAAAGAGAACAACCTTTTCTCACAAAAAATAAGCCCTTAATCAGATAAAAACATAAAAAGTGTACAACAGATACAGCAGTAAATATTAAAGATAAGACTCACACTGGTCTCATTACTTGTGTACAATAATCCAAAAGTGATTAAAGAGAAACTGAGTAACAAACTCAACTTTGTGCTGCAGAGAAATCTCACGTCCCTTCAAACCTGCCACATTTGAAGTTGAGTGACAAGGGTTTTGGCAGAGTATAGAGTAGCAGGGGAGTCACACCAATTTCCCCACACTTTATAGAACTTGTCCCGGCAGCCCCGACCCCCATATCAGGTCAAGGATTTACCATTTACCAATTTCCTCCACATTGAGAGTAAAGGTGGGTTTGGGGACATCTACTGCAAAGCTATCGCCTTTCTGTCATAAAAGAGGGGCCCTCTGTGGAAGATATGAGTGTGGTGTTGCGTTGATTCCTCATCGAGCACCCCCAACAGACATATTTCAGGATTAAATGAGATAGGTATGCCTGTTACAGTGGACAGTAGGGAGATTACCTCCTGCCACAATGAATGTATCATCGGACACATCCACAAGACCTGAATCCTGAATCAGCTTGTTATTAGCCGATGGGGAGACTCCAAGGCTTTGTTATAGCTTTCGGCAGTTAAGCTAGGAATCAAAATCCTCCACTTCTCTTAGGCTGGTGAGGGGTTATTAGCTACCCTAGTTGTGATCAGGTGTGTTGTATTGTGGAGATCAGGCCACATGGCCCCTGTGATCTAAACGCTCCTATTAAGGGATAACTAGAAATTAGGGGGGGGGGGGTGAAATCGTGCCTCCAGGGCATGCCTGAGCTGTAAATATCAGTATAATTGGGTTTGTGGAACATCAAAAGAGGCCTTGAACTGTTCAAACGAGCATGAAACACAGTTCTCATAGAGGACCATAAGTCCACTAGTTTTTATAATTCAGGTAGACTTGGATTATCCCCTAAGGGGGTTTCAGCCATCACTTCGGTAAACTTAGAAAGTGACTTGGCACAAAATTGTGAATTGTGAATCGGGCAAGTATGAAACGGGCAGGAAAAAAAAAGTACTGGCCATAAATTTGTAATGCCTAGATTGTTAGCTAAATGATGCTCAGAGTTGGGAAATGGGCCCAAATGGAGCCACCATCTGATATATTTAAGCTGGCCTGCCAAGTAGTAAATATAAATATCTAGATTGGGTCTTGGGGTACTGAAGCGACATACAGCAATTTGGGGTATCAAAGTACTCAGGAGAAATTTTGTATCAAACTTTGTGGAGCTTTTTGTCATTTAATCCATTGTGAATGTTTCATTTTCTGCCCAAAATTAATGTATTGTCCAAAAATATTACAATTTGTAGAACACTCCTACATTTTGTTTTAACTCCTATAAAACAAATCTTCTTTAAAAGTGTTTTTTCATACGTTGAGGGGTGTTGTTTCCATAATGGGGTAATTTACAAGTCTTACTATTATTTAGGTCTCTCGCAGTCAATTGAAAGTTGAGCAGGTCCTTCTAAATACAAGTCTTGGCGATTTTCCCCCAAAATTGAAAAATGGCACCCAAATTCTAACATTCTGGTAAAATATGTGAAATCTTAAATACCATGCCAACATAAAGCGCCAGCACCGGCTTTCACGCGTCAGAAATCGGGGGAGACGGCTGTTGGACGATTCAGCAGATTCGGACTAAGCAGGGGATTTAACATTTAAATTTGTGTTTTGAAGAAGGTGAACTCTGGCGGACTTGAGCGGGGAAGCGGTAGATGCTGGAAATCGGGTGCAGGATCTTCTTGAATCACGGCAGACGTGCATACCAGCGGACACTCCGGATCGTGGATCACGTAGGACCGGGTAAGTAAATGTGCCCCAGTAACTCTGGGTCAGTATCATGTATGTAATGTGTTTGGAATAGTTATAAGATTCTTGCCTTAACAAGTCCTAGACTTGTAGTATTACTTAATAAACACTGACCCACTGTGTAACTAACATGTTCAGACATGTAGGAGCCATACTAGATCTTGAGATGAGCTTCTTATATGTGAATATACTGTATGATGGTAGTTGTAATACTTGCTGTAGTTTTTCTATGCCTGTCAAAATTGATTGTCTATTACAAAATAAAATGGTGCTTTTTTTCTAGTTACAAAAACGGCCTAGAAAATCACTAAAAGCTATAGAAAAATGTATCTTTTTTTTTTTTAATCAGAACTTTTTTTTATTAAGGCAGCAAAAAAAAAAGAGCCTTACATTTGTTTTTTGAATAGAATAGAAAGACATAACTTGCAGCCTCCGGGAAGCGAAGAGTGCTAAAAGAACATGGGCTTACAAATTGGTATATATTCACTGGGCACAGCCGGGAGCTGAATGAGCTATGGACATGTTCTCACCGGGCGCAGCCAGGAGCTGGGTGAGCAAAAGAATAACAGCCATGTTTAGCCACCTCTCCCTCACCACCCTGTCCCCGGTCTGGCGCCCCTTACCTAGCATATGTGTCTCTTTCAAACTTAAAAGGTAATTGATCTCATACTATATTCTATACAACCTATGATTATGTCAGGAGATATGGTATTATAGTACGGTGCAAGTATTTTTGTTGTAGTAAGCAGCCCGTCAGTTTAACAAGAAATTGGTGACAATTTTTGCTTAACAGCGAGAAGTGCCCCTGATGTTGCCTGTCAACGTCCCCAGATCGCCTCAGATTTTTTAGTGTTTTTTCTTTTCAGATAGACCCCATATTCTAATCTACTAATAAAAAATGTATCCTCAAAGTCCAACAAATGCAGGCTACCAAATGTTTTCTCGTAACCATAGGCATTCAGTTGTGTGATAATGTCTGGAAAGTGCACACAGACCAATCACTTGGCTCAGGAACTGCTTGCCAGGAAAAGGAAATGAAAAAAATTCAAAGATTGCATTAAAAAGTGCAAGTGTTCATTGAAAGACCAATAAACCATATAAATGTTCTTTTATCTTCAACATGTTTTTCTTAATGATAAAAAATAAAGTGTTGGACCTTTCTCTACCTCAATCACCTCCATCCGCTGCATCCTTTAGAGCTCTTTCACATTAGCGTTGTTCTGTGTCCGTGGTTCTGTGATTTTCATGGATGCCTCTCAAAGCCATTGTCTTCAATGGGTGTTTTCATACTGGCTTGTATTTTCACTGATCTGTTGTCCATGGAAAAAAATATGAAACCTGTCCTATTTATTTCATAGATGCATATAACGGAAGGTAATGGAATTCTATGGATCCCCCCAAAAGAAACAATTTTCTGCTGGCTTCTGCCAAGCATCATTTTTTCCATGTGAGAACATTTATGTTTGTGGCTTCCAGGGAAGATGGGAACTTATTGTTTGGATTTAACTGGATATTATTTTCTATTCCTAAAACAAACTCTGAAATGATAAGTGGATGCTGCTTTTGGGATACAAGTCACCAGAGGACAAGTCCTGGCTCGTCCTCCTCTTTATAAACATGTTCTATCATGTTATCTCTCGATGAAATAAAGCTCCATTTGGATGGTAGTTCATATTGTGCAATATCATGTGATCTGGGCAGAGTGCAGGCGATTGATGTGCCGGTTCCCTACATATATATATTCCAGACTGAGATAACATTCACACATTCTTCCTGTAGAGGGCAAGGTAAGTCTGAGTATAAGCTCAGTTTTCTGAACAGGATCTGGGAATCTGGGAACCTATTATATTTTCCTTCTGTCTTCTGCTTCATTCATTTATTCCTTGTAATTCTGTAGTTTATGTGAGTCTTTGTTATTTTGTGCAGAGCAAACTCACATTGCGTATAGATTCAGAGGATACTCCATGTAGATCTACACTGCATACGCAAAACACTGTGTGACCGAGCCATCAGCTTGTTGGCCTATTCTGTTTATAAGCCTCTGCATCAAATATTGATTAAGATTTAGAAAGTTAAAAAGATAGAACAATTGTTGTGTGGACATTATGCAAGAAACCTACCATTTTTATCACTGCTTCTACGCCACTTTTCTGCCTTTTAGCCCATGAGGTATACAGCGGGACACGGGAGCATGGCCATTATCCTACAGCTGGTGTAGGATAAATTTCCTCCTATGTGTTCATGGTTTTATGTCTAACTTGATATGCCTCAAAAGGAAATCTACCATGAAAATCAGGCATCAGGGACACTTAGGGTGATGCCACACATGGCGTTTTTGGCCCGCTTTTAGTCCGTTTTTCCCAATTATCTTAATAGATAAACAGGTTGTTAGCAGCCAAATGCATGGTAAGCTGACTGAAAACGGATGTTTAAACGCCATGTGGGTGCGTTCAAACGTACAGTTTTTTCAGTTGCAGTTTTTGAAGCCAAAAGAAGGTGTGGTTCATAATAAGTGAGGGCTTATCATTGAGAGAAGCTGCTTCTCTTAGTTTTTTTTAACTCCAATCCTGGTTTGAACATCAAAAACTGTATCTAAAAAACGGTTTCCCTTACACAAACGTGTGCAGCCTGTGTATATGTGCCGTATGGTGGCACAACCGCATGGACTGCACATAGAACAGTGTACTGTAGTCCCTGCATTATATAGAAATACAATGCAAGAATGTTCTCTCTGCCGGCCATTCAGCTGTGCAGGAACTGTAAAAGTTAAATCCGTGCATGCAGCCTGTGGGATCGTGCCACCATACTGCACGTTTATACGTACTGCACACGTTTGTAAACAGCCCTTACTCGTAGATCCTGGCACTTTGACTGTGGTAATTTTCTTATATTTCTTATCCATGGCCTCCTTCTAAAATCAACTTTTATAATTATGCTAATGTGACAGAAGTGCTCTTGCTGTCTTCACTATAGACCTTCACAGGCTGTCTCATCCTCCCTCTGCTCTGTGGCACCTCCCTGTATGTAATAGCACGGCAGGTGGGATTTTTAGCACACTGTGGGAGGTGGGAAGTTTGCCTGCACAGTGTGATAGCCTGTAAGACCACAAAACCGAGGTGCTCATTAGCATAATTTAAACATGGATAAAAAATATAAGAAGATTACCACACTAACGGTGCCTGGGTCTATGAGTAAGTGTCCATGGTTTATCATGCTTGATAGTAGATAGTCTTTGATGGTAGATTTCCTTTAAGCTTACAGTCATTGGGAAGATCTGCTTTCTAGTTTCTACAAAGCAGGTATTCTGTATGTCTCAGTGTTAACACTGAATGTATCTGTATGTACACTTAGGTAAATCAGAGGAGAGATAACATGAATTGTAGACAGGATGTAGACTCTCCTAAATCTGAGCCTGATGATTGCACTTCAATGCACCTACGGCTCTTGCACAGTGCAGCTGAAGTGTACTATACTGTCTTCACATGGTGCACCTAGATCTATTTGCCCATGGACAAATTTTATGTACAGCAATTTGGCACTCTAAACCACTGGACCACATCATATGGACCGCATCTCCTCCTCCGTCATGTTACATATTCTGTTAATAAATGAATTTATAATAAATAAATTAAATGAATAAAAAAATGTGGGTTCCAGTTTACAATGAAGTTAAGCTTTGGTCTAATGATCTTCACTAAACTGTTTTCCAGCCTTCCTCCAACACACATTACTACATGTTACTTGTAATCTAGTAATGGTCTGCATTGTGATACTAGAGCTAATGGGACTATTATCCTACAAATAATGATGAAGAAATCTCATTCCAGGGCAGTAAAGCAGAATGTCAGCTCCACTTGGACCCAGAGAGACCGGCAAGTTCATCACAGAGAACAGCAAGGATGTGACTGTAGACATGGAGGGTGTCCGCTCCCTCGCTGAGAAACTCTTCCAGAAGATTGATCGCAAAGAGCTCACCCTGAAGGGATGGAAATTCCTTCATGAATTAAACCCTCAGGGATCCGGGGAAGATGCTCTCAATTGGGTGTTCTTTGCGGATACATTAAACTTCTCCTTCTGGTCAGAAAATCAAGATAAGAAGTATTTGGTCAAATACAAAGGAAAAGACTATAGTGGCTACTGGTCATTCTGTGCCGCCATTAACCGCGCCCTGGATGAAGGTAAGTAACCTAGGGACAGCATCCATGTTGTCAGTCTAATCTTCTGTGGATGAGCACCTGACACATTGTTGGTCTTTGTGCATAGTAAGGCCAGGGACAAACATGGTGGAATCACTGATAGATGGCAGCAGCAGACATTCTGCAGCATTTTTACCAGGGCAGAAATTAGCTGTGATGTCTCATTTGTGCAGCCAAACAATTTACCCAATGTGTGTCTCCTCTCTACTGGCTATATGAACATCTTTTTCTTACCTCAATCTCTAGTCTCTAAAGTTCTTGTATAGTTCAATACCCATTGATTTGGTTATGAATGGTGCAGCGGAGGTCAGGGAAGAGCTGGAGGATAAGCTGTCAGTCTGATCGTAATCTGCTTCTGAAAAGCCTTCAGCATTACAGCTAGAAGTGTAGTGAACCAGAAGCCAGGCAAAGAAAAAAAATGTTATAACAAATTATGGGAAGGACATAACTTCTCCTCCATAGAGGTCAATAGTGAAACCCATTGTAGAATTTGTACAATTTTGTTCACATTGGGGCACAAAGGGCTTTGTGCCTGTTTTCTGACGGACTTTGCATGTTCTATTAGGTATAAACTGCTTGCACAGGTATTTAAGAAGTGTCTGCACCACTATTGTGTCACTCGAGACTGTTTTGTGGCGCAACTGCACAAGCCACCATGCAACACAAATTATGGGGCGTTCCGGTGCTCAGTCGGACTGTGCGCCAGATTTAACATGAAAAGTCTGTTGCACGCCCTATGTTAAAGGTGCACCACAAAAAAGTTGGTGAACTCTGTCGGGCCAGTGCAGGGAAGCGACAGATTCATGATTCCTGGCGCACGTTCTTAATGAATCCGTCACACCCAGCATTATACACAGGCAGAGCACTTTTAGTGCAGTTTCCGAGAATCTTAGTATATGTGCCCCATTGTATATGAAAGACATACCTGAACTCAAGAGGAATGTTGTTGCTCCAGGTATATATTCTGATTGCAATAACTGGACTTAAAGACACTTTGGTGTAACTTTGAAGGAAAGTTATGGCATATTTTCTATAAACTAAAAAACAAAGCTAGTCTTTTTCATTTTGGACAATACTCAATTTTTAAATAATAGCCCTATGTATTTCCAGGAATTCCCATCACAACAGCATCATATTACTCTGATATAACCCTAGACCAGCTGAAGTATGTTTTCCGCTCTGACACTGATGTTCCCATAACCATGATTGAAACCCGTCTGGAGATCCTTCATCAGACTGGAAAGATACTGATGGAAAAATTCGGAGGCTCTTTTCTGAATTGTGTAAAAATGAGTGAGAGAAGTGCTGCGAAACTCATGCAGCTGGTGGTGGAGAACTTCCCATCCTACAGGGATGAAGCGGTCTTCCAGGTTAGTGCACTGGCAATCCTACAACTATCTGTATATACAATCCTATTAGTATAATAACTATGTATCACATTCAGGCTTAATGCTTCAAAGACACAGAATTATTTTACATGATAATGTAACACTTGTACCATACATATATCCATCTGGCAGCCATATGGGTTGTCACCCAACATACAGTACAGTAAAGTGGATACCTTTATCTTCATCTCCTCCAGGGTAAGAAGGTGGCCTTCTACAAGCGTGCTCAGATCCTGGTTGGAGACACCTGGGCAGTACTGGAAGGAAAAAACGAGGGCTCCTTCCATGACATCCAGAAAATAACCATGTTTGCTGACTATCGGGTTCCTCAAACCTTGCTCCACTTTGGAGTTATTAGATATTCAGAAGAGATAGTGAAAAAGCTAAAAGAAGGTAAGTAAACTTAGGGGTTCATTTATCTTTACTCACTTTTTTGCTTTCTCTGTGTTTTGGACTTGTTTCATTTATCTCAGGGCTCATTCAGACGGCCGCAATTGTGGCCATAATCTGGCCGCACCAACTGAGGCCAGATCACAGCCATGATAGAAATCTTTGGCTCCTGGTCACCGCTCCTTCACCGAGTTGGGCGGCCGCTCGTCTGCCTATAGACTTCTCACCCCTCCAACTTCCTCTTTCTGGCCCGGATTTTGGCCGAGCACACCGTCATCTGAATGTACCCTCAGGCATGTGTGTCTGTTTTGTTTTTTTGCAAAATTCTTCTGCCACCACCTTCCAAACTTTTGCCTATGCATCCTCCTTGGGACTGGAGTTTGTTTGCGGCACAAAATGTCTTGCACTTCTAACTTTGCTAGGCGAGTGGAAAAGTCACAAATTTTGGCACATATATGCAAAAAAAAACCTCACAAATATAAGAGAAAAAAAAAGAGAGAAAAGCACTTATTATTACTGATACCTATGTCACCAGAGATTGGCAGCATGTATACAGTTGCCACACCATGATAGGGACATATTGTAGTCCTTCTTGCCAATCATAATAGTCTGGTGCAGTAGATGTTACTAAATTTAAAAAAATTAATCCTTTAACAAATTTGCTGCATCTCTTTATTTTGCAGCAAATACCAGATCTCCCCCTTGTCGTTACATTACTCCTAAAATTGAGTTTAAAAATATCCAAAAGGTAGTTCACCTTGTTAAGAAAGTTTATGGTATATGAAGATTAGCGCATATGGTTATACAGTTTTTGCCTACATAACCCTAGTGTAACATTAGTTGTAAACGGAAATCTACCATCAAACTAGGGACACTTACTCATAGATCCAAGCTACAGTGACTGTGATAAACTTCTTATATTTGTTATCTATGGCCTCCTTCCTTCTAAAAATCAACTTTTAAAATTATGAGCCAGAAGGGCTTTGGTGGAATTACCGTGCTCTACCTTCAGAGACTGTTACACTGTGCAGCAGCACTTCCCCCTCCCATGTGTAAGATTACAGACGGCAGTACTGAGGGAACATGGTTAGACAGTTTAACAGCCTGTGAAGCTGCAGTATTGAGTTGCTCTGGTAACACCCTCAAAAGCTCTTCAAGATCATTAGTAGCATTTTAAAAGTGTTAAAGGCCTTGGATAACAAATATAAGAAGATGACCACAGTCAGGGTGACTGGATCTATGAGTAAGTGTCTCTGGTTTATCATACTGGAGTTTGATGGCAGATTTCCTTTAATACTTTTTTGAACTATGGGGGAGGTGGATTAATCTATGACAGACAAATGGAGTAATTTGCATCTAAAATGTGGTGCGCCAGACTTGTCTGAAAAGGGCAATGGCCTTGTAGGAAATCACCCATGCACCAAAAAATTCTTAATTGCGTTGGAGCAAACTAGACCAACAAATAGGAGGTGCAGAATATGACTCTCAGATCTTATACTGCACCAGATTAATCTAGTTCTACTCTGCACTTTTATACATCTCCCATTTACCTTTACTGTATAATACATTTCTTACAATACAAAAATACACTATATACCATATACTATACACAGAGAAAAACTTTCATACTATTTGTGTACCAAGCTAACTCGCAAGAGGATTATACCACTCCACATTTCTACATGGTTTTTCCTTCTCCTTGCAGGGTGGTTGTTTCAGAATGGAGATCGGGAAGAGATGGAGATCAGGGGCTGCTCCATCTGGGCCGTGGAGCTGATCTATGAACATGTGCAGGAGCTATACAAAAAGAAGGATGGAAAAATAAGCAACAATGTCAACTCTATCCTCCTCAATAACTTCTTATGGGACTTTGCGCGTGACAACAGAAAGGCTGTAGATGTAGTTCCCTTTCATAGGGTGCGCTGTATCTATTACTAGTATGAGGGAATATAGAAAATATCTAAGGTTTTTTAAAAATATTTGTTGTAATTAAATATAATTTGTAACATTTTACAAGACACTTATTTTTTTTAAAGGAGCAGCATTATATAAACTACATAGACTTGTAATGTGTCCTGAACACAGAGCAAGATGTGCACCAGCAAAGTCACAGCTGTACAACACAAATGCACAAAAATGGTGTAAAGACTCTTTTTATCACACATCCCTTCCATAGAAGGTTCCGGTAGCCTTAGCATAGATTCACCCAGCATTGTGAGGATTAGTCCCATGAAAGGCCCAGATTTATCAAAAGTGAAGAAAACTGCAGTTTGCCTTTCAAGTGATCCTCAATATTCCGGCGCACCCTGTACTGCTCGGGAAGTGTGCACCATTTTATTTTTTTTGTTGCACCTTTAATATTTAGTGTGTGACACAATTCTGTTGAACTGTTGTATTAAATGTTATATTAAACTCTAAGCACTAACACGCGCCTTCAGGTGCACATTTTTTCAGCCGTGACACAAAACTGGCACTTTATAAATACACATGCAAGCAGATTGCATTTTCATTCTAGTGCAAAGTCAGACAGAAATCTGTCCCTGCCAGAATAATAGCTCTGGGTCTATTATGGTTACGGGCACTAGTTTGGAATTAGGTGACCATTATACCCTGCACCTAGCACCAGATAATAGGGAGGTTTCCAGGGGCGTGCTACCCAAGGCCCCCACCAGTAATGTCTGATGGTCAGCTTACAGATGTGAGCCAACTTTCTCTGGGAGTGATGTGCAGCGGCAGTGCCAACGTGACACACATGTACCTGCCTCCAAGCTGTGACAGTGAAAGTGTGCTTGTCCAGCCATACTCAACCACATTCTGTATGCAGCATGCTTTTACCGGAGCTGCGCTGCATATAGAGTGACACCTGGCTGAACTGGTTGCCAGTCAAGCGCTAGCCAATCAGTGTTAGATGTATTTCCTCATAGATCACTCAACCTGATCTGTGAGAGGAGAAGAGAGAACTTTTGGGGAAGCAGTTGCATGTGAGACTTGCATGGTGATTGAGACTAATAATTAGTACTACCGGCACTGCGAGCCAGGAAACATGTAGATATATTAATGATAATTTAGAATAGTAATGTTTACTACTGTCTGGGCTAAATTCGCTGGGGGCCCCCACAAGATTTTGATCCTAGGGCAGTGATGGCAAACCTTTGAGAGGCCGAGTGCGCAAACAACAACCAAAATCCACTTCTATACCGTGAAGTGCCAACATGGCATTTTAAGCAGTAACTTATTGCTACCTGTTCTTCCACATCTTTCAATCGTATCGGCCCCCTGAGGCCACCAATACAGTTGAAAGAAGGAGAGCAAATTCACTGTAGCTTCTCTCCAGGGTCTCTCTGTACAGGAAGAATGGTGGGTCCAGCAGGATGACCTCAAAAAATCTTCTGTCAAAACCTTTTCATTTTTCCCGCAGTTCCAAACAGTCAATGAGGTGTCACTCTAAAATAGCGCTGAGAGCAGCTTCTCTTAAGTTGCTTGGGACTGCAGGAAGATTTGGTGGATTTGGTGAACTCTGTCCTGGGGCGAGTACCCACAGCAAGGGCTCTGAGTGCCACATCTGGCCTAGCGGTTAGGGCTCATTCACATGGCCGTCTGCGGGGACGTACATGCGGCCTTAATCCAGCCCTTCCTGAACTATAGCACTCACTGAATGCCATAAATCCATACCGATCTATACTGAACAAGAACACACAGTACATGCCTTATGGCCAGATTCATGCAGAATAACATGCCGTTGTGTGATCACCATTATCCAGACATACATCCAGTCCAACGTGGCTTTTCTAGTCCTTTTCTGTACAAATAGTGGAAATGTGTAACACAAAGAACAGACACTCGAGGCCAGAAACAGAACAATATTTATTTAACATAGTATAGATATTCTGAACAATTCAGAAATTTGTACATCTCTATTTACAATGAATTAAAATATTTATTTTACTCTCTGGTAGATATTTACATTTGTTAACAACAACTAAGTTTCACATTTTCAACGACAGTGAACGGCATTTACCAGCTTCCATTAAGACAGATAGAATATAAATATGTCTGACATGCAGCAATAGTGTGATCGGCCACAGTTTTGCATTAATTCTGCACTAAACAGAAAATAGAAAAATACAATGGTCCCGGGAGGCAGGAATAATGCCACCAAATCCACACCAGAGGGCCACGACATAGCTTACTTGTCATTGTACAGACGGGGGGAAGCAGCACCTCATCCTTGTACACCATGATGCATACAGCATGCTACGGGACGCCCGTGTCACCGGATATCTGAGAAAAATACAGAATGCAGTCCTACTGCTCAAACAGATCTCTATTTACATGGACCAATGGGATGATGTGCTATTGCAGAAACTCTTTGGTAGAGGAGACAGGCTTTTCTTCATTAGTTTGGTGGGGTGGATTATAAGCTTTATGGCGTGTGCATGTATCTGCTCGCTGAAAATCTGCTCAATAGATATTGTCTTATATAATCTTATTAAAATAACTTCAAAGATTACAAAAAATGGGGGGGTTTTTTGTTACTCCAGAAACAGCGCCCCTCTAAGTCTATAGTTTGTTTATGGTATTGCAATACTCTGTTGAATACAAGGAAATAAGCAGAGCTGCAGCTCTAAATAAACCATCCAAGAAAAGCCTTGGGAAATAGATGCAGGGCGAGTCTATGAGAAGGTATCTGGCCATTCCATTACCAGCACAATTGGTTACTTTAATACAATATCATTCAAGTCTGCAAATAGGGAGATAAATAAAAGAGGACCCCAAATCTTCTGTTCAAAGTAATCTAACAAAAAAGAATAGATGGAAATATCCTGAGTTCCTAAGAGTAAAAATATTCTTCAACAATAAAACATGATTAAACTGAAAAGTATGAATCTACTGGCTAAAAAAAATGCCCAAGTTCTGCATCCAGGTCATGTATACCGTCTGTCTGGTCTTATTTTATAGCACTGTGTGTATGACAACAGTCGAACTAAAACACATTTACGTATTAATGACCATCAACTACAGCAGGCATTTAAGCACTGGTATCCCCTACCAGTAGCCACACAATATACACACTGATGTACAGCTACTGGTACCAGTACCACACAATATACAGCACTGTGTGTGCAGCTACTGGTACCAGTACCACACAATATACAGCACTGTGTGTACAGCTACAAGTACCAGTACCACACAATATACAGCACTGTGTGTACAGCTACTGGTACCAGTACCACACAATATACAGCACTGTGTGTACAGCTACTGGTACCAGTACCACACAATATACAGCACTGTGTGTACAGCTACCAGAACCTGTATCACACAATATACAGCAATGTGTGTACAGCTACTGGTACCAGTACCACACAATATACAGCACTGTGTGTACAGCTACTGGTACCACCCAATATTCAGCACTGTGTGTACAGCTACTGGTACCAGTACCACCCAATATACAGCACTGTGTGTACAGCTACTGGTACCAGTACCACACAATATACAGCAATGTGTGTAGAGCTACTGGATCCTGCATCACACAACATGATTTTTCAGTGTTTCTTTGTATCCTGGGCAGCTATATATAGTTATTACAGGATGACACTGTGGATAACTAAAGACTATTAGAATACAAAATGTCACTTTCGCTCCAAAATGTGAGGAGTTTGCCTTAAGTAAAACCCTGAAAGGAGTTCATAAGTTGAAATGTTGTCAAAGTTTATCTAGTTCCCCAGTTAAAACATTGAGCCCATCTGTAGAAGCTTTTCCTGCCCTGTTGGACTTATGACTGCTTTCCTCCCAAAACAGCGCCACACCTGGTCATGGTCTGTTCCAGTACTGCAACTCAGTTCAATTCATCTCTATGCAACTGTGCAATACTGACACAAACCATGGCCAGGTGGCGCTATTTTTGGATGAAAGCAGCCATGTTTTTTAACCTCCTGGCAACCCGTTTAAGCCAAGTTATTACATAGAAGACTGTTCATGTGAATGGCTGCCGTATAATGCTATTTTTCCCCAGTAGGAAAACTATCTAGTTCTAGTTGGAATTAGCTATCCATCAAAACTAATTTAAAATTATTTTTTAAAAAGTGTTTTTCTGTATTACATAACCCTCTTCTTATTTGTTTCCCTTGTTTTGATAAAATAAAAAATGAAGTATTCAAAGAAAAAAAGGTCTTATTAGTGGAAGCGAACATGCAGCTATTTGGCATGTTAGCATTGCTGTAGTTACAGCTTCTGGCCACAACAAAAACAAGGAGCAAACTGCTTCCAACTCCATGACCTGTATGATTTTGGAAGGGATTCCTGCGTAGGTCATCAATTAGGTAGCATATTACTGGGCAGGATTGGCCAAACAGATTTTAAAAGTGTTCTATCTGCAGGCAGCACGTTATAGGGCAGGAGAAGCTGAAAAGATTGTACATAGTGTCCTATATGCAGGTAACATTTTATATAGCAAGATGAGCTGAGCAGATTGTACAGTGTCCCATCTGTAGGCAGCACATTGTAATATAGAGCAGGAGAAACCTATGTGAAGTCAGAATGTTATAGAGGAGAATGAGCTGAGTAGGTTGTACACAGTGTCCCATCTACAGTGAGCATGTTATAGAGCATGTTATAGAAAATCTGAGCAGATTGTTCATGGTACAGAGCAATTTTATGGGAAAAGATGCAGTCAGTCCAATGGCTTCCTAAGCATAGTAAGGGCTTGTCTGAATAAATACATGTTTATACACATCGAAAATGGTTTGACTATCACTAGAGATTTCTATGTATTATACTCTGTTGTGCCATACATGAAAGGGATCCATTTGTATTCCAACCTGAGTTATTCCTCCCCGATTATGTAATTATCCGGCAAGCTCCCATTGCTCTATAACATGACACCATTTTCTACTTGCCGATTTCCCTTTAAGCTGATCCCGGAAAGGCTTCTCTGCGGTTAGATGTAGCTAGTGGGTAAAGCACTTACTGAAATCAATAGCCGCCATCCATTATATAGAAATATCAAGCTGAGCAGGAAGCAAAGCAAAACACAACTTGTAAGTTTCTTATACTTCTCAGGAGACAACACAACCTGAACATTATGTTAACATAGAAAGCTGAACAACTTCTTAAATGATATGTAATCATTCACATACATGTACCAATCCTGAGATACAGGGATCCTTACCCTCCAGAGCTGCATTCACAACGGTGCAGCTTCAGAGGGGAAATGTTGAAGAACTAACAGCTAATGTATAACACAAAAATAATTTAATATTTGGGAAACAAACTGTCCCAATATATTAGAGGATTCCCCGCTAAGCAGTCAGATTAGCCAGAAAACTTTCTGACCGCTCCCATTAGCAAATGCAACTCTGGACTGTGTAATGCAACATCCGTAGGGCATCAATAATGGAAAGTACATGATAATTTATACAGAAAGTATATGGGGTATAAACCTGATACCCTCCAGATATGAAATCTACCATCAAAATCCATCATGATAAACCAGGGACACTTACTCATAGATCTAGGCACAGTGACTGTGGTAATCTTCTTATATTGGTTATCTATTTCCTTCTAAAATTATGCTAATAAGCCTGAAGGGCTCAGGTTGCACATGCGGTTGCGGTTGTAACCCCTTTGCACTTCCCACTCCCTGATTTAATGTCAAACAGTAGGAAGGGGGAAGTGCTCCTTGTACAGCTTCAGCTCAGAGGGGCTCTTAATAACACCATCAGTAGCCCATTGGGCTCCTTATCATTATTTAAAAGTTGGTTTTAGAAGGAAGGAGGCCTTCCTTTATAACAAATAAAAGATGATTAGCAAAGTCACAGTGCCTGGATCTATACGTAAATACCCCTGGTTTATCCAAGCTTCATTTTGATGGGATGTCTGGAGCTACAATATAGTTGACTTTCAATGGGACTTAACTGCAAACACATGAACAAAGAACAGAACATTACAGGCCTTATGAAGAGGGCACAGCACCCACAGGAGCGACACTGTGAACATCGTACTGTTGGGTTGTCATGAATGCAGGACATTGGAAAGATTTGTGATATAACCCATTCTGCTAAAGGCACATCCAGAGCTCAGGATTTCAGCTTGGTGTGCTGGGGGCTAGAACATCTTCCAGTTTCTTTTCTGAAAGTAATACAGCATCGAGGATATTACGCTAACCATGTTCAGATAATGGATGCGAGATGAGGTGATACTCTACATAATGCATCCTACGTTACTTGTCTGAAGAATCCAATGAAATGTTATAGAGAAGGTACCTAGAGGAGGTGGACCGGTTTCCAGCTGCTATCAGGACTGCACCATCTTCAAGTACTGTCATTTTGGTGGACATCTACTTCCAGCGGAGTTGAAAGTGTGATAAATACAGTGATATTTGTAACTCTAATTAGAAAAATATATACTTGCGTATCTTACATAAATTCTCTTTAAATAATGGATAGAATAATTTAATCTATCAAAATGAGTTAGTGAAGGCAATGGTTTTTCCTGTGTACGCGCTCGGCTACGTACCACTGTCCGTACTCTAGTCTGATCTCAAGTAATCCTTGTAAAGATGCACGTGGACACCGAAGAGAAAGCCTATGGATCTCTCACATCAGAGCACATACAAAAAATAATACAGCTCTCTACAAAATGTCAAAGATTGTACATGCAAGAACAGTGACATATGGGACTACTGCACTACAAGCTTAGCCGAATCAATACTAACCTTGAAAGCTGAGCCACGTACGGTCATAGCCGTCTATACTACAGCTAAAGAAGCTGAATCTGCACAGTATATTCATTTGTCTTATTGCCAGGTCCATAGCAGCAGCCCAGTCCACAACTTGCAGCCACCATTACATCCACTTGTTGATACAGTATTTTGCCCCCTCTATAAGATTACTGGGGGGGTGGTTTAGCAGCTACTTGTTCTTTCAAGCTTCATTTGACTGAGAGCTGCAAGTTGTCCAGTTGCTATTGTGAATAATGAAGAGGAAAATAAATCACCGTACAGCAATTACACAGCATAAAATGGAAACAAATGCCTAAGCAACGCATTAGCCATAATATCTGGATAACCAGCACAAAAAAACAAACATAAATAAAAATCTATTGGTAACATCTGCAGTTGCAAAAAACTTAGTTGCCAAAACAAATGACAGGAGGTGAAAAAAAAAAACCCTGTAAACATCTAAAAACCAAGGAGCACACACAGGCGAGAAGATCTGCCTGTACCTAGAAAACAGGGTAACTAGACGCACACATAGCATTCTCATGGGTAATGGTAGTTTCCAAGTCTTGCCATCTAACATCCCAATACATTCACACCCAGATCAGTGGAAGGGAATCTATAACATTAAGATTTCATAAAGGGAATTGGTCATCAGGTTTGACCATGATAAACTGCGGCCAGTACTAGGTATAAACCCTCGGAGATCTATGTAACCGTACCTTATTGTCTATAATCAATAGTACCAGAACTGTAAAAAGTGAACTCTTGATCCTGGTTTGCAGCTCCTGCAAGTGCTCTAAATGGGTCATTCAGCCTGAAGAGCTTTCTGCTCTTTGCAATTAACTGTTCCACATCTCTTCCCCTCTGCTCTGAGTGATTGCTGTAAGTATCCAACCAAGATCCTGATACAGCTCCTACTCCTAGCAGAGGGGTCGGGCAGTGGAACAGCACAGTGCATAGAGCAGAAAGCTCTTCAGGTTGAAAAACCTGTCCAGAGCCCTTGCACAATCCTGTAAGTGCTAACAATATTCAAAGGTACGGTTTATACAGAACTGCAGGGCTGCTACCCAACACTGGGTGCATCTTTATATGGGAAAAATTTATGACAGATTCCCTTCAAAGAAAACCGGTCACGTGATATCTGCATGATCAACATCATGTTAGCAGAGCAGGATGTGATATTCTACTTGGTCTTTAACCACAAAACTATAATCTGATTTGTCATCACATTCAACGTGACAGGTTCCCTTTAACATTGTGGGAGTAAAACAGCAATGATCAGCACACCCACGGCTCTCACCCTTCCACAGCTAGGCAAGTTTAGGGAAGTTACACCATGGATGATCATAACAAAGGCAGTGTGGTCAACAGGATCACCAAGAAAACAGAACACACCAACACTTCGTACAACAGCAATTTCAGCAGGCTGGCACCCGCTGCAGAGTTCTCCAGAGCGACCAGCTGGACCGACAACTTCTGTGCAAGGATCTCAGATCTTAAGAGGGGAGAGGGAACAAAGGGGAGCAGCTGAGAAGGCTCTCTGGCCAAAGGCTGATAGAGTCCTTCATTTACCCGACATTGAACTTGACATCCATCTGCAAAAATGATCAAGTAGGGGAATATGATAATCCTAAATTATACACCAGGATTTCCATGAAGGATTTTCTCTCCAGGGTCATGTTCCTGGAAGAAACAAAGCCCACATCCGTGGGAAGTAGGGAAGACACATAAGATGGGTTATGGAAACCAAGACCATATTTGTAACCAAAGTGTAGACAAACCAAAATGCCATCCAGTCTGGATTTTGTTTCCAATAATGAGCAGATGTTTAGGAATAACATCCATGGACTGTCCAAAGGTGCCAAAAAAGAAAGGATGTAACATTAATTGCACCAGCACAAGAATCAAGTGACCTTTCAAATATCCAAATTTCTTCGGGAAAAAAGAATCACATCCTATGTTTACAAGCACATTCCCAGATCTTCATTCTTCTCAAAAGATAGGACTCACAGTGTTGAAATGGGAACGACTGATTCCAAATTGCACAACACCCAAATTAAGAAATAGACCGCATGGACAGTACATAGATTTGGGATTAGGCAATGGGGAACAGAAAATTGTATTGCTCTTTCTATCATTCACAGAATTACTGTATATATATGAGGAAAAACAAACCATAAGGGAAAATCATTGGAAATGTATCAACTCTTTGTTTCACAAACTGTGCAAATAAGCACAGGAACAGATAAGGGAACACCTTACACCTGGGAGATCAACTGCATATTGAAGCTTGGGGATCGAGACTGTTTGGTCAAGGGGGCACCAGCAGACAGTAGATCTTTGCCTTCTCCCCCTAATCGGTCCTCTTGTAAGCTTATAGTGGAAAACCGGTTGGTGTTGCAAGCAGACAGATTAGTAACTCCATCTATCCCTCCGCTTCCACCGGCTTGACTCCCATTTACATAGTCAAATGATTTACTTGATGAAGTGCTGGAGGTTCGGATGAGGCTTATACTATTAGCTTTTTGCACCACGTGGCCCGCAGGAAGGCTCAGGTGCTTCTTCATAGGCGACAACTCTATAGCTTCAAGTGATGCTTCTGCAGATGCAGGAGAAGGTTGTTTCCTTGGTGTGGATTCCCGACTTTCACTGGCTTTTAGATGAACAGGTGTATCTTTTTCTTTATTAGATCTCACGCTTCCGCCTTTCCTTGAACCACTTCTCTGGTTAGTAGATAAAGGCTGTTTGGCGCCAAGAGGCTGGCTACTAACAGAGGCTCCGGACGAAAACCCCTCATCTGCATCATTGAAATTAATGGAGTCTTCTCCAGTCACTGTGCCATCAGGTCCTAAAACAGAAACATAGGCCATTACAATAAATGCCATTTTTAGTTTATTTTGACATTTTTATTTGATTTTCTGTGCACACAGGATCTTCTCTGCTATTTCAGTTTAATTGAAATTGCATTACCATTCTTACAATCAGTACTTTACAAAAACAAAAAATTAAACCGCAGTCACTTAATGTCTACGGACAGAATGCCAGTCAAGCCTATATATAGTAACCTGTGTTCAAGAAGAAGAGCAATCCTAATCACTGCCTTAGCATCTTCTCTTCAGCTAGCACCAACCTCTAGATGAAAAGTGTCCAGATACCATCAGCAATAACATACAGATCTATCCCAGGATGTCAGTCTATAAAATAATGAAACCATTGAATCTCCCATCTTTAGGTTAAAAATCAGGCAAATTGCCTATAAAAATCCTGGTTGTGGAGAGGGAGGGGGTGCAATACGATTCCTCTCCACAGCTTTCAGCGTACATGAAGTTCTCCATTGAAGTAGATTGTGGCTTCAATGTGTGTGCACAACAGGTGCAGTTGAAGGGGTTTTCCAGGCTAGAATATTGATTACATGGCTATAGAATAGGTATAGAGTAGCAGACTGTGGAGGTCTGGCCCTAATACATATAAGCAGTTCTCAGTAGATCATAAGCAGAAAATGAAATAGGAAGCATATGGCCTTATTTTTTATGTAGTGGTCAGGCCAGGTTACTGAACAGGAGTCGAGGAAAATCGCTTAGGCCACTATTCAGAGAATGGAGTCGCCTGTTCCCTTAGGGTGCATCCGATGTTGATGATCTTTGCTGAGGATTGCTCACTTGAGTTTGAGGTTGACTGACCCATATTAATAAAAAAAAAAAAAAAAGTTACATTTGCCAAGCACACTAGTGTAGGCTTATTTAGTTTTAACATAATAAACCACAAAATTATTGCCAAAAAAAAAAATTAAAAGCCATGAAATATTGTCCTCCCTCATGAAATTGACAAGAGTACATTATATTAAGTTGCAAGTATACTACTGGGATGTCGAGACTTGGCCACATGTGGCTTATGTTCACCTGTGAGGTTACAGCCAAAAGTTGAGACTGGTGTTCATTTTGGTTTTCACAAAGTTTACTACTTTTGTGTTTTTAGATCTTTTATACATTTACAAGATATATTTTTATATCTTTATAAACCAAATGCATAAAATAAAATTAAAAGCAATACAAAATAAAATGCAAAGACTCAATAGTAATCCTTGTTTCTTAAGACTTCTGCATTTCACCCTGGCCAACTCCCAACGGATGAGAACTTTTTTCTGCACTAATCTGTAGCAAGTTTTTTTTTTCTTCAAAATTCTGTCTTTTTGCTACTCCAAGCACCTTTTGATAAATGAACACAGGTTCTCAACGGGATTGAGATCTCTGGCATTTTCTAGCCATGAATTTGAAATTTAAATGTTTAGTTCATCAAGCATTATGGTGCTGCATTCTTCTGGAAAAAGCACTCATCATTGCCAAATAGCTCCTGGATAGGTATGAGAACTTTCTCATGGATGATATTAGATATCAGTGTTCTTAGTCAAAACTATAAGCTCACTCACTCACTTGTAGAAGCCCACCTATGATCTCAGGATCCTTTACAGCTGGAGTGACACAGGCCCCATGGCGATGCTTACCTTCTCTTCTCTAGACAACCATTCTTTCAGATATCCCACACAATATATTGGGAACTTCAACAATAAAAAGAACTCCAATGTCCAAATCATTAATAATGGTATCTAACTATCCTCAAATTTAGTGATAAGCAAGTGGCCGGGCGAACAATACGTTGACATTTTGGGTCTGGAAACTACCCAGATCTCAAACCCATTTAGAGCCTATAGTTCATCTTTTAAAAAAAAAAAAAAAAGTGTTTGGAGAAATTGAATTGATGCATTGATGGGTTACTTTTGGTCAGTATTTGGCCCAGAAGCAGATATCTAGCATGAATTGCAGAAGACTTGAAGAAGAACGTAGAAATGTATATAACTGTAACGCAGAATACAATATAAGCACAAAAAGAAAAAGCAGCAGCTAAGGCCTCATTCACACATGCGTCACCGTACCGTTCCCCAGAATACATTGCCATGCCCCATGTTTCTCTATGGAAAGGGGCGGGGTGAGCTATGGTACGGCGGGCACACCGTATTAGCCTAATTTTGTAAAAAAAAAAAAATTCTCAAAACTATTTTTAAAAAATAAGACCTTGTTTTTTGTTTTGATGTGCAAAAATAAATTATTAGCCTATACCTCTAGAAAGATAATTATCTTTGCATGAAAATGCATCAAATGTTTTTTTTTAATATAAGTATATAAAATATAAGTATATTCCATAAGATAATGAAAAACATAACGTATTTAAAAAACTGATTGTATGTCAAAAACGGATTGAAAACATCTGATGAATGCTTTGAAAACAGGAATGAATGAATGAGATTTTTGATTTTACTAATTTAGATGCTCTAACACAAGCAACATTTTGGATCACATACAACACAATACTTAATGTACAATTATATATCATCCTTACCTACCTGATATAACCCTACCAAGGCCATCATGTCTCTGGAGATTACCCATCCGATGAAAGCAGGGGCATTAGGTTTTTAGGCATAGACAAAGATGAGCACACAGCCAGAAGGATTAGTGCTGATGTCATGCAGCTCCATGCATAACCAATGAATCTCACATGCAGCAGTGGTTCTCAAAAATATGTGAGGCCAGATAGCCAAGAACCTTGGTGATGTCATTAATTCTGCCATCTGTAAAGAAGTGGTCCATTCATACACGGAAGTAGTTCTATCTTAAGTATCATCATGGCTGCCATCCAACCCATTACAGATATGAGACACGGTAATGTCTGAGAATCTCCAAGATGGATCATTCACATCTAATCAGCATGAAATATTTAAAGTGAAGAAACCAAGACTGGGAAGTAGATTCTCAAACTTAAAAGAAGTCTCCATCATGTTTTAAAGAGAAGCTTGCTAGCAATTGTCATATTCCATCAATTATCTATAACATGATGTTGACTATCCCCATAAATAGGAAATCCTTAGGCATACAGACTACACCAATTAAAAAATATGGGCGGATAAATTATTAGATGCAGATACACAATTAGATGTCTTTAATTATTAAATTATCTTCATCAAGGTGGTGGTCTGAATTTAAAAAGGGGTTCCTGGGAACTTTGTCTTTGATGACCCATCAGTAGTAGATTAGATATCAATATCACAGGGGCCTGATTCATCAAGCACAGCGTCATATATATTCATCTCAAGTACTTGAAAATGCCCTCTAGTTCAATGGTTCATAAAATAAGAATAACCTGAAATCATTCTGATCCATGAATGTAATAACATATACATGGGAATCAGAACAGGAGAACTGCTGCCATTGGTAGGGATCACAGCATTTAAGAGGGCCTACACTAAAGAGGTCATCAATACTTTAATATTTAGGCTGTATTCAGACTGTATGGTTGGGGTTGTTTTTGCAGGATTAGTTTCACTGCCGTACGCGCGCCCAGCCATAGCCGCCCTTTGAGCATACAGCAGAGTGCTTGAAGGAGGGGTGAGCGCAGTTCACCCCTCCCCTCTCCATAGCGAGCCATGGCACCCGGCCATAAACATGGGAAAAGATGGAGAAAGCTCTATTTTTACCCGGTGCATGGTATGTTACAGTGCCACACATGGGTGGTCACTATACAGCCACCAGGCGCCATGGGTGTCGATGGGGACATACATGTGACCACAAATTTGTGCTGGATAAACGTCCCCACAACGTCTGTGTGAAAGGGGCCAGAGGCTGATGGCACAAGACCACGCTCAGTCCTTGAAAACTAGACTGTATGCCAGTCAGATTCCATGAAATGTGCATAGTGCTGGGGAGGGATTCCTTGCATCCTATTTATCCATGATGCAACGAGTCCAGTTCCTGGCAATGTACTCAGTCATGGATGTCTGACCAGCTCATAGTCTGGTTTTCGAAGACTGAGCACAATGTTGTGCCACTGGTCTAAGAGTGAAGTCTAATTTTAGTTTCCCTAATTCTGCACAATGGCATTTATATTATTATTAAAGGAAGGGAGGAGCATGACTCCTTTTCATTGTATTCCTAGAACCTCGAGTCCTGCTCCTCCCTTCAGGCCCTGCACAAGGTACAATCCAATGAATCAGCTCTGACTTTGAGTGGAATGTATTTTATATATTTTCAAGCAGCAAGTCATTATAGATTTATGTGAAAAGACAAGATCAATGATGTGGAGTCCTGAAACACTGAGCAAACCATTGCATTGATTTTGTTTTAATAACAACTATGGTGTAATACCTAAGCCGCGAGAGGTGCTGTGTGTGCAACACCTAGGGGACGGATATGAGGAAAATCATTAATGCATACAACCGGAGGCAAGTTACCGGCAGGGTGGAGATGTAAGGGGTAAGCGCTCCTCACCCCTCACCCAGCCAGGCAGGCAGGGATAGGCAGCATGGCTCGGGGCAGTGAGATACAGTGTGCATAAGAGTCAAATGGTGACTGTAAGCTGCCAAAGTTTGTATAACCTGTTCACGGACACCAAAAATTATTGTGTGCATAAGGCCTGATAAAGAAAGTGTGTTCATTAGTTGGCTGTTTATTGGAAACTTGCAAGACTATTTTAGATGAAAAAATTGCAAATTTTAAATAACCCACTTCATGGGTTAGTTGCTGGGCAGAGTACGGTTAGTGGAAGGTTTTATTAAAGGGAACCTGTCACCAGGGACCTAATTTTCATTAATGGTAGGTTGCAGAAGCCCATCACACCTTCATTGCAATTATGGCTTTCTGTCTTCTCTAAGCATTTGCTTAGCACTGCTCCTCCCTCTTCCACTGATGTCAGCTCACCAGGCTGTGAGCTCTGTGAAACAGCAGGAGGGAGGAGCTGTACAGGAGCACAAAGGTGGGGGCTGAGAGCTGAGCAGTCTGCAGCACAGACAAGTCACATGTTTTTTTAAAATGCATACAAACCAAAAGCCAACCCCTGGGACTACACAGATGATTTTTAGGGTGCAAGATTACTTATAACATACAATTATATTGTAATGCAAATGCTTAGAGAAAGGTATATTTGCAATGCAGGTGTTATGGACTTCTGTAAACTGTCTTTAGTGAAAATGAGGTCCATGGTGATAAGTTCCCTTTAAGAACGGTGTAGGATTGAAAAGTATAGATCTTTTTCTCCATCACCTAAGGCCAAAAAGGGGGAAGACTATGAAGCATTAATGTTTTTTCTGCTTAGGTTTTCTGTATATTGTGATTTAAATTGTAATTTGAGTTTTTCCAACAGGTCTACAGTTATTACACTTTCTTCTGGGGCAAATTCAGCTTGGGTCACTGTAGCGGGTTGTAAACATTCACTATGGCAGCGGGGCTGTGATGCCCATTCACAAACATGTTTTTTAAATGTTCTGATTATTTCTAGGTTCTATGATCTGTGTCTGATATCCATCTGTCCACCCACCCAACCATATATCCTCAATCGATTGCATTGTAGAATCTACAGTTAACAGCATGTGAACACATAATTTAAAAAAGGAGCACCAATGATGCATTTCAGATACCGGCCTGAGTGCTCTGGAAATCAAACATGAGAATCTATAGTGTCCGTCCTCCTTGAGCTGTTTGGAGCCATGCACATGCAGCCAAATGTAACATGCTACACCCTTCTTCAAATCACTAAACTCTCCAAGACTCTCAAAGTCTCATTTCACATGTGATCAATGTGTATCCTAAGTGCCCAGCCAAGCGCTGTGGTGTACTTCATATGGCAGACTCCCTTTAAGATCAGTTAAATTTAAAGGAAACCTGTCACCAGGAATGTCATTTTTAGCTAGTGACAGGTTCCAATAGCCTATGCTATGCCGATTTAAAAAATATGCCTTTGTCAGCATACTGAATTATACTGAATTATTTCTATTGTTTATAAAAAAGTTTAATTCACATTACCCGACTCCATGCCAGCAGCATGTGGCGAGTCTTAGGGGAGGGGTAGCAGCAGCCTTTGTGTGCCTGCATCTCCTTGTGCTTCCTTCCTCTGCCCCCACCTTCCGCATGACAGGAAGTGGGGAGGAGGGGGGGGGGGGGATCTGCATGAGTGTGGAGGAGAGAAGACTGACACAGGCTCCAACTGCCCCTCTCTCTGGGGCACACTACAACTTGCTGGCTGGGAGCCGGGTAATGTGAATTAAACTTATACAAACTACTGAAATGATTCAGGATGCTGAAAAAGGCATTTTTAAAATTAGCATAGCACAGGCTATTGGAACCTATCACTAGATAAAAAGTGCAATACTACAAATATTTTCTAGAACAAATTCTGAAATCTTTTTCCTTTATGTCCTTTCCTGAGTGTTGCACTTCATATAAAAAGTGAACTGGGTAACCACAGAGATACCACATTGTGAAATAAGAGTTCCCCAGCAGAGCCCCCTGGATCTTCAGCTTGAGCGCAGTTATACGTTATTGCTCCCTGTATTCCATAGCCATGCCAAGCATGTCTGCAGGGAAATGCTGTGAAAATTTACAGAATGTTAATACCTGACCTTCAGCTTGGACCATAGATTTGCATTGTTAGGGAACAAATGAAAACACTATAGGGGGGAAAGGGATCTCAATAAACAAAGAGAGTACTGATCTTGCACAACTCTCTTATGGGTGCCTGTCCCCAGATCTTAGGCCTACCCTCAGTGGCAGCTTCTGGAATGATGATCTCGGGGGTCAGGTACACAAGAATATCTCCTTCAGGAGTGTCCCCTAGGTTTGGAGTGGTGCTCAAGTTCGGGGAGCCTGGATTCGAGTCAGCTGTGAGGTCAAAACCATCTGGGATTCAACACAGGAACAATTTAGTGTATTTCTGAAGACAGACTGCTACTTCTTAAAGGATTTCATTTGATTTGATACATTATGAACCAAATATACCTTGAGAATGCTGTAGCTACACTGATGCAGGAACATATTTTGGTTAATCCACAAGCTGAGTGGTTTTGCTGAAAAAACAATTATAGTATTCAGGACCTTGGGAAAGCTGGGTCAGGCTAGCTGCCTAGATAAACACATTACACACAGAACGTGTAATTACAAATGGAGGCTAGTCAAGCCATGACTAATCAACCTAAGTTGGAGGGTGGTGCAGCAATTGATTACTCTGCCTTCAGGAACAATCCAGGGATTACATCATCCTCTCTTGCAGTAAGTAACTCACATGCTAGGAGAAGCGCTGAAGCAGCTATAGAAGCGACAGAGCTTCATCATCATAATGTTATATCTGTTTTATCAGCAAAACCACTCAGCACAGGGATTAACCAAGATATGATCCTGCGTCAGTGTAGCTAAAGCATTCTCAAGGTATGCTTGCTTCATAATGATGCAAAATCAAATCAAATGTTAGGTTTCCTTTAATGGTGGTGGCTTCTCCAAAACAAGATCAGAATTCAGAAAATCACAAGTCCATTGTCACATATTTTTCAAAATAAACAGTAACAAGCGATAACTTTTACATATAAATACAACTTTGTACCTTAAGAAATCTATGAGAACAATGCATGAAAAAATGAATGAAATGTTAAATGGGGTCTAATAATACCCTGATTCTCCATTCATGAACAGAATACTACTAGACATGATAAAAAAGCTCATACACAAGATGTTTATACTGATGTTTAGTCTCTCAAAAAAGCTGGATATCTTCAATTGGGCTCCATATGTAAATCTTAGAAGTATTGGTTCTTGGTTATAATCTATCTGTACACATCAAAGGAATTCTGTATTGCAGTGCATGAAGCCTGTATAGATGTACCGTATTTTCCGGACTATAAGGCGCACATAAAAACCTAAGATTTCCTTAGAAATCCAAAGTGCGCCTTATGTATGGAGGAGGGCAGTGACTGGAGGAGGGCAGCGGACCCTACTTACATAGGTCCCTGCTACCGGAGACAGCAGATCTCCAGCGGGACAACAGGCGCCATAACGCGAACCAACTTCTACCGCGTGGTCTGCAGTTCCCGCTGGAGATCTGCTGTCTCCGGTAGCGGAGACCTATGTAAGTAGCGTCCGCTGCCCTCCTCCATCTGACCCACTTCCCCATCTCCCTGTACGACCGCTTACCTCAAACTTGCCGGGTTGGCGGTTCTGTGGAGAGTCGCTGGTTGTGACCTCTCCGCTCGGCTTTCAGACCACGCCCCTGGACCTCCTCCTAACCCTGCGCCTTATAGTCCGGTGCGCCTTATATATGAAATTATCCATGGTACTTGGCTTTATTGAGAATGCGCCTTATCACCAGGAAAATACAGTATAGTGATTTGCCTAGAACTATAGCTATGAAATTTCTAGAGACAAAATTGCTTTATTCATAAAACCCAACCTAGAGGCAGAGAGGTAGGCATTTAATTCATATGCAAGTTAAATATAACATGAGAAATACGGCTTTCGATCACATCGCATCCAAACAAGTAAAATATAAAGTTATCAAGAAGTCGCACATACCGCAGAATAAAACCAATGAAAATAACTCATCCCACAAGAAATAAGCCTTCTACTACTAATGCACGCAAACATGTTGTTTTGCCATGTGGTAAATGGGGGAGAATTATTAAATATAATTCTCTGCCATTTACCATAACAAATAGTCGGTGTAGAGTTAGAGTAGACAGTCTTATTCTGCACAAGGTACATTTATCATCGGATCTATAAGCATTAGGAATTTAAATGAATCATAGCTTAAGACTGTCTAGTGACAGACGCCCGAAAACTAGGAGAAAATTCAGCTCAGAAATATTTTAAGTGCACTGACCTTTTTGCAATGAGACCACAACCCCTTTTAATTGACCATTCCCCTTTGTCAAACTGTTCGTAAAAATGCCAGAAAACTGAGCAGTAGCCGGGCGTGCATAATGCAGCGCAATGCCTTTCCTCTCCATAACAAATAGTGTGTCCTAGCCATACATGCAGGGAAAGAAAATGCATGCTCTTGTGGCTGGATATAGGTCCCCACAACAGCTGTGTGAAGGCAGCTTAGGTACCTGATGTTCCTCACCTCATGGGACATTTGTATTTGAGAAGTTAAAATCAAAAATTCCTTAAACTTTTTGGCAATCCATAGTGGATGTGGGGAAGAGCCTGGACAACTCCATGCACATTCATCTACTGTGCAGGTCTACCTTTACCGGCATGTTGTCTTTAAGGTATTTTCCACCTGCAGACGTAGGCTACAATGAGTAGAGCGATAACCACAGAGCTTGTTTGCATTGGCCCGTGTAAATAGCCAGATGCAAAGCGAATGGTGATAGAACCATCACTGTAGCAATCATTCCTCCTTCACTTAGCTGCACACTGTGCCAACAATAATCCCATTATTCTACATAAATATTTAATGAGCTAAACAAGGAACCATTGCCTGTTGGTGGGCTGATCTGCAGACTGCTAAACAATTATACAAGGCAATGTTTGGGAATAACAACAAGTGTTTGGTCCTGACAATTGCTCTGATCGTCTATAGCAGTGATGGCGAACCTTTTAGATACAGAGTGCCCAAACAACAACCAAAACCCACTTTTAAGTCGCAAAGTGCCAACATGACAATTTGAGCAGTAACCTATTTCTGCTGTATCACAAGTTTCAAACGTATTGGCGTCCTGAGGACAACAATACAATAGAAAGCAGGAGACATTTGGATTGTAGCTTCCTTCCAGGGTCCTCTGAAGAGGAAGAATCAGGGGACCCAAAGCAGGAGCTCCAACAATCCATCTGTCCACACCTTCTCTCTCCTGCTGTAGTCCTGGCAGCCAAGTAGGTGACCCTTTAAAATAGCACTGAGTGTGGCGCATCCTCGGCTGCCTTGGACTGCAGGAGGAAAACTTGAGTCCTATCTGGTAAATTCTGTGCTGGGTGCCCACAGAAAGGGCTCCGAGTGCCACCACTGGTCTATAGGGTCTGTGAAACATAAAGCAAGCATTATATGTATAGATTATATACATCCTATGCCTAAAACTGTTTTTAAAAGTACAGGTGAGGATACAGTCACACAGTGTGTATAAAAGTGCACCGTGTGACCACCCCCTAAACAAGACACCTGCAGACTTCTCGTGTTTGCATGAAATGACTACTGTCAGTAAAATAGATAACACTGAAGGGCTCAACCCTTTAGACTGGTAACCACCAGACTACAGTGTACCCCTATGGATCAGTGCAATATCCTTTCAGTAAAATTCACACTTTATGCGTGTATCTATATGCACTTTACAAGACATTTTTACTACAATCCAGTACTATTACTACTGTTACCTTCTCTCCTCCAGCGGTGCCTTCGTATTGAAGCCGTGGTGATGGCTGTTCGGGAGATACGAGGTACTGTTGGCGTGACTTCGACTTTCAGTACTTTCTGTCCATGTTGTGAAGAGTCAGGGGCATCAAATGGCAGCGAATTTTTCATTGCATTTGCAACCTGGTTAGGAATTAAAAAAAAAAAAATCATAACCAGAGACCATAGATAAATGAACATGCACATTGATACAGCAAGCCTGATGCAATTCCAAAACTATTGTAGAAGAGACTGCGGTACAGCAGGTCACTTACCAGCAAGGGCTGCGAATAGAGCTCCAGCTGAGCGCGATAGATGATGTCATCCAGAACCTCCTGCCCCAGTTCCCACTCTCCATTGTATCTGAGAGACACATATATAAGAAATGACTTTTTTCTAATTATTGGGGGCTCAGAAGGCAAGGGCCCAGTATTACTGGTCAGAGAATATGTACAGGTTTTACAGTAGGAAAAAAAAAGATCAGTCTGTTGTGCAGGGCTTTTCTTGTGGCATGTGGGTGGGATCTGGTTAAAACGCATCTACTAAGCTGGTAATGTACCACACAGCGGATCTGCTAATGGTGATTTTAAGATAAAATTAGTAAGATATTTAAAGTTAAAAAACAAGAGTATTTAAGATTCATCTTCAATTCCGAGTAAACCTTAAAAAGCCATAAAATCCTTTAGATATTATATATAAACTTACATCGCATGATAAACACCAGTGAGCAGCTGGACCATGAAGGCCGGATCCAAGACCACACGACCACACAGTTCCTTCCAGCGTTTTTCATGCTGCCTAGGAAAGCCACTCACACACAATCTGGAGGAAAGACAGAAAGGGAAAACTGGTTTCTTCCGCATTTAATCTTAAATGAGATATAAACATCATCTGGAAACTATTTCATCACGCAGATCATTTAAAAAGAACAAAAAAAAAACCCCATTTGTTTAATGTCTTCTTAATACAGGATGAGATCTTTAATCACAAAATGAGAACATGTAGTCTTAAAGTCATCATAGGGAACAATCACAAAAAGCCTATCTATGGGGAACACACTGAAACAGACACACTCACCGGGGAACTTCTTAACAACCTGGGGTTGGTGCAAAAAAACCACTCCAAAACAAGCCACAAAAAAAAAAAGGAGAAAACTAATACTGCAAAAGTCAAAATAAGGATACGTGTCCCTCTATGTATCCGATTGTAAAATATTGCTATACAGCCATTCCCAAGTCTCTTGCAGTACTCTCCAGCCCTGTGATAGTGACACAACCTTTGGTCACTGAGTTGCAGTGAATATAATAAAACCGGCAAGAGACATGAAGAACTTTACAACTCTACAACTTTACACCCCTTACAAATAAAAACATTTTTAAAATACCTAATTTTAAGAAGGATATGTTTCCCCTAAATGTGATCCACACTTAAAGGGAATCAGTCACCTGGGTAGGGGGGGTCTAGTAGTTTACAAAATGCCCTTTTCCTCTTATGTAAAACTCCCCCTTTTACAAATAAAAAATATCCTACAACATCAAATGAAAATGGGCAAAGATGATTCATATTTGCCTGAGTCAAGTTTTAAAGCCATATTTGCACATACAAGGTGCAGAATGAGATATAATTTCTGTCATTTTTTTTTCCTTATAATTGTCTGCGTCTCAGATTCAGTAGCTCACAGCACCACAAGCCTGAAAGAAGAGATTCTTATCTTATATGTGACACCTTGCATGTTTCTAGGTACTATAGCACCAAAAGATAGAGGCACCTGAAGTCTCTCCCCATGTAGCCTCTAAACTTGACTCATCTCAGGCAAAATAGGACTCCTCCTCTGGTCATTTTCACATGACTTTGGAGGATATTTATTTTTTTAGGTAACCGGGTGAGATTTCACATAAAGAGGGAAAACACATTTTATAAACTACCTGAGGGGGAGAATAGTTTAAATGGGGTAAAATCTGGTGGCAGGTTTAAGCTTAAACAGTGTAAATTGCAAATGTTAGCCAAAGCACACATCAGCTCACATAGTACATCTATAGAAATAATCATAATTTTCCCGCTTACCTGGAGCCCATCCTGCATAGTGACTGGTAGGAAGAAGGGGGCATGTACACTATCGCAGAGTTGTAACACAACATAAGAAAACTTAATACTTCAAACCTGAGGAAAAAGGAAATTGTTGCAGTTATCTAACTTTTTATAGTTTACTTATGACAAGAAATGGGTAATATCCATTGCGTTCACTGCCTGAGCCCTCCTCACCTGTTCTGTGCAGTAAAAGTTTCTCTCTGGGGGTGAAGATCGCTGTAAACTACTCTGATGAGGTCGTGCTGGCTTAAAGCTCCCTCTGTCAGTGCCATGGATCCCAAGGATGATGGCTAATACCATAAAGATGGAGACAGAAATTACACAATAATACAAGTAACACTTTTTTTTCTTTTGTTAACATTAAAGGAAATTATCATCAAAATCCAGCATGATAAATCATAACACTTACTCATTGATCCAGGCACAGTGACTGTGATAGTATTCTTATGTTTGTTATTCATGTCCTCCCTTTTAAAATCAACTTTTACAATTATGCTAAAGAGTCTGAGGGGCTCTGGATAAAACCCCTAGAGCCTTATAGGCTCATTAGCATAATTTTAAAAGTTGCACAGTGCCTGGGTCTGTGAAACTATGGCTATTTCTGCGCTTTATCATACTTGATTTTGATGGAGATTTTCTTAAAAGGACTGCTCAGGGTTCAACGTATGTGGAACATCCCTAGGATAGTCATCAATACCTCAATGTTGAGGCTGTGTTTGCGTTTCTGAACTTAACTCAAATGCAACATGTAATTCAAGCACATCGTGGTAGAGCTACTCACAAACAGTGATGTATTCAGACCTAAGCGCTTGCTTTCAACACATGTTTTGTATAGTTTATGGCTGAAACATATTTTGCTTGTTCCCCATAGTGTTTAGGTCTAAACCTTCTACATTTCATACTACCCCCTACCAACCGGGATTGAATCGAATTTCAAAACAGAGTTCAAAAGCAACGTGTGAATGCAGTCTCAAAAGGTAACTCTCGGCTTCTGGAACGAGACACAATAGTAACCACTTTGAATAATAATAATTCTCTATTTATAGTGCACACAGATTACGCAGCGCTGCACAGAGCTTTCCCAATCGGTTCTTGCTGGTTGATGAATCTATTTTCCATAAAACTAGGAAGGGAGGACATATTATATAGATCTACAAGTTGCATATTTTTTGTACATTCAGGGATCTGATGTGCACCATGTGATCCTACACTAATATCCAGGTTATAAAAATGTCTCATCACAGCAATTTACAAGTTCAAGAATCTGTAAAACTGTAGAAGTAATAAATAATAGGAATAGGAGATATAGGAATGATTCAAAAATCCTGCCCACAAATATCACAAATGCCAAGTAAGCGAACAATGAAGCCAGTCACAACACGAAAGGTATTCTTCCTTGTAGATACTGCAGGATATATTGTGGGCCAGACACTTCCTTGGCTACTATAGAGATGTTGCAAGGACGGCTTATAATGAATAGACTTAAAAGTGACACACAGTGGGACAGATTTATCAAGCTGTCTGAAAGTCAGAATATTTCTAGTTGCCCATGGCCACCAATCACAGCTCAGCTTTAAAATATTCATGAGCACTGGTAAATTAAAATGAATTGGTTGCCATGGGCAACTAGAAATATTCTGACTTTCAGACAGCTTGATAAATTTGCCCCAGTATGTGCTAACTCGAGGCAGCTTGTTATAGCGCAGGAGGAGTGGAGCAGAATTTACAAAGTGCCTCATCTGAAGGCAGTATGTCATGGGTTGAGCACATTGTATATAGTGCGCCATCTACAGAGATCATGTTATAGAGCAGGAGATGCTTAGCAGATTATTATTATATAGCCCTGAAGGATAAGAATTATTATAACCTGCATTTTCACACTTAAACCTCTGCTCTTGCTATGCTTAGATGGTAAATAGAGCCTGATCACGGATTTAGAATCATTCCCATGGAGAGATGTTATGTATTCCTGTTATGCATTTTATGCCTCTGTATGAATCTGAATACCAAATCTTCTGACATCTTCTGAATTTTATGACATTCCGTATGCTATTTCTAAGTTTCAACATATGCACACCAATTCAAGTATTTCTGTACCAAAATAGATATACATTCTTACATAGTTACCTACATAATAAAGCTTGCTTAATAAAAAAAATGGGTTCTGTATTTACAGCTTCTGTTCCCTTTTCTTACCTCATGATATATTGAAGGCTTGGATAATGAAGGAATAGTAAAAGATAAAACCTTATTGTTTCCATCTTTATCAGCAATTTCCTGTGAATAAGAGAAGACATTGTTCAAAGGTTGTTTTATTTATAGCTACATGGATACAGCACATGTAGTACAACGCTCCCCGAAGGACTCAGGTTACAGTATTTTTACTTGCAATGAATGCCCTTACGGATGTAAAATATTGCCTTTCATTTCATCACGTATTAGGAGAGCTTGTAAACATACGACAGCTATAAGATAAAGTCTTATCACTGAGGAACGTTCAATGTAAGGGGGAAAAAAAGCAGACAATTAGTAGAATCGAAGCTCTTACCAAGTTGTAAATACCCAGAAGCAGAGCTTCGATGCAGCCATTGCTCTGCCGATCACGGCTTGCGGTAAGTCGCAAGTAGATGGAGATCAGCTCGGGAAGGAATTGCATGGTAAATCGCTTTAGTCGCACTTCAGAGCTGCGATACAACTCAAACAACTGGTGACAGATCGGTTCCAGAAGCTACAAATACAAGAGATGAGAAAACAGCAATTTACAATTAGATAAACAAGAGTTAGAATGATACATTTTCTCCCTGCAGCTTTATATTGTTACTAAGGCAAAATATCACATAGACAAGTGATCCTACATAGGAGAATGGAATCACAGTAAGGACGTGGTCTCATAAGTCACCATTTACATATAGCTCTCTGCATTATGGCTCAGATTATAATGAATAGCTTCCTGTCCTGAATATCAGATCTAACCAGACTTAGTTTACGCTGCTTTATGGCTGAAACTAAGAGATTACAATATAATGTCACTGGAGCAGCTGTAAATGTTTCTGTAACTATATTTAATTTACTTAACAGAAGATCCGAGTGTTTGAAATCTCATAGGTGCACAACTCCTCAGTATTAAAGTAAATCTACAGTGTAGTGAGACAGTGTAGCAGCCTGTGAAACAGAGTGGAGGGGCAGGGCTTTGGGAACTGCCCTAGTAGCCCTTCTGCCTCATTAGCGTCATTTTAAAAGTTGATTTTAGAAGGAAGGAGGCCATGAATACCAAAGATGATTAACGCAATCACAGCGCCTGGTTCTATGAGTAAGTGTCCCTGGTTAATCCATACATGAGACGGATGGTAGATTTCTTTTAAGAGGCAGTGTTCACACTGGAGCTTTTCCCTAGAACGTTTAAGGTGATAGATACAGGCAGTCCCCAGGTTACATACAAGATAGGTTCTGTAGGTTTGTTCTTAAGTTAAATTTGTATGTAGGTCGGAACTGTATATTTTATAATTGTAACCCCGGACAGAATTTTTTTGGCCTCAGTGACAATTGGATTTTAAAAATGTTGGATTGTCATAAGAAGCAAAATAAATAATAAAGCTTCATTACAGACACCTTTGATAAGGATTATAGCCGTTTATTGTAGCCTAGGGCTAAACTACAGCAAATGACCAACATCCAGAGGTCCGTTTGTAACCAGGGGTCGTATGTAAGTCGAGTGTTCTTAAGTAGGGGACCGCCTGTATACATATAAAAATAAATCTTATAGGCCGGAGCCGTGTCAGAGATTTGTCTGCGAGAAGCCACAGCTAGTCAGGATTGGTAGTACTAGAGGACAGATTTAGATTAATTGTCTTCCATGTAATACATAAGAATTGTGGCAAGTCCTTAACATTTCGGGTCAAACAATGACTACACTCCTGATGTATTCACAGTTCTGCTGCCGGTTTCTGAGAACAGCTGACAACTCTGACGTCAAACACATCCCTAAAAGCTAAACTTAGCCTCTGTAATGCAGCAGTGTGCGACCTTTTCAGATTACTGTGCAGTACCTGGTGTAAAGTGTACACCTCCTACCAGCCGAGGAAATCAGTATATGTACAGGGATGGCTGCTCTGAAGCCTGCAGAACTATATGAAGACTCTATAAAACAGTGGATGCTTGGGATCACAGTGATAGAAGTCAGAATATTCATGAATAAACTGACCTCTGGGTGGCACCATTTCTCCTGACAAAGGGGCACTTCCCATGTATCTAGTGCTGGAAATTGATTGGATGGATAAATTACACAAGGCTTTGGTTGTACTCAGTGCTACAAGCCTTGTAATATTCAATGCAAAAACATGGGCACTCCACAGGGTAAATGTAGAAAAGTGAATCTTTAAATCGATGTGATGTTTAGACTGCATGAGGTCCCTATCATATGCCTCTGCTGCTGGAGCTCAGATACAGGGAGCATCTGCTTGATAGCTACATTACAATAAGAACACAAGTAAGGATTCTTTATGATTTTATCATTTCACAAAATAGAAAATAAAAACTAGTTTTGTCCATTTTATGGCAAATTATATCTGCAGCTGTTTTCAGTGCATATATTTCTGTATACTGCGCTATTCAGTTCTGTGAGTGTTTTACTTTATGCTGAATTTCAACATTTTATTAAACATTTTGCCACACACTGTTGTACAGTACAGTACAGGTATATTAACAATACACAGGGGGAAAGAGAACAAACTAGTTGTATCAAGATAATGTAATAAAAATCAAAAACAACAAGAATGTATTTGGATGCAGCACCCATCTTTCTTTTACATCGGAGATTAATTCTGTGAACAATCACTGATCATATTACCCGGCAGCCAGCACCAGGGACCATGGAGGGGTAGGATTGCCCACAGCAACGCACAACAAAGAGGACAGGGAAAGCATCTCCAACCAGCTCACAGCACAGTATAGAGTAAATCACAGCAGCTCAATGCCAGTGTACAGCAAAATGTAGGGCCACCCACAGCATCTCAATGCCAGCGCTTTTTACAATGCTCGGGAGATCATCCACAGCAACTCAATGCCGTCGCACATCACATTGTTGGGGGAAAATCACGGACAGCTGCTCAATGCCATCGCACCTCAATGTAGAGCTAAAATCATCCACAGCAGCTGAATGTCTAAACTGTATATTTTATCATTGTAGCTCCAGAATTTTTTTGGCCCCAGTGACAATTGCAGTTTCAAAATTTTTTTTGCTGTAATTGGACAAAGGATTATCAATAAAGCTTCATTACAGACACTTTACAGCTGATCGTTGCAGCCTGGGACTATGGTAAAGCATGCAGAGAATTTCACCAAAGATCACAGTGGGGAGAGGGCTCTGTCTGTAACTAGGGGTCGTCTGTAAGTTGGGTGCTCTTAAATAGGGGACCGCCTGTATATCACACATATCTATTTCACATGTATATGGTTTAGCTACTCAAACACTGAAATGAGGAGGGAGGAGGAAGCACAGCTGATCATATGAGGAATCAAAGAAGTAAACATGTGACCAGATACCATGGAAAATATTTCATGAAATACTGTGGATAAATTGTTAAAATATTGGATGGAAAAGCCACTGTATAAGGACCATTAGGGAATGTTCAACACTCAATGTTCAAGCTCCATAGATTGTTCTAAAACCCTCAAGGGCACAGCTTATCTGTACTGTATGACAAACATCTCAAATATCCACAATCATTGCTCAATCTGTGTTTTCTAATCCACAGGCGAGTTGCAAGGAACATTATAGAGGCAATTATAATGTTGCCATGTAATGAAGCCGTATGTGAACATAATGATTTGCTTGTTCCCTAGATTCATTGATAAAATATCAAAGCTGTTCCAGTGTCTTTGTTAATGACCCGTGATCTCCCATAGGGCATCTATGCCAGCAAGCTGAAAGTGCCATAGCCGAGAGCAGCACAGACTCAATCATCCTGTTTTATTCTTGTACCCTTCTATCAAGTCACCATTTGATCTGTGAATGTGAGAACATCCTGATCTGAAAGGTTATTTTAGACACTCAACTCATTAACAAAAGGACATTTCATTCCATCTATCCTTCCACTTAGTAAATGTCTGAGTAGAGGTTAAACAGAGGGCAGAGATGAGGGCAGAGATGAGGGCAGAGATGAGGGCAGAGAGGCAACAGCAGTGCACGGGGAGAGGAGGAGGTGAGCGCAGCTCACCCCCGCCCCGCCCCTCTCCATAGAGATACATGGCGCACGGCGCCGTGTTACGGGAAAAGATAGGACAGGTCACGTAGGGCGCCGTGCGCCCATTACTGTCTATGGAGGACGTATATCGGCCGTATATACATCCGCCATACAGTAGTGTGAATGTAGCCTATGACTTGCTGAATCCACAAAAGACAAAACAAAAACTTATTTATGTTTTTGCTATAAGATACGTTAAAGATGTACTTGGTTTTTCATACATAAAAGTGCCCACAGCCATGGAGCTATGTAAAATATCTATCTCTAATTATATACCTGTTTCCCTTATTTTTTTAGTAGAGAGCAGTGGACGTGGTAAGAAGATGCTGGGATCTGAACGTGGAGTAGTGGAAGAATGCTCTCAGATACAAGGTAATTTCATTCTTGGTCGCTCAAGACTGCAGGAGGCCTGAGATTGCAGTAGTAACTATGTAGCATTACTTCTACTATCTATTTTATATGAAATTTTTGCTATTTTGAGACGGTTTTCTTTCACTTAATGCACCAGGAGACAAGTAATCACATAAATCATAAAACCTATGGTATATTATACATTTGAACATACATGCCGGTATATGTTCTAACTTACTAAGCAACAAATTTCCCGTTGGCTGTCACAGGTATACCTGAAACGCAGCTATCTGTTAGCTGCACACTCTTATCGCAAGAAAAGTTTGTGCTGCATTTGATAAGTATTCAAGACCCAAAAATGAGGTAACTCTTATACTTGACATGTTATCCGCTGTAATGTAGTACAATGTATATTTATATAGTCTGTAGTCTGAACTTTATAATGTACACAGTGTAATCACCACTACCCCCCCCCCCCCCATACTACTGTGTCTATGACAGTGTTACAGAAAACCTCTTTTATATGATTTCTATTCTCATAATTGCTCTCATTAGGGCAGATCTTTTAAAGCGTAACTGTAAAGTTTTTTGTTTGTTTTTAGTGATTTTACCAAATTATTATATGTGATTCCCCTTTGAAAAAAAAACAGAACAATGCCTACTTTGTGCTGCTCATCCTTTTATTTCCAAAGTTATGGCATTTAAAGTTATGGAATTTTCTGTTTTGAATGTGCCCTCATCTGTGCCCTCATCTGTGCCCTCATCTGTGCCCTCATCTGTGCCCTCATCTGTGCCCTCATCTGTGCCCTCATCTGTGCCCTCATCTGTGCCCTCATCTGTGCCCTCATCTGTGCCCTCATCTGTGCCCTCATCTCTGCCCTCATCTGTGCCCTCATCTGTGCCATTTGCCCTCATCTGGCCCTCATCTGTTGCCCCTCATTCTGCATCACTCTGCCCTCATCTCTGCCCTCATCTCTGCCCTCATCTCTGCCCTCATCTCTGCCCTCATCTCTGCCCTCATCTCTGCCCCTACTATCTGCCCTATATCTCTGCCCTCTCTCTCATCTCTGCCTCATCTCTGCACCTCATCTCTGCCCTCATCTCTTGCCTCATCTATGCCCTAAATGAGGGCAGAGATGAGGGCAGAGATGAGGGCAGAGATGAGGGCAGACATTAGTCTCTGCCCATTTCACCTCTGGTGAGAAAGACTTTTGTCAAACACATTCAAAACAGAAAATGCCATAACTTTGGAAAGAAAAGGATGAGCAGCACAAAGTATGCATTGTTCTGTTTTTTTTTCAAAGGGGAATCACATATAATAATTTGGTAAAATCACAAAAAAAAAAAAAACTTTACAGTTACGCTTTAACAGATCTGCCCTAATGAGAGCATATACACATAGAGTCATAGACACAGTAGTATGGGGGGGGGGGGATAATGGTGATTACACTGTGTAGATTATAAAATTCAGACTATATAAATATTCATTGTACTACGTTACAGCGGATAACATGTCAAGTATAAGAGTTACCTCATTGTTTGGGTCTTGAATGACTTTATACAATGCAGACACAAGACTTTTCTTGCGATGAAGAGTTGCAGCATAAGCAGATAGCTGCGTTTCAGGTAATACCTGTTAACAGCACAACGGGAAATTTGTTGCTTAGTAAGTTAGAAATCATATACCGGCATGTATGTTCAAATGTATAATAATACAATAGGTTTATGATTTATGTGATGTACTTGTCTCCTGGTGCATTAAGGTGAAAGAAAACCGGTCTCAAAATATACAAAACTTTTATATAAAATAGATAGTAGAAGTAATGCTACAATAGTTACTGCAATCTCAGGCCTCCTGCAGGTCTTTGAGCGACCAAGAATGAAATTACCTTGTATTCTGAGAGCCATTCTTCCACTACTCCACGTTCAGATCCCAGCATCTTCTTACCACGTCCACTGCTCTCTTACTAAAAAATAAAGGAAAACAGGTATATAATTAGAGTATAGATATTTTACATAGCTCCATGGCTGTGGGCACTTTTATGTATGAAAAACCAAGTACATCTTTAATGTATCTTATAGCAAAAACATAAATAAGTTTTAGTTTTGTCTTTTGTGGATTCAGCAAGTCTTATAACTGGCTCTGAAAGCACTGGATACATGTCATCTTCTCTGGTTGTTTCCCCATGTATATGTGTTTCTAAGAACATGAATTCACAGCAGCCTCAATGGACTTCTCCTCCTCTCCTTTCTCTATGGAGGCTGCTCACATACTCACATACATATAGTACAGTACAGTACGGGTACAGTTTGCTAATGTGAGGAGGCTAAAGGACCCGAGATGTCATTCTGGTCATATGACATGAATGTAACACAAGGCAGAGCGGTCAGTCAAAATAAGGGGGCATGGTTTACTGGCAGCCCAGGAGAGAGAAGAGTCAAAGCCAGAAGACATAAGTCAGAAGAGCTCATTTGCATATCAGAAAAATGACTGTAATTAAGGTACAGTGCCTCACTGGCAGCTAATGTTAGGTGATATGGGGAGTACAGGAGTAACCCAGTATTAGCAGGCATTGTTAGTCAGCAAGGTAAAATTCTGGTGACAGGTCCTCTTTAAAGAAGACCGGTCACATATAATAATATAAAAAGAAAAAAGGCTGCTAGTGCCTTTTTATGGGTGACAGGTCCTCTTTAAGCTCGGACTTGAAAAGATCCTACATACTGACAGCATGCTCTCTTGTGCTTTCACCAGACTATTAAAAGCACATCTGTCCATCGATGACATACATGAAATACAAGAAAATATACAGGGTTAAATGGTTTACCCTTGGCACAAGATAAGAGTCTTTAGAAAAGCAAGATGCAGCAGAACATTTTAAATATACATGAGACTCAGTGAAAGGAGATCTTCCTGGATGGAAAAAAAAAGTACAGGCACCGAATGCAAAGAGAGGTATAACAGAACTCAAGATCCAAAATGAGCAAAGATTTGTAAAAGCCTAATAAGTCCAGACAATTCTACTAATGCAAAGCCCAGAGGAGCTCCCAGGTTTACCTCCATTAGCACACATTGTCACTCACAACAGGAGTCATAAAATGGGGCCTTTCTTAAAGGGGTTGTGCCAAGTTAGAACGTTATCCCCTATGAACAAGATAGGGGACAACAAACTTATCAGTTACAGCTGAGATGGCCACAGAACACAAGAATGGGATCAGCAGAGAACGTGAAGCATGCATCCTGCCATTCCATTCAATAGTTGAGAGCATCGCAAATTGCAGAGTACAGCGCACAGTTATCTCCAGCTCTGCTATTCACAGTGTAGCAGGTGCTGGAGCTTGTTATCCCCTATCATGTGGATAAAGTTAATATGCAAACTTGGTACAATATCGCTAATGTATTTGGACCGTGCTTTCTATTACACAGGCCCAGGATTGGTATATAGTATGATCTGTGTTTGGGTGGTGAAGGCATGTGCTTTGCACAGATTTCAAGTCTTTAATCTGACTACTTCAGAATCAAACATTCCACAGTCCTCGGTGAATACTTGTTCTGTAAGTAAGGCATTAACTTTTCTTATACAAGGGATTAGCTGATTGAGAAAACACACAATGTGCTTTGGTTTCAAGCCAACATGCCGAGTGCCTTCTGTCTGGAAGAGAAGATATCCTGCATGTGTACAGCTTTGTAAAATCCCACAAATGTGATAACCAGAACTCATGCGGACACTCACAGCACTTACCTGAATTATAAAAGAATCAGTTTACATTGAGCAGTGGCAGGCGCTGGGTTTCATGTGGACTGCATTTATTCTCCTGTACAGGCATCCTTGTATGTGAAATGCTAAAAAGAAATAAAAAAAAAATAGTAATAATTAAGGGCCAGGGAGAGATCTCTATTACTTCAGACAAGACGACAAGATTTGCAAGCAGCCCCTAAATAAGGATGCCACAGCAGTACCTAAAGGGGTCCAACATTCCCCTAGTATGTTTTATGCAATGGATATTTCAACTTTAAGTATTAAAAGGTAACTGATCATGTGATTATGGTCCACCAAACCACCGTATATCCTCTGGTATAAGCCGGGCCGGAAATGTATTAACTTTTACACAAGAGGTGGTCCGATTCCACAGGCTTCACACGTTCCTGTTCATGAGCTTCCAGAGAGAAAAAGATCAGTGGGAGCGCCGGAGGCTAAGAATGTCGCCACACGTTGAGTTTTGTTTGCGCAAACGCATTGCTGCCACCAATGTAATTAGGTAAATCTCCTATTCAGCTGTTTGAAAACGCATGTGTTAGACGCAAACAAAATGCAATGTGTGACCGCAGCCTAAGTGGGAGTTTATTTTTTTATTTATAAGTGTATACGGGTGATCCCGCAGGTGGCGTTTTTATTCCTTTTTTAAGCATTAAGATAATTGGGAGAAACTGTCAAAAACAGACATATTTTCAAAAACACATGCGTTTTTAAACAGATTGTAAACTAATAGTTTTTTTGCCGTTTTTTGTCCTTTTTTTCCCCAATTATCTTAATAGATAAAGCAGGTTGTAAGCACATGGTACTTAACGCATACGTTTTTAAATGGAATGAAAACGCATGCTTAAAAACGGACCAAAAACGCCATGTGTGGCATCACCATAAGCCAAATGGGGCTTTTTCAGCACAAAAATTGTGCTGAAAAACACAGCTCATACGCAAGTGTATACAGAACTTTTCTATATAATGTTGTGCACCATTGGATTCACTGGTTTATAGTTTCTTTCTGGTAAAACAACTGCAATATCCAGTACAGAGGAAAATATGCTTGGCAAATTTATTGAACAATCGTTAAAATCTACACAGTGTGTGCGACCACTTTTAAAAGTGTAACTAAACCTTTGAAGCAATTTGTATCGCAATAAATGAATAGTGCTGGTGAGAATATATACTTAAATAATGCTTATGTGGTTTTTCATTACTACTCCTTCTTTCTCCATCAGTGAGCAGTGTATCTGAATTCCCTTACACAACACAGAAAGGAGAGGTGTACAGCTCGTTATATCACACAGCTCTGATTACTCTCTATGATATAACGAGCCGTGCACCTGTGTGACCACGGTCAGATTTCTGTCCACTGGTGGGGAACAAAGAAGATTTCCTTAGAATGACAGCAAGCAGAGATTTGAGAAAACCATAAGGAATTGAATTGATACAGAAAATATACTGGAAAAAATAACTTTTTTCATAAAATCATTAACATTAATTTTGCTGAAATGAGAATACCCCTTTAAGTCTATTATCTGAACTATTACATTTATAACATTTTGTTGAAAGTTTAGTTATGATTGAAGTACCATTAGTTTGTAGGCCTGCTCGACAATTCCAACTTTTCTGGGACACTATTGAGGCCTTTACAAACAAATCTCTCACAAGCCATGTCCCCAGGTACCAGATGTGGGAGCGATCATCGGGCTCGGGGATACTCGTACCCAACTCTTCCCTAAATAAAATAAGATTACTGATGGCAGGCTGCAAAAGTATCTTCTGAACTTACGTTCCTAGATAAGATCACGTTCATAATGAGTATGGATTGAAATTAAGGGGATACGGAAAACTGGCTAAAATCCTTAATTTTACTACATGGGAGAGCTTCATCACGCTGATGTCTCTTGAGATGTGGAGGGAGTGTCGCGTTGCTGCAACAGTGTGGTACCAGGAGTGACGGCTCATGGGAGACACTCCAATAGACCTTAACCAATCTATGGTTAAGAATGACCGGAAACTCTTGGTAGAGCTTTGCAGAGAACGTTCATAGGACTTTGCCAATAAGCAATTCCTTGCCTGGGAACAGATGCTGGGGCTTGGTCTACAAGGATGAGACAATAAGCTTTGTCACGTCATTTTTAGTTTTATTTGTCTATGTTTTAATTCACTATAACTGTTTTTGTGCCATCTTTCCCTAACGCTACCCCCTCCCCCCCTTCCCAACCCAACTCAACTACCATAAAAGCAAACTATAATAGAGTACGGACATTTACCACACTATGTCCTAAAAGTCCTGGAGCTCGATCGGACATAAGGCCTCACATGGACTTTTCTGATTGGACCTTTTATGCAGAATGGGATTAAATGGAACCAAACAAATAATTTCAATGTCCTTCCTCTCGGTTACCAAAACCAAAAAACATGTTTCCCAAGGGGGGGGGGGGGAACTGCTCCTTTCCAGCCCCTCCCAATTGGCAACTGCCAAATCACACAGCAGATGCTAATGAAAAGGTACAATAATAACATATATTTTTTTCTGTGTATGTACTATGCTCTGTGGGTACTGGGGGAGTACTGGTGACAGGTTCCCTTTAAATATCTAAAAGCTTGCAAAAACACCTCATTAAGCGCAAACCTTTAATTGGGCGCAGAAAGCCTTAATAACATCTTCTACCGCCTCCCAAAACGTAAGTTCTGACAGCGCTAGTAAACTCATTTCTGCACAAAACAAACAGACTGAGAGCATGATCTGACAAATTGCTGCTACAGATGTCTCCCCAAATCCCATTAGAATAATAAGTAAATCTGAGAACAAAGCTGTGGAGCAGCTGCATCCATCTCAATTATTCTGCAGTATTGTTTTATTACAGATGGCTACTAATGATAATATTACTACCACAAACAAGGGAACGGCACAGCAATAAATAGGTATATACCTAGGCCAATGGCACCAAAAAGCTACACTAAAGAAAAAGCAATGCAAATATGTGGCCAATACAAAATATCTTTGAAATAATTGATAACAGAAAAGAGACACATACAACATAAAATCAATTAAAAATGTGCTGCAGTCCAGCACAACATCACCCAGTGGGACAGGGGACCAAGTCCCATGCCCACAGACACCCCACAACCCTTATATACCCTCCCTACAAAAAACCCCAGTCACTGCCAAAATACAAAAACGTGCTTGATAGGTATAAGAAAACCAATGTATACAATACCTCGGTAAGAAACGTATGAAAGGCAAGTAAACCTATAAGATATCAATGGCAATGAGGCAGATCAGGCGGGGGAGGGAAGGCGAGTCGGATGTGGGTGAGTAACCCCACGCGTTGCGTCACATCACCATGACTTCATCAGGGGTAAGGATGATGCCACACATGGCGTTTTGAACCCATTTTTGGTCCATTTTTAAGAAGTCCGTCCAAAAACACATGCGTTTTTTGAAAATTAAGATAATTGATAAAATCTGCCAAAAACGGATGCATTTTTAACGGACAGCTTAAAAACAGACCGAAAACAGGTTCAAAATGCCATGTGTGGCATCACCCTAGACCTTTCCCACTAGCACGTATCAAATAAACCCACATGATCTGTAATTAGCACAAAGTGCTTTGCATTGTTTACATGCAAAACACCTGATGCTTGTCACATGTTACAAATGAAGATAAACAGATTCAAAGAAGCCAAACGCATGTTAGGGTGATGCCACACATGGTGTTTTGAACCCGTTTTTGGTCCGGTTTTAAGCAGTCCATTTAAAAATGCATAAGTTTTTGAAAAACGCATCAGTTTTTAACAGGTTTTATCAATTATCTTAAATAAAACTGGTCAAAAACGGATGCGTTTAAAAAAAACCAACCTTTTAACACATGCATTTTAAGACAAACTGCTTAAAAATGGACCAAAAACAGGTTCAAAACGCCATGTGTGGCATCACCCTCAGACTGAAAACCCATGCTTTAAAACGGTCCAAAAACAAGATGTGTGGCATCACCCCGAGGGTGATGCCACACATGGCATTTTTAGTCCATTTTTAAGCATGTGTTTTTAGTTAACAAATGCATGCTTAAAAACAGACTAAAAACGCCATGTGGGGCATTACCCAAAGGGCGCATTCCCACGGTGCATTGCGTTAACAAAAATGCATGCATTAACATGTTTACGATGCGATGCAGCGACTTTAAATGCATTGAAAATGCATCAGTTTTTGAGCATTCGTTTTTCAAATGTTTGCTTGAGGTTTTTAAAAACGCAATGCTTAATGTGCGGTAATTGCATGCAGCTGTGTCTCTTGGAATTTGTAAAAATGCAGTGATCTTCTATCTGCTGTCTGTGCATGTAATCACACGTCTTTTCAAAAACGCTACTGTTTTTAAAAACATAATGAAAAAGCACCTCAAAAAATTCAGGGGAGAGAACGCCACGTTAAGACACTTTAAACTAAAACCCCGAGGGCATGGTCACACGTTCCGCCAGTGTTGCGTTCATAACGCGCTGCTAACGCACAGGGGAAAGGCTATCAATCACATGCATTTCCCAGGAAACGCATATGCTATCAGGCCGAGGCCCGCCCCCTGTGCGTTAGCGGCACAATATGAACGCAACACTAGCCGAATGTGTGACCGCGCCCTGAGGGTGAAGACACACATGCCGTTTTTGGGTCGTTTTTAGTTAGTGCGTTTTCAAAAAAGCAGCACTCCTGCATTGTCTGCATTCACACTTGGCACTGGGTACTCATTACCGATTGCATGATTTCCCATGGAAACGCATATGCGATCAAGTCCCTCCTGGTAGCGTTTTGAAGTACATTACTAAACACAATTCAAGTGCCACGTGTGAACGCAGCCTCATTGAAAAAATATCCCTGGCTGTTTATTTACCCAGCATAACAGCAACGTTTTAACTCAAAATAACTAATTAAAGTAGAAACGTTGCGATTACGCTGGATGAATGCAGAACCTAGGGATTATTAGTGCTGTCTAGTTCTATTTCTATCCCTAAAGTGAGTCATTTACCAGGCACAAGCAGACTATAACCAACATCAGAAACCAAAGCGCAAATTCAATAAAACAAATACGCAAATAAAAACTGCATACGTTTATTTGCTGAAAACATAACCCCTAAGCTGTTCCATAAACTCCAGAGCGTTAATACTTCTGTGTGACCAGGGTGCTGCACCACCCTGTACCATTGTGGACCATGGAATATTCTCTGCTCCGTAAACAAGCCAGAGAACAGATGCACAAGACTTGATCCAAGCGAGATTAAAAAGAGAATTACAGAGGCAAATCCTATTACCCCTTCCCCCTTTCCAGTCTTCAAGTGGACCTAATGCTCCACAAGGTTCAGCAAGAAGTTGTTTCCTCTGACAAACAACCACATAGCGAAATAAAGAAGAACGGGCAACAGCTCCAAACAAAACCTCTATGGCAGGTCTTTTATTCATTCCACACGTGGACATGTTGTGAGACTTGTAACCAGAATAAGGTTTTTGTTGCTACAGACTGTCAGAACTCAATAATAATGTAATAATAGAAAGCTCCATTATGGTAGAGCCCCCAGTAATCACAAGAATAGGGGTCTAAAACCGGATATTGCAGTCGCATCAAGATAACCCCATCAAAAGGGTTACTTTGCTTCCATTACGTCCAAATGAAAGAAGAAGCCAATTGCATATGTGGTCACATTAGATAGTAACCATTCATTTAGGGATAAGAGTGACCTTCACGGTCATGATAAGGCACAATATGAGGGATAAGGAGAAGTGTTGATCACATGAAAATCCATTTAAAGGCACCAAGATCATCCTGCACCACAGAGAAGAGAAACTTTGTGACAGCTTAGGCCATAGTGGACACCATATTGGGTGGTGCGAGGCCTTGGGGGTGCATCCACATATTAGTTTTTAAGCTCCAATCTGCACAATTGATGGCAAGACCGATGCAGACTAAAGGATAAAAAAAAAAACCTGCTGGCAACAGACACATGTGAATATACTCTTAGGCAATCATAGGCTATGTTTAACTCAGAGACAACACTGTAACTAGCGCTGCTGCCAAAGCAATAAAAGGCAAAATGTCAACCTGTACGCACCCCGACAATAAACCATTGTGGCCATCATAGTCACTTATTCATCAGCCAGGACAGATGCGGTATAGGCGCTTTCCAGAAGGTAGGTTTCTTTAGTGTTCACCAAACAACCAATTTAGAACTATCTGGCGACCGATGATCCCTTCCGCAGCGGGTGTCACTGGGTTATGTAAGGGGACTCCTGTGTATAGCTGGGACTTTGGATACAGGTAAAGGATGGTCACTTCAGGCAAGCCCTTTAAGCAAACACAAAAATTTCCCGGGTAAAGGTACAACATGATACAAATGAACAACCTGCTTTGTCAAATGAAGGAATTTGAAGCATGTGCTGACAAAATAAGTGTGAATCACAGGGATCATCTGATCCTCTGAGCAAAGGTTAAAGGGGTTGTCTAGCGTATGATTTCTTGTGTTAACCACTGGAAATAGGCTCATATAAAATTCTATACTATCATGTTTCCCCAGGGATTCATAGGACAGGTCACAAATCAGATACAGAAGAGAGGGAGGCAAATCCGGATAACTATGCTGCCAGATTAAACACAGAGAATGGAGCTAGAAGAACAGCTTGGTTCTCCGTTAAGTGCCTCCGCGCCTCGCTGCACGCACAGCAAAAGATAGGGAAGTCACTTCAAATGGATATCGGCAGGGGGACTTCATGAAATATTAACAATGTACATTTATACAAACAAACAGTAATTTCCTTCATGGACATAGTTCTGTTAAAGGCACATCCAGATTTCTTTACACTTCAGCAAGGAATCTTATGTATCTGTATTTGGGTATATACAAGCTGTACCCCTGTGTCCGAATCCAGTCCTATAAATCATGAATACATTGAGTAATACATGGAATCAGTGGGGACTACTGCTGCCTCTTACAACATGATGCAAGGTTATTTTGCCTTCTGGAGTAGGTGTCAGAGATTACACTTAACCAAAGAGGTGTGTATCCAGGTGATTACTAGTAAACATATGACGTGTAACATGTTCATCCATGCAGCGCTACATGTAATTGTAATTTTTTTTATTCTCTAATGGCTTTAGACAGCCATATACAGGAGAGAGCTGTTGATATTTATCCAATCTCTCCATAATGGGCGAGTACACCTGCAGAAGCGTTTACACCTAAACACTTGGGTACAGGAACTGGAAACAGGCGTTTTCCCCTTTTAACATGTGTTTTGATAAGAACGGGACCCCCCCAGCAATCCCGAGAAGCAGGACAGGCATGTCGGAAAAGGAGTAACCCCTGCACTCCCATTCACTGTTAAAGAAGACCTGTCACCAAAATTTTACTACCCTGACTAACAATGCCTGCTGATAAAGGGTTACATGTCCTCTCCATATCACCTAATATTAGCTGCCAGTGGGCCCTGTAGGTTAATTACACCAGTTTTTCTGTTATGCAAATTAGCTTTTGGGACTCATGTCTGCTAGCTGTGATTCTTCTCTCTCCCAGGCTGGCAGTGAACCATGGCCCATTATTATGACTGACAACTGTGTGTCTCTTCAAATCACTGCTCTGCCCCCTTGTACTTAGGGACCCTCTGCAAATAGTCAGACAGATAAAGCTCTATTTACTTATAGGAATATAGTATATTATTATAGCATATTTTTTACATAGTGCCTAGTGTTACATTCATGTCATGTGACCAGAGTGACATAATCGCAGGTCCTCTAGCCTTCTAACAATAGAAAATTGTAATCATGAGTGTATCTGATCACATGAAATCACAGCAGCCTCCATGAAGCATGTAGAAGAGTAGAAGTCTGTAGAGGCTGTGACTTGATGTGGTCAGATACATGTATGGGGTACAGTTTGCTATTGCCATCTACTGGGGGGCATGTGCTGTGGCTACCAATTTACTAGCAGGCATGTGATGGTGCTACCCTTCTACTGGGGGGCATGTTCAGTGGTAACCAATATACTGGGGATGCATGTGCTGTGGCTACATTGTTTTTTATATTCTGTTTATGTACTGTGGGGCATGTTACTGGGCTAGCTATCGCTGGGGGGCATGTACTGGGGCTACCTATCGACCTGGGGCATGTACTGGGCTACACATATACGACTGGGGCAATGTGCATCTGTATTGGCTCTCACAGATGACTTTTAAAATATGTGGTGTTCATGGCACTCTCAGCCAAAAAGGTTCCCGACCCATGCACTACAGAGCTGAAGAAGGTCTTAAAAAGAGCCCCCACACTCAGAATGCCCTCATCAGAATGTATAGCCTGCTCTGACCCCTCTTGTGCTTTTATGTTCTCTGCCCACTCCAGTTTATTGTGAGGAGTACCCCTAAGTACTTAAATAGGACTTCACAAGCTCATGGTCCATCCCTGGATAACCACGCCGGTTGGAAGGAGGGCCTGTTGCCTTATGGACGTCCACCACTATCACCTTTGTCTCCGCTTTCCAGATCAGTTCTTTGTACTCCCTGTCGTTCTCTACTATTGCAGAGTCATCAGAGAACTTCTGGAGGTAGCAGTTACATGAATTGTATCTGAAGTCTGCTGTGTACAACGTAAAGAGGAAGGGAGGCAGAACTGTACCTTGAGGTGCAACTGTACTACTCATCACAGTATCCGACACACAGTCCCGGGCTCTCACATACTGAGGTCGGTTTGTGAGGTAGTCTATGATCCAACTAGAGAGATTGTGGTTCACTCCAGCCAGATCCAGTTTGTCCCTTAGTAGCCCTGGCTGTATGGTATTGAAAGCACTGGAGAAAATAAAGAACATTATTCTCACAGTGTTCCCAGGTTTCTCCAGGTGAGAAAGAGTTCGATGTAGAAGGTGGATGATGGCATCATCTACACCAATGTCTGGCTGATAAGCAAACTGTAGGGCGTCCAAATATGAGCTCACTAGGGGGCCGAGATGTGCGAGAACCAACCTCTCGAAGGCCTTCAAAAGGGATGTTAATGCCACTGGTCTGTAGCTGTTGAGGTCCGATGGGTGAAGTGTTTTTGGAACTGGTACCACACAAGATTTTTTCCATAGTTGTACCATTCCCAACAGGAACATGTTGAACACTTGAAATGATACCACAGGTCTTGATTAATCTTGCACTGATACCATCTGGTCCTGAAGCCTGACATGAACTGCTAATTAGTAAGAAGGCATGAGGGGGAGTAGATGGGAGGGGCCGACCAAGAAGGACACCCCCCCTCTTATGCGAGGAAATATAAGATAAAAAAGTAACGTAAGCGAAACCATTTTTAGCTAAAAGAAGTGTGTCAGTCAGAGAATAGGGCTCTATAGGAACCTGTCACTAGCTGTACATGTGAAAATGTGGTGACAGGTTCCCTTGTCATTCCCATTATCATGGGGGTCTCAGCAGATGGACCCTCGAGAATTGTCGCAATAACCTGTAAACTTGATACAACCCCACAGCAATGCAACATATCAGCGACCATCCTTCTCAATAGCTGTACAAGCAGTTCATAAGGACAGGAGGGACAAGAACGCCATTGTTGTAGAAAGGGAAGGACTCTGCGGGGAGGCAGTAAATTTATAAACACAATGATCTAAAACAGGATATCACAGGTACAATGATGAATAGGAACATCACCAAATACAATCTGTACAATCAGACCAGTGCTAATATATACACAGCACAAACTGCTGAAAAGATTTACTGGGACCACAGTCATCATGGAAACAGTGGCCTTGAATGGCGTGGTGGGTTGTCCATTTTATGTCTGTAGGACTGGAGAGATCACTGGATGTTGTATTTTGCCATGTCCAGCAAATTCACAAACAATAAATAGAAGGTATTGCGTCTGAGAGACCCATCACTACCTAAAGATGAGTGGGACCCCTATTCTCATGGTAAGTACTGGTCGAGGGGTTGAACAGTCACTGATCAGATAGTTACTCCCTACCCTGCAGAGAGACTGAATGTATCGGTGCACGGCAATATCTGCAGTGATTCATATGTGCCGAGTATCTTTTCATCTTCTAGATTATGAAAATGGAAGAATTGGCAAGAGCTGCTGCAACTCAACTCAGTCGTATGCTGGCAGCATTAAAAAGAATAAAGTTTTACAATATAAAAAGTGCTATTATACTAATCCTCCATAGAAGAGAAAGCCTGTGCAAAGCAAATACAGACACTGCATTCTAACATTACTCAAGGCCACAGTTGTAGTGTAAAGCATGGAGGACGACCACTGTTATATACAGCCGAGGAGAAACCTGGAAGGGTAACACGGACGCAATTCACTAAGATTGTGCGCCTAATATCCTGCATGTGTCGCTTCCCCACTCAGGTCCCACAGAGTTAACCATCTTTTTTGTGTTGCATGTTAGGGCTTGGGCTTGTGACACGATCCCACGCTCAGTTCAAATCAGTCGAATCGTCCAATGGTACGCCCCCTAAATTATGTTGCATGGAAGCCAGCGCAGCTGCACCAAAAAAGGATTCCGTGTGCCAAAATCTCAGCGCAGACACTTCTTAAATACCTGTGCAAGCCGTGTATTCCCCGAAAAAGGTGCACAGTCCGACGAAAGTGAGCAGCGCGACACTTAGTAAATGAGAACCGCTGAGAATAGTTTCCCCTAAAAAGGCAAACACTGAATAAAAGTGCCAGGGAGAAGTACTACATGAGTGAAAAACTCTTTGTATTACAACTTCAAAAAGGCAATACAGATAACAAAAATTAAAACGACTATTGCATGGGATTGCAGATATGTCATCTGCAATCCTATTTCTTTCATCCGTGGAACCAATTGTGAAGTAAAGGCACGCAGGGTAAAAAGGTTACTTGGTAGTCCCCAATCTATAATAATTAGATAATGGAGACGGATAACCCTTCACAATAGTGTTTTTCAATCTCAATACAAAAGCAGCCCTCAGCTGCTCTCTTAAAGGGGTTTTCCTTCAACATTGCTCCCCCATAAACAGAATCGAGCAAGGTCCCATGTCCCAAGTGTTACAGGAGTGCACAGGTTCTTTATTTACCTCACTGGAAGTGATAGAGCGCAGAGTTGGTCGTCCCTATACATTGCAGGAGAAGAATAAAGCAGTGATCACATGTGAATATTATCACTCCATTTACCAAGAGAACTCAGGCGCTTCTGAACTTACAGAGCCCTTACAATCCACTAGATAGGTATATATTGGGTTGGGGTAATGTGTAAATAAAGAATGAATACAACCCACATCTGAATGAAGTATGAACAGAAAAAACAGAAAGGCAGATGTATATGGGTGAAAGTATATGACAAATTTTATTAGAAAAAATGTGAATCTTAAAAACAATTAAAAAAACCCTATCCAAGAGGGTGACAATACTGAAATACTCCCCAGCGTTAGAGAGTCAATTGTATAATACAGGCAGTCCCCGGGTTACATACAAGATAGGGTCTGGAGGTTTGTTCTTAAGTTGAATTTGTATGTAAGTCGAAACTGTATATTTTATAATGGAAGTTCTAGAAAAAATTTTTTCTTTTGCCCCTGTGACAATTGGAGTTTCAAAATTTTTGGTGTAATTGGACCAAGAATTATCAATAAAGCTTCATTACAGACATCTTACAGCTGATCATTGCATTCTGGGACTATAATAAAGCATCCAGAGAGCTTCACCAGAGGTCACAGTGGGCAGAGGGGTCCGTCTGTAACTATGGGTTGTCTGTAAGTCGGGTGTCCTTAAGTAGGGGACTGCCTGTATCCATTACTCTACATCCATTACACTGTAATACTATTTTGTTTATTTGTACCTTCATCTATTGTGGACACTCTTGTGACTGTTATTCATCACTAGATTAATATTATATATCTGAGTGCCCCTTTTGGTTGGTTATTGTGCTTTACTTATTGTTTGCCGTGTTTGTATGTATATGGATAACTGCTATACCTGTACTATTGGTATTATACAATTGACTCTCTAACGCTGGGGAGTATTTCAGTATTGTCACCCTCTTGGATAGGGTTTTTTAATTGTTTTAAGATTCACATTTTTTCTAATAAAATTTGTCATATACTTTCACCCATATACATCTGCCTTTCTCTTTTTTCTAATCCACTAGATAGATCAAGTATTGATGGCCTATATCAGATTCACTTTAATAAAATTGTATTACACTGAAGATTTTCTGCAACAAAATCTATAATATATAGATAAAGCAAAACACAGGCAGCAAACTCAAACTTTAGGAAGGTAAAAACGTGAAGGTTTATTCACCCATGTAGCAACGTTTCTGTTGAGCAATACGACCTCTCAAGCTTTGAAAAAGTAGAAAATAGCTATATAGGATGAATAAACCTTCACAATTATACATTTTTCAAAGCGGGAGTGGTGCCTGTTTTTTATTTTATTACAAGTGGACCCGGCATAGCACCCACCATATTAGTTCTTTGCTCAGATTTCCATTAAACCAAAAGTTTCATCTTTTAAAACAGGACATATAAGTGTATGGAGTTTACTGTCCATCATATAATGGATTCAGCGTTCTGTTACCTTTTCTTTTTTACCTTCCTCTGATAAAATGAATAAAAATGGCAGCATATATAGAACACAAAAAATAGAAAGCCGATGAAGTCAGCCTGGGGATTCCAAGCCAAACCCATCTTGCTTTAGGATGACGACGGAAAACGATCAATAGTGTCTCGGGGCGAGGAATGCAGTGCAGTAATGTGGCCAGGATCCAAGAAACCTTGGAGAGTTTTTTTTAACTGTTGTGGCTTCAAACACTATAGTATAAACTGTTGACAAAATTCTAGTCTAGTAACAATACTAAGCAACCAACTACTTCTGCCTACAATCTGTACATTGGTTCAGATTAGTCTCTACATATATTATTTATAGAGAACCCTTCATCCGCCCTGTCAAAGAGGTTTTTCTCTACATACTCTGATATGTAGCCAACTTCACCAAGTATTCCTACTTTTCTGATTAGGAAATAAATGAAATTTAAAATTACCAATTTTGTCAAGTTTAATAGTTATTTTTGACTGAATATTTGCTCTATTACCACGTTTTGACCTTGGAAGCAAAGTATTATTTGATTCTGCACTTTTTGCTGAGAGTTTAAAGGAAACCAGTCATCAAGTTTTGACCTAGGAACCCAATAACAGCTTGCATAGCGCATAACCCCTCACAGCAAAATCTCCTCTAGCGCTGTTCAGTTTAAAAATCTACTGGACTCGTTGCCACAGATGCAGTTGAGTCATGGGGGCGTTTTTCAGAGCCATTCAAGTCAAGGAATCCCTTCTCACTCTCTGCCCTTCTTTGCACATTCCCAGCGAATTTTTTTTTTATGAAAATAACAGTTGTTTCCCGCAGGGTCTGAACATCCACATGGAACAGTACAGTCTACATGTGAGAAGGGGTAGTATGTGAGAACACTCAAGACTAACCCGCTCAGCCCCAGGAACGCCTTTCCTCAACAGACAAAGACTTTAGACAACGGATGAGGTCGGCACTCACTTGTTCATAAATAATCGTGAATCCTTTATTGGTCCATGGTAAATGATCTAGGACTAAAGACCAACTGGTCTGAAACGTGTCAGACAGGCACCACTTTTTCACTTCATGTATACCAGTCTAACTGCTGACTTTACCATGGACCAATAAAGGATTCACAATTATTAGTGAGTGCCGACCTCATCCGTTGTCTAAAGTCTTTACATGTGAAAAGCACTGGTAAATCTACCATCACAATACATCCTGGCACTGTGGTAATCATCTTATATTTGTTATTCATGGCCTCCTTCCTTACAAAATGACTGATTACCACAGTCATTGCGTCTGGATCTATGAGTAAGTGTCCCTGGTTTATCATGCTTGATTTTGATGGTAGATTTACTTTAAGTAGAAGGGAGGAGGGTACGAGCAAGCAAGGTAGATTATTAAACCTAATTTTTTACTTTTCATCAGCACTACACAAGTTTTTGGGGGCAACATGTTTGCTGTAAGATGGTCATGAGCTACAGGAACCTTTAGGTTGCTAGGTCAAAATCTGAGGACAGGTCCCCTTTAAACTCTCACTCAGTAGCTATAGTGAAATCAGATGAGACAATAATAAAAGTACTGACGGACACTGATTAGAATCATGAACTTAGGGCAAGATCGAAAACTTACCATTAGCTCCAGTGGCCTCCGCCCTATCTCTCATTTCTCCCATATTTATAATAAAGTTTCTTTTAAGCTATGAAAAGTTTAGCAAACCTTTGTGACTTTTAATGGCCAACAAAGATTTATGCCAGGGATATTTTGCTTTTGGGTCTCTCATAAATATCCATACAACAGATTCCTTATAGACACACAGATATATGACTTCTTGAGACATAGCATAAACAAAAGCAACGCATACAAGGTAGGAAATGTTATATGCTATAATATACAACTATCAGTTTAGATTCACACTATATGGAAATCTGTATTTAAGTAAAATAGATTTGTTTTTTTTAAATTCATTGAATCATGATAAATGGGAAAGGGGACATTAAGACAGATGATGGTTAAGAGTGTCTGATGTCTATAGATATCATCTAGAATAGGGAAATCCTACAACAGACAGATAAAAGCGTCAGTGAACGGAGTAGAGATTATGAAAGCAAACCTTGTTCCCTGCTCTCTGGAAATATACTGTCATAGTAATACCTGCTGTATGCCATGGGCGGATCGACAAACATGCCAACCTGCCTTAAACAAACTCAGTTATTGAACTTTCCAGGGTTCCGATTGTGGTAAAAAAAAATCGCTAAACCAGCAGACGTGTGAAGGACCAGTCAGACAGCTCCCTGACACATTACTGCAGGCAGTGGGGCATGCAGATCTGACATTTATATCTGGCATCTGTTATGACAGGATCATCTACAAGGCCGCTGTACCTAGAAACCAGACAATACAGGTGACAGAATGTGTTACCATGTTATTACATGACGTTTAGAATGGAACACAAAGCCACCAGAACCTATGTCTTCCTGAACCCACACAAGTTAGGCACCTAGAAACCAAAGCACAACAACAACTCTTTACATGAATTGTCTGCTTCAAAAACAAAACTGTACAGAAGTAGCCTTGGGGCAGATAACCCCTTTAACCAAATGAGACATTCATTAGATTGAGAACCTGCAGATATGTAACGCATCCACAAGCATTGGTTTAAAAAGGAACCAAACACATCCTACAAATTCCACATTTTGAGGAACCTTTTCCATTACATCTGTAAAACATATTATAACCACAAGAAGGAAGCAATATTTATCTGTCAAAGGCTTAAAAAGTAAAAAAAAAAAAAAACACCAACACATACCTACCTACACTCCTCTTCTTTCGTATTCTGGCGCTGAGCTTCACTAATCTTGTCAAACTGGGATCACCTAAAAAAAAAAAAACGTATAAAAAGCAGCGGGGAGCGTGGGGATGCGATGTCTGGCGCTCCAGGCTGCTAATTATTCACATCTCGTGTCTCTCTCTCCCATGTTGGAAAGGAAGGTGACATCACACAGGAGGTGTGAATAATTAAAAGCCCAGCGAATTGGATATATATTGTCCCTGCGCTCCCAGCTGCTTTTTTACGTTATCCCATCGTGTCAAGATTAGCAAATATAAGCATCAGGATTGGAATGAAGAGGTGTGCAGGTGAGTATGTGTAGGTTTTTTTTTAACTTTATTAAGTGGAAGATTTCTTTAAAATGAAATCTACCATCAAAATCAAGCATGATAAACCAAGGATCATGACTGTGGTAATCTTCTTATACATGTTATCCACTGCCTCCTTCCAACTAAAATCAGTGTTTAAAATGATACAAATTAGTCATAAGGGCTCCAGGGGCATTAGCTGACCTCCTCTGTGCAGCAGTTTCACAGGCTGTTACACTGTCTCATTATCCCCAGTTATCAATCTAACAAGCCAATTATCGGCTAGTAGGACGTGCAGTAGCGGGTCAGGGCTGTGGGAGCAGAGGCTACTCCACGCGCCTATAGCCTTTGCTGTCACTATTCTCACATTGTTTATAAGCTGTAGTCATGCCGCCAGCTTCTCTGGAGCTTTGCACATGTGCAGTAGTTCCTGTTCCGGTGCAAGTAACCATGCGCTCAGAACATCCAATGCCAGGTTAAAAGGCGCATGTTCCATCAGATGTCTTTAGATAAACTCTGTCTTTATTAGCAGTGATCACAACTGCAAGACTGGACACATCAAGCCATTTCCATATTTCCCCAGAAAAATGAGAAGCAAAAGGGTGTTGGTTTGTGGAAATAACCAACATTGGAAGAAATTCTATGTAGAAACCATTGGCAATCAAACTGAAATAAGTGAATAACATTACAATACTAAATCCTTCTACTGCAATGCTGTATGGCGGTGTTATTCTGGAAAACAAGAACCATATCTGTCTATGTCTGTGTCAATGGGGCCAAGCTGCAATACCATACACAATCTGAGAACAGGAAGGGCACTGCTACATTTGTACGTAAGATGATTAGTAAAGAATCAACTAGAATTCCAGATGTGCCTGTGCTTTATTGGTAAAACTGGGGATCGAATCATCCATTCTAGGAGACATGAGCCTCTCAACAAAAACCGCTGAACATATAAAAGGTGTTTTCCCATGAAACAAAAATAAACCTCTCCATACTTTAGGTGCACTTCTGACATGGATTCTCCACATCCCCCTCGCTCTGTGACATCCTTGTAGAGACTGGCTTGCTCTTCACAATAGCTTAATCAGCATCGATGTAGCAGAGAAGGATGATGGCTACTGTACAGGTGCAGATAGCCAGTGACCTGTTACAAAGTCACAGAGGGAGGAAGCGGGACAGAGTTCTTGAACTTGTGACCCGTTGTTGGTACCAGTCTGTCAGGTGCACTCCCTGATACAGTGGGTTATGGTCCAGTAGAACCTTGATAACCTCTTAAAGGCAAAAGGTATTGAATGCAATATATACTATTAAGATAATATTAGGCACAGATATCTGGAAGGCTAAAATACATTCTAACAAGCTGGTTAATATATTAACAATGTAAAAACTTTACAAAAAAGTTAAAAGATCATTCACCTTTTCAGTGCACACAGTGGAGCATTCTGGGAGTTTGAAGCCTCTGGTAAAAATATAAAACAGATACAAGTGACATTATTAGGAAAAGTTTATTGTATAATATTCTAGTCCTATAAGCTTATACCAAAAGATATTACGGGTGTCTCCTTGTACGAAGTAACATATAACAAAATTACAAAACTTCCATCCTGAGGAGCAAATCAACATCTTAAACAGATCTAAAAAGGACCCGTCACACACATTACATTTCAGTTTATTTTCCTTTTACTTTCTCCTGACTTTCTCATTCTAGGTCTGGCTAGGCTAGTGCTCAAATGATTTTACATTTTTCCTGTTTCTCTTGAAAATGTGTAAATGACTTGACAACTATAATACTGAGAACAGTCAAATAGACAGATGTAACACATGCCTTATACACGGGGTAGACAATAAATGTAGGATCTCTGGGAAAGAAGAAAGTAAGACATGGGAGTAGAGCAGGGCATGCCTCCCGCTATGCCATGCCACACCTATAGGACTGAAATAGGTGCCCATGGATCATAATAACGGCACATTGTAAAGTTCTAAGGAAAGATGATGTAGAATTGTTATATGATTGGGAATACCACTATGTACTGGAACAGAAATATCAGGAGGGGTGACGGTTCCTTTTTGAATGGAAATTGCCACCATAAAAGAGGAGTCTAATATGCATGTTACATGTTATAGACCTGTGCAGACTGACATCGTTTGGAAAAGATTACATACAACTTATAAATTTATCTACAAAATCAGGTTATTTTAGCTTAGGATTCTAGAGGACAGTTTTATAGTGAACAGGTGAAAGTCTGTATATTAATATGCTCAGCTCCTCCTGCTCTGTACCATGCTGCCTGCATATTGGATATCATGTACAATCTGCTCAGCAACTCTTACTATTTCATATGTTTCCTGCAGATATGACACCATGAATAACCTGCTCAGCTCTCCCCAATGTATAATATTCTGCCTGCAGAAATGCCATGTACAATCTGCACAGCTCATTCTGCTCTATAACTTGCTACCTGCAGATTGTTGTTGCTCAGCTCCTGGTGCCCTTTACCATGCTGCCTGCAGATAGGACACCATGTACAATCTGCTCAGCTCCTGGGTTCCTATAAACCCATGCTGCCTGCAGATAGGACGACCATGTAACAATCTGCTCAGCTCCGGTTGCCCTTACCATGCGTGCCTGCAGATAGGACCCATGTACAATCTGCTCACTCCTGGTGCCCCTATACCATGGCTGCCTGCATATAGGAGGACGCCATGTCATCTGCTCAGCTCCTGGTGCCCTATACCACTGCCTGCAGATAGGACATGTGACAATCCTGCTCATCTCTGGTTTGCCCTATACCATGAGCGCCTGCAGATAGGGACCCATGTAATCTGCTCAGCTCCTGGTTGCCCTATACCATGCTGCCTGCAGATAGGACACACTATGTGCAATCTGCTCGCTCCTGGTGCCTTAACCATGCTGCCTGCAATAGTAAACGATGTGCAATCTGCTCAGCTCCTGGTGCCCTATACCATGCTGCCTGCAGATAGGACACTATGTGCAATCTGCTCAGCTCCTGGTGCCCTATACCATGCTGCCTGCAGATAGGACACCATGTACAATCTGCTCAGCTCCTGGTGTCCTATACCATGCTGCCTGCAGATAGGACACCATGTACAATCTGCTCAGCTCCTGGTGTCCTATAACATGCAGCCTGCAGCTAGTACACTTGGCTTCACCTGATCTATAACATGCTGCTTTCAAATTGGCCTGTTTATCAATATACAATACTTGTACTGTTAAAACCCAGCTCTGCATATAGTGATGTGCCACATGACCTGTACATACGGATCCTCACAGCATACACGTCATTGGCTTTCTACCATCCAGTACTGCAGAGGTGAGCACCCCCTCCCACCCCTGACCAGAAGGGGAGACTCCCCATACCATGCCATTCTATACACCATAGATGTCTGCTCCCTGACGACATTATACAGGCAGACAATCTCCGGTTACCTACTTCCGCCTCTCCTCTCCCGAAGCCCCGGTCATGTCTCCCCTCTACGTCTTCTTCCTGACAAGCCGCAGCAAAGCAACCACGCCACCTGCCATAGGACAACTCCGCTCCATAAGCAAGCGCCGCCCGATTGGTGCGCTGTCTGCGCACACGTCATCGCGGAAAACATGAACAGCTGTTTGTTTGTATCCAAGCCTCGCTCTGGAGACAGACCTGCTGCCTGGAGAGCCAAGCTGATACGTCATTCTTGCGGCAGGTTTTTTTCTCTTCCATAACTTTATTGACAACTGAATATGTGTAGGTTTTTACAAGTTACTGAGTGACATCCGGCCTTCCGTGAAGGTAATTTCCTGTTCCTGTCCCTGGATTATCTCCTCTAGGCAGTGTGTTGTGCAGGTAAGGTTATAATGCAGAATGTACCTTGTGCTGGATGTAACACCTCCACCACGGTGTGTGGTCACCGATCCTTCCTGTCCTTATCAGGCGGCAGGAACCGCAACAGTGTAAACACAGCTTTAAAGGAGGACATGTCACCATTTTTGCTGCCATACCTCCTGTGATTGTGTGTCGTACTGCTCCGTTGCAAGGTGAGAGCCCTCTAAAGGTTACATGCGACTGATACTTGGTCATGGGGGTTGTACCAAAATAACGTTAACCCCCTCCTCTCCCTCATACACTTCTCTCTCATTTGTCTCTAGTCCCCTTCACCTCTTCCCCCTTTCCTCTCCCGTTCTTAATCTCCCCGTCTCAAAAAAAAAAAAAAAAAAAAAGTGCCATTCCGCCTTTTCCTCCCTTTCTTCTTCTACTTGCTCACACTCTCTAATCGCCGTCTCTTCGTTACGGGGCTTTCGTTTGTCTACACACTCCCTTGTCCTCTTGACGGTTCACTTGTTTTGTTTTCGCGCGACTCTGTTCTTGTCTCTGTTCTTGCGTTCTTCTCTCCCCCTTCGCTTATTTTTCGGTCTCTACACTCCCATAGCTGGGTCACCAGACGCCTCACAATCATACTTGTGAGTGCTGCTAGCCTCGCGTTGCCCTTCTATTCCATTCATCTCCCTTTTTTCGCCGCTTCGTTCATCGTGGACCTGTCCAATCTTACACAAGTACAAACCCTTCTCATCTACGACATCTCGCTCTGTACACCGTTTGCCTATGTCTCCTATCCCCTAGTCGTTTCTCCCTTGGCGCACCTCACTAATCCTTATCTCCCCTAACCGTTTGCGCTCTCGTTTTGTTGTGTCCGTGCGTCATACCTTTTTCTGCGTTGTCGGCTCGTCTTGCCACTTTGCAGTTGTCCCTGCTGCGTGCTACTGTACGTGGCGTAAGGAGCGCCTCCTTTTTTTTACCTTCGTGGTGTCCGTCGTCTATCGTGGTCCTTCTGTCTCTGTTACCAGTCTATACTCTGACCTCTCACCTTCGTCCTTTCGCTCCCGTCAGTAGTCTCCTTCCTGAGACTACCCTTCCTCCCGCCCTTTTACTTCCCCTTTCTCTCATTTTGGCGACTGTCGAACCCATTCTTTATCTGTGCGCCTTTTACCGCTTGTCTCCCCCGTGGTCCGCACCTCCGTGCGCCATCTTCTTATCTGCTCCTCCCTCTCCCAGCCCACTCCCCCCGTGTTCTTCCGTGGCCCCTGCCCCGCATGGCACCTCCACCTTCTCCCGGGCGACTGCCCGTGGCGGGTCCCCTACGCGTGCTCCGCTTTATGGGCGGTATACCTGCTAGTGATCTGCGCCCCGGCCTGCGTTCACGGCGCCACCTCCGGCATCAGCCGCGGTGCCGCCCGGCGTCCCTCCCGGCTCCTGCCCTTTCCCCAGTCGTACCGCCTTGCCTTTCTGCTCGAGGCCGCGTCTGCGCGCTCCCCAGCTGTCCGTTTGGCCTGTGCGCGGTTCTGATCCCCCCGTGCTCCCCTCCGCCTCCGGGTCGTCGTCCGCCGTTCCTGTTGGTCTTTCTGCCTCCCTTAGGCTCTCCCTTCTATGCGCTGTCCGCGAGTTCCCCAGAGCCCGGGGAATGCCCTGCAGTTCACACCTGGCCATTCCTGGTGAAAATAAGTGCAGGTTTCCGCGTACACTTGTTTTTAGGCGGGTCTTTTTCTTTTCCGAATACCGGCGGTTGTCGTTCAGGGCCATGCCCCCCCCCCCCATTTCCGTCGCGTGCCTTCCCAGCGCCAATGCTCCACACATCCGAATCGCTCATTCGTTCAAAATCTTTTGGCACTCGCTGAAAATCGGCGCAAATCGGAAATATTCGTGGTAACAACGTCGGGAAAACGGAATCGGAGCCCTATAAATGACCCATTATGTCGCTTTTTTGATCCTCCTTGTTTATTCAAACATGGTTAATGTGATAATAAATGGCAAAAATTTTTATATTGATTGGGTTCTATTTCCGTTATGGGTTTTACCACTGAGAAAACCGTTTTTATATTTTGATTAACAGCATTTTGGATGCATCGATAAGTTGACACTGATAATCATTTTATCCTTTTTCAGTTCCCTGTATATAGTTACTAGGAAATTGGGGGGGGATTAAAGGAAACCTAACGCATTTGATTTATGCATTATGAAGCAAACATACCTTGCGCGAATGCTGTAGCTACACGGATGGCAGGATCAGATCTGGCCTTAATCCTTGTATCTCAGTGCTTTTTTTGGCTGAATAAACAATTATACCATTCAGGACCTTGTGAAAGCTAATCAACTATCGCGACCTTCAAGCACTAATCAACCTGATCTGTATCACTCATATACAGCCGGGGGATGTGCAACATTGAGAAGTGGGAAAGCAAGCGCCAGAGCAGACTACGGGAAGAAGCCACAGACCTTCATCATCATACTGTTATCTCTTGTTTATCAGCAAAACCCAATCAGCCGGGTTAACCAAGATTGAATCCTGCATCCGTGTAGCTACACTCATTCTCAAGGTATGTTGTCTCAACGGCATCAAATCAAATGTAGTTTCCTTAAAAACTTTAAGGTCCTTTTTTTTCTTACTGTACTAGGGTGTCTGATTAACCACTTCATATACTGCAAAATTACAGTACAGGAGGTCCCCTACTTACAGGGGTTTTCCCCACGAAGTAACAGTTAGCTCTTCCTTCCACGGGCCATTGGACCCCTCCACGCTCCATCAAGGATTTAAAGGGAACCTACTACCCCCACGATTCTACCTATAAGGAGATTGTGGGTAGGTAGGGATGTAAGCGGATGTGAGGATAGCTCTTTCTTTTTAGAGCTACTCCTACACTTCCCCTGCTAACTTTGGCAAACTTTATTGAACTAATATTAAATTTAAGTTATGCGGCTACTGGGGCTGGAGTAGCCGGTCACTTCGTCTGCCGCGTCATAGCGCGCGCTCCTCGGGCCGCGATGATCGCGTTCTGTCGCACTCACCCGCAAACGCAGGCCCGCACTGAGCAGCCGCCATTCCGAGGCCGGAACTACTCCTGCGCTCTAAAAAGAGCTATCCTCATGTCCCTTACATCCCCACTACCACTCGACTCTAACCTTTAATGGTAGAATAGTGTTGGTAGGTTCCCTTTTAATGGTAGCAGACTGCCGTGTCATGACCTGACTCTGCCCATTAACTCTCCTATGGCTGACTGGCAGTTTCCGAGTGCTCCTCTGCAGCTCCACATCTCCGTCAGATAATACTACAGCATAATGATCATTGCCGGCGTCCGCGTCCATTAGTCTGAGGAGTGCGGGAGTCCCGAGTACTCCCTTATTTCTTGCGATCTCGTGTGAGGTTCTCATCGCAAGTTAGCCCTAAAAAAATCACCCACTACAACGACCCCTAGTTTACGACGTACCTTTTTTTCCACTGTGACCTCTGATGAAGCTTTCTGGATGCCTTTTCTATTATCCCAGGCTTTAATGTCACTGTAAGGTGTCTGTAATGAATCTTTAGTGTATAATCCTTCTTCTTACAAAAAAAAATTTGGGCAAATCTTATGACAGAGGGACACAAAAAAAATTGTATGGAGCTACAGTATAAAATATACCTCCGACTCTAATAAATTCAACTTAAGAACAACTAAAGAACCTACCTGTACTGTTGAAATACTTTAAATAAACCCGAGCTGTTTTGGGCAACTGCACGTTGCGCCATGCCATTAAAAGTGGACCTTTGGCTAGCGCCATTTAAATGGTTAACACATATAATCGGTGCCAGCAAATCCCTGTAATATGAAGAGGGCTCAGCACTTCTTTATGCTCCCATGGCTCCCCCCCCCCTCCCTCAACGGACGTCCATAAAATCCAAATGCGGAAAGGGGGTAATAGATGGGGACTGCAGATGTAAAATAACAAACAGATGCACTGGGACCTTGCCTAATGTGCTTTTATACCCTCTGGGACCTCAGTATCTTTGTGGAAGATTCTGAAACATGATTTGGGTGAAACCATAATAGTACATTTTTATTCCGAAACACCCTGTCCCTATTAGGTGTTGCTATTGCTTGGTGACAGAATAACACATTTGTATGCTGTATATACTGTTTGTACTCTTGTATCCAGTTTCTCCCCTCCAATCTTGAGTTTATTACTATTATTAATATTACTAATTTTTGGTTCCATGGTTTGGAATTTCGACTTTCCCCCTACCTTCCCTTTCCCCGCTCCTGCAAAATTAATGGTAATGTTCCCTTCCCCCCCCCTTCAGTTTTCCCCCCGCTTTTCCACCCCCCACTGGAGATTACGCATTACCATTTTGGCGTGCATTGTAAAGTTAAAAAAAAAAATTAGCCCATAATAGAAACAGAGCTTCTGGCTTGATTTGGTTGATGAACTAAGTACAACTCCATTCTGTCACAGGGATGGTCATGACATGAACACATGGGCATGAAGGAACGGCAGGAGAAGACGTGATCATTCTCCCATTGTGGCTCAACTTCCGGCCTAATTTTCTTCTTCTCTCTTCGATCTTCGGCCCCTACTCTCGATTCTTTCCTCTTCAACTGTCCTGCATATCGATAAAGATTGATGAGTGGAACACCCTCGGAAGATGTACAAAAGAGGCCTTGCAAAAAGGGACTGCGGGATCCATGGTTGAGGTACAATCCAAAATGTACTGTACCTATGCTCATTGGGAACTATGGCTGTGTGCATAATTTTATGCAATCCTCTGAAAATAGAATTCTGTCATACTTTTATTGTGAATTTGATATATATCCCCAAATTTTAATGCCAATCGCAGTACCAAACCCCTGTCTCATATCTTTCAAGGTGCTTCAGAACACTGTAAAAATGGAGAGGCCCATGAAGATGTCTAACTCTATAAAAAAAGCGATCATTCCCTGCGATGAACCCGAAGCACAAAATAGCTTCCAAATGTGTGATTTTGCGTTTGCCTTTTTTGTGGCCACTGCAATTTTTAATAAAATTGTTTGTACAGTCCCCCAAATGGTAGCAATAAATGTCCCTCACACACCAAAACAATTTCAACTTACCCAGTCTGTCATTTCCAATCGTTTGGAATATTTTTCAATCTTTCCAGTACATTGCATAGAATATTAAAATACCGTCAATAGGGAAGTCAATTTGTTTTGGAGAAAACAGCACCCCGCTGCCTCGTAAAGGCGAATATATTTAAAGTAAATCTACCATCATGGGAATGCATAAATCGCTGGCACTGTCGCATAATTCCTGGCACGGCCTCTGTCAGTTGAGCGCGGCCGGCCATGTGACATTATGACCCCGCGCCACTGTATGGAACAGCGCCGGCATTGCGGATGAGCCGCAGCGATTATGCAATACATCTGCCGGCTTTGCTTCCTATTGTCCTAGTGAGCGAGGGCGTGCTGGGGGAGTGTCGTGCCGGCCCCCCTTATGAATAAGCCGACTGCAGCTCCCCAGATATCTGAGATCCAACGCTATTTGGTAGAGAGGCGATCTGTTTACACGGGTTTATGACCATAGATTTTTTTTTTTTAAATTGCTGGGGAGAAAGGGTCTAGGGAGAGGGTTTATGGGGACGCCATTTGGTGGGGGCTATTTTGGGTGACCAGGCCTCTTTAAGTTTGTACATTAAAGACTACCAAAAAGGTTGATTTGGGACGCCTAAACCAAAGGCCATCAAGGAGACTTAACTTCAGTTTGGTGCCATTCATATACGAACTGTATGTCACACCGCTCGTACTCTCCCCTAACTGTGTACCGCCACCAGTGCACTCAGCCATTGCTGCACTCGGGGGAGCTGGGGTATCCTGGACCATCTTGTTTACCTCTGTCCAGAAAGCAGAGATAAAACGGTAAAAATTTATACAAACCATTAGCCACAGCAATTTCCATGAAAAGTATGGTTTATTTTAAAGTTTTGAGATATACTGATCCACAAAAAACACGTTTTTTTTTTTACTGTCTATGGCCGCAACACCCCTTACCAATCTGGGCCGAATTAATGCGCTTTTTGTTTTTTTTTTACAGTGAATGAAAGCGTGGAGGTACTGGGATGAATTTTCCCAACCATTACCCTGAGCCAGTTTGTCGTCAAAGGATTTCGATGGTGGTTGCTGCTTTTGTTGTGGCACTTGGTGTAGATAATGCTTTCTTCCTCCCAAGAAAATGGTGGTCACCATTGAAATAATGTCATTCAGGAGCTGTGTACTAACATCTGTAATTTGGCAAAAAAACCTTATTAACTTGGTTCTAAAGTATGTTATTGTTTCGTATTTTCATATGTTTTCATAGTAGATGCAGCGCATAATAAACAAACTGTCTTTTCAACCAACAATAGGCAGTTTGGAGATATTACATCGTTCCCCCATCAAAAGTAATATATACCGTTCAAAAAGAAAAAGAAGAGAGTGCCGAGTTTCACATAGATACAATTAACGTATGAGAAATTGGGATTGGAGCTTCCTCCAGGGGCCCGCCTGAAGAGGAAAGAGTCAGTGGACCCAGAGCCGGAGCTCAATGGACAATCTCCTATTCAGCCCTCCCGCTCCTCCGGTAGTCCTGGCAGCCAAGGATGTTGTCTTTAAAAAGTGCTTGAACATGGTTGCGTCCTGGGCTTATTGGATCACAAGAAAGCATTGGTCCTCAGCTGGCAAACTATGTGTGGGGTGAAGTCCGGAGTGCCACGCTCTGGCACCCGTGCCATAGGTTTGCCACCACTGCCCTAGCACATAATACAATAGACAAGGGCAAGGCCCCCTCCTGCAGCCCGAGGATTGCCTGATGTGCAGTGCTCTGTTTCTATTTTACACTGACACAATCCTGGTTGCTGTAACTACTGAAGAAAGCAAACATTGGGCACTTTACGTAGGGCTTTATTGCACCGCTCTGTGACACATTTTTAAACACTTTAATGTTAAAATGTCTTGCCAGGTATGTTGAGTCGTGGTCCCGTACTTAAGAACACACGCCCCTACAGTGACACCCTAGTTACACAGCCCTCTGATAATTGTTATTACTGTACTTTAGCTAGCCACAATAAACAGTTTCCTATAACGTTATTAATGTGTCTGTAATTAAGATTCGTTGTAAATCTGTTCGTTATGGCAATCCATATTTTTTTAAATCCAATTTCACCGACGACCAAAAAAATTTCTGTCTGGGCTGACAATTATAAAATATACAGTCCGACTTGCACTTCCTCTTCCACTTAAAGGGAACCTGTGCACCAGGACCTGCCTTTTCTATGCATTGCTTACAATTCAATGTGTGTTAAACTCACTCTTGCTTCCATGACAAATCCTGGGGTAGTCATAAGAGGGGGACTTGGGTTTGGATGGCATTTCAAAAACACATGTGACCTTGGTCTATGTTACTCCTCAGAGCTTGTCCCCACCTTTGTGTCCTTCTAGCTCCTCCTGCTTCTCGTCAAGAGTCACCAGCTGGGTCACCTGACATGAGTGGTGGAGGGACAACTGACAGGAGCACACAACCTGGAGACACCCTGCAGCTCAGACGTCATCATGTTTTTGAAATGCACATCCAACCCAAAGTCCACCTGTGAACTACCCCAGGATTTTGTCAGGATGCAACGAGTAGTTATACACCAATATATTTGTAAGCAAATGCTTAGAAAAGGCAGAGATGCCATATTTGCACTGCTGCGTCTGGCTTTTAACAATCGTGTGTAGTGAAACATTGGTCCCTGGTGACAGGTTTCCCTTTTAAGAACCCACACTACAGAACCTATCCCGTACATACCCCAGGGACCTGCCCTGTGTGGTTGTGTCGCCGCAACCCTTTTTTTGGCGGCAGCTGCACTGCTTCATTTCAATGCAACCAATATAAGGGGGGCGTTTTGGTCTGACGTCCGATGTACCGATTTGGACTGAGTGGGCGGGATGTAACTTTCATTGTGTGGCAACCCTATACTTACAATGCCTCACCCAGACAGATGATGAACTCTGTCGACCACATCTAGTTGAATCACGCAGATGCATTATGTCGGCATTCTCCTTTTCTGTGAAGACGGCCCGGTAACCGTGTAACGTAAATGTGTCCAGCTGAGATTGTGGACAGGCTGGATTACCATTGGAGCTTATTGCTCGGTCCCACAACTTCTTCCTGTTTGGGGACACTTGTTTTATTTTCTTCCTACAAGAGTCTGAATTAGATCTGCTTTTTTTTCTATTCTGCTATTCTAAGTGTCCACTTTTTCATTTCTGTTGGTGGGGTCGTGTTTAAATGTTATTCTCATCACTTGTGAATCCTCTAGATGCAGAATAATCACGAAAACATCTAACTACAGACATTGACATCTACTGTATAAAGTAAAAGTCATAAACAAGATCTTTTATTATTACATCGTTTTATCATTTTACCTCAATAAGTCCACAGAAGACGGAATACAAGCTGTATTTTTAACACTACCCCAAATTATTTTCTAGAGTAAAAAAAAAAACAGAAGTCGTCATTACATATTGTTATTGTGTCCTTTGCCTATGCATTGATTCAGATGTAGCGCCAGTTAATCTTTTACTTGTTCAGATGTACACTTCTCCTCTAAAAGGTTCCTAAAAATTATAGGGTCATCCATGCTCTCTGAACTTATCGTGCACCCAAGCCCATACATTAGTTAATGTTTGACTATCTCTTGGCATAAAAATTGGGGGTCCTTTTAAATACACAAAAAAATTTTTCATGGAGCCTGACAGACTTAAGATGAAGTCTGCACCTCTGGGCTCCTCATGCAGTCCCAAGAAGCCGTGGATGTGGTTCTTTTAAAGATGTAAACGGTCTTTAAAACAAACTTTTGATAGGTGTAAGGTGTAACTTTAAGCCCTTGTTGCTGAAAGTTTCCTGACTCCGGCTCCTTCCTCTTCTATTCTCATACTTCCTCCTGTATATTTGTGACTCCTCAGATGGCCATTGCAGCACCTTCCATCCACACTGGGTGAGTGAGAGAGGGTGTTTTCGCTCCATGTACAAAATCTCATTGCACCTCAGACTGACTCTCCTCATGCTTTCCAGGAGCCTCTAACGTAATGTATAACCAACACTCCACTCTTATCTGTCCCTACACACCTCAGCTTTCCTACACACAATTCACACAAGACCAGTCTGCAGCTCGAATCACAGATTTTGACGGCTTTACTTAATAATTCCTTGTTGCTGGAGTACTATCCCCAGAAACAGTGTACCTGGTACATTTACAGAGGACGTGAGCACATGAATGTGTTGTTACCCTACTTTTTCTTTAAAATGGTTACAGGAACCTCGAGCTTAAAACTCGCTGTACATTTACAGGCATAGGTTTAAAGTACAGGCAAAACGCATCACTTTCCAGGTGCTATGTAGTTATATATTAATGAGAATGATGAGGTCCACAGATATTGTAAAGGTCTTAAATACTTCGCAATCTTTAAACTTTTTTTTATTGGGGTGACACCATAGAATGAAGATCCCAGTAAAAACTTTTTACTTGGAGACTTCTTTCGCTTAAAGCAAGTGCCGTCCTCCACTCCAGCTCTGCATATAGTGAATGTGCCATATGACCTGTACATACGGATCCTCACAGCATAAACGTCATTGGCTTTCTACCATCCAGTACTGCAGAGGTGAGCACCCCTCCCACCCCGACCAGAAGGGGAGACCCCCCCCATACCATGCCATTCTATACACCATAGACGTCTGCTCCCTGACGACATTATACAGGCAGACAATCTCCGGTTACCTCACTCCGCCTCCTCCTCTCCCGGAGCCCCGGTCATGTCTCCCCTCTAGCTCTTCTTCCTGACAAGCCGCAGCAAAGCACCAACGCCACCTGCCATAGGACAACTCCGCTCCATAAGCAAGCGCCGCCCTGATTGGTGCGCTGTCTGGCGCACACGTCATCGCGGAAACATAGAACAGCTGTTTGTTTGTATTCCAAGCCTCGCTCTGGAGACAGACCTGCTGCCTGGAGAGCCAAGGCTGAATACGTCATTCTTGCGGCAGGTTTTTTCTCTTCCATAACTTTATTGACAACTGTATATGGTAAGGTTTTTACAAGGTTACTGGAGTGACATCCGGCCTTCCGTGAAGGTAATTTCCTGTTCCTGTCTCCTGGATTATCTCCTCTAGAGCAGTGTGTTGTGCAGGTAAGGTTATAATGCAGAATGTAACCTTGTGCCTGGATGTACACCTCCACCACGGTGTGTGGTCACCGGATCCTTCCTGTCATTATCAGGCGGCAGGAAACCGCAACAGTGTAAACACAGCTTTAAAGGAGGACATGTCACCATGTTGCTGCCATACCTCCTGTGATTTGTGTCGTACTGCTCCAGTTGCAAGGTTAGAGCCCTCTAAGGTTTACATGCGACTGATACTGGTCATGGGGGTGGTAACCAGAAAATACAACGTTACCGCCCTGTTGACAATTAGGGGCTTCTATTGAAGATTGGTGAGGGGCAATCATATGTCACCAATATCATATTGGTGAGGGGGAATCATATGTCATCCACTAGGCTGCTCCATTGTAATTCTGCAACCCAACTCCACCTACATCTCTCTTCTTTTTCTATAATTAAATAAAACTAATTATGTGACTGGAAATAAAACTCTTGATTTTGCCTAATTCTGACACTAATAACTTTTTCATACTTGGTTGTACGAAGCTTTGTAAGATCAAACTTTTTCTTTTTTTACGCAACAAGATGACCTTTTACTTGCTACCATTTTGGAGACATTGGGGCAGATTTACTTACCCTGTCCATTCGCGATCCAGCGGCGCGTTCTCTGCGGTGGATTCGGGTCCGGCCGGGATTCACTAAGGTAGTTCCTCCGACGTCCACCAGGTGGCGCTGCTGCGCTGAAGTTCCCAGAGGCCCGCTGGAATGCCCTGAAGTTCACCGGCCTATTCCTGGTGAAGGTAAGTGCAGGTTCCGCGACACTTTTTTTTTTTAAATGCGGCGGTTTTTCCGAATCCGTCGGGTTTTCGCCACAATCCGATCACGTGCGCCAAAATCCCGGGGCAATACAGGGAAAATCGGCGCAAAACGGAAATATTCGGGTAACACGTCGGGAAAACGCGAATCGGGCCCTTAGTAAATGACCCCATATATGTCCTTTTGATCACTTTTTATTCAAAATGTTATGTGATATAAAATGGCAAATTTTTATATTTGGGTGCTATTTTCCGTTATGGGTTTTACCACTGAGAATAACCGTTTTTATATTTTGATAGAACAGGCATTTTGGGATGCAGCGATAGTTACCTGTATATAAGTTCTAGGAAATTGGGGGGGATTTAAAGGAAACCTACCATTTGATTTGATGCATTATGAAGCAAACATACCTTGCGAATGCTGTAGCTACACTGATGCAGGATCAGATCTTGCTTAATCCTTGATCTCAGTGCTTTTGCTGATAAAACAATTATACCATTCAGGACCTTGTGAAAGCTAATCAACTTCGAGACCTTCAAGCACTAATCAACCTGAGCTGGATCACTCATATACAGCAGCTGGGGGATGGTGCAGCAATTGAGAAGTGGGAAAGCAAGCGCCAGAGCAGACATACGGAAGAAGCCACAGACCTTCATCATCATAATGTTATATCTGTTTTATCAGCAAAACCACTCAGCACAGGGTTAACCAAGATATGATCCTGCATCAGTGTAGCTACAGCATTCTCAAGGTATGTTTGCTTCATACTGCATCAAATCAAATGGTAGGTTTCCTTAAAGGTCTTTGTTTTCTTACTGTACTAGGGTGTCTGATTGCTCACTGCAATATTACAGTACAGGAGGTCCCCTACTTAAAGGGGTTTTCCCACGAATTAAAGTTAGGCTCTCTCCACGGGACCATTGGACCCCTCATCGCTCCATCAGATTAAAGGGAACCTACCACCACGATTCTACCTATAAAGGTAGATCAGGTGGTAGGTGGATGTGAGGATAGCTCTTTTTAGAGCTAATCCTCACTTCCCCGCTAACTTTTGGCAAACTTTATTGAACTAATATGTAAATTTAGTTATGCGGCTACTGGGGTGTGGAGTAGCCGGGCACTCGTCCTGCGCCCTCGTCCGTCATTATCTCGTTCTGCGCAGAACGCAGGCCCGCGGCTGAGCAGCCCCAGGTCTGAGGCCGGAACTACTGCGCATGCGCAGTAGCCGGCTTGTCGGACGAGGAAGCGGAGCTACGAGGAGCTGCGCGCCGCACACAACAGGGTAGGAGGAGTAATGTGGCTACTGGGGCGTGGAGTAGCCGCGCTGTGTAGCCTCGTGCCCGGCTACTCCACGCCCCAGTAGCCGCATAACTAAATTTACATATTAGTTCAATAAAGTTTACCAATAGTTAGCGGGGATGTGAGGATTAGCTCTAAAAAGGGCTATCCTCATGTCCCTTACATTCACCTACCACCCGATCTACCTTTATAGGTAGAATAGTGGTGGTAGGTTCCCTTTAATGGAGCAGACGGCAATACATGACCAATCTGCCCCATTAATCTCTATGGAGCTGACGGAAGTTGCCGAGTGCTGTGCTCATTAATCTCCGTCAGCTCCATAGAGATTAATACAGCAGAATGATCATGCGCGGCCGTCCGCTCCATTAGTCTGAGGAGTGTCGGGGAGTCCGAAGTACCCCTCATTCTTGCGATCGGTGGGGGTCTCAGCAAGTTAGGCCCTATCACCCAACTTACAGACGACCCCTAGTTACAGACGGACCTTTTGTCCACTGTGACCTCTGATGAAGCTTTCTGGATGCCTTTCTTTAGTCCCAGGCTTTAATGATCAGCTGTAAGGTGTCTGTAATGAAGCTTTATTGATAATCCTTCTTCCCATTACAGCAAAAATTTTTAAAAATCTTATTGACAGAGGGACAAAAAAAAAATTGTATGGAGCTACAGTTATAAAATATATACCTCCGACTTACATAAAAATTCAACTTAAGAACAAACCTAAAGAACCTATCCTGTACTTTGAAAATACTTTGAAATAAACTCCCAGCTGTTTTGGCAACTGATCGTTGCGCCCATGCCAATTAAAATGGGACCTTTGCTAGCGCCATTTAAATGGTTAACATCCTTAATCGGTGCCAGCAAATACCCGGTAAATATGAAGAGGGCTCAGCACTCTTTATGCTTCCCCCTCCCTCAACAGGATGTTCAGAAAAGTCCAAATGCGAGAAGGGGGTAAATAGATGGGGACTGCAGATGTAAATATACAAACAGATGTCACTGGGACCTTGCCTAATCTGTTTATACCTCTGGGACCTGCAGTATCTTGCGGAAATTCTGAAAACATGATTTGGTGAAACCATAATACAGTAATATTTATTACCTAAACACTCCTGCCCTATTAGGTGGTTGCTATTGCTTGTGACAGAATTAACACAATTTGTATGCTTGATATACTGTTTGTACTCTTGTATCATGTTTTCCTCCCCTACAATATTGGAGTTTATTTTATCTATTTTATATGGTTCCTACATGGTTGGATTACTGACTATTTTACCATTTTTGGCTGTTTAATAAAATTACCCATGTAATAGAGAAAATGTAGGGCACAAGTTCTGCTTGATTTGTTGATGGAACTAAGTACACTCCATTCTGTCACAGGGATGGGCCATGGACATGAACACCATGGGCATGGGAGGATGCATATGCCAGATTACAAGATATGGAAAATAGATGGAACACCACTGGAAGATGTACAAAAGAGGCTTGCAAAAAAGGGACTGCGGGATCCATGGTTGAGGTAAATCCCAAAATGTACTGTACCTATTGCTTCATGTGGGAAACTAATGGCTGTGTCATAATTTTATGCAATCCTCTGAAAATAAGAATTCTGTCATACAGTACTTTTATTGTGAATTGAATATATCTCCCCAAAACGTAATCCTAAATCGCAATTAACCCCTGCCTATATCTTTCAAGGTGCCTTCATAACACTGTAAAAATGGAGAGGCCCATGAAAATGTCTAATCTATTAAAATAAGAGCGATCATTCCCTGCGGTGAACCCGAAGCAAAAAATAGCTTCCAAATGTGTGATTAGTTGCCTTTTGCCTTTTGGTGGCACATGCAAATTTTAATAAAAAGTGGTTGTACAGTCCCCAAAATGGTAGCAATGAAAATGTCCGCTCAACACACAAAACAATTTCAACTTACCCAAGTCTGTCAATTTCCAATCGTTTGGAATATTTTTCAAGCTTTCCAGTACATTGCATAGAATATTAAATACCGTCAATAGGAAGTACAATTTGTTTTGGAGAAAACAAGCGCCCACGCTGCTCTGTAAATGGAAATATTTTTAAAGTAAATCTACCATCATGGGAATGCATAATCGCTGGCACTGTCAATAAGCCTGGCACGGCCTCTGTCAGTTGAGCGCGGCCGGCCATGTGAATTAGCCCCGCGCCACTGTTAGTGGAACAGCGCCGGCATTGCGGAGAGCCGGCAGCGATTTATGCAATACATGCTGCCGGCTTCTCCTATTGGTCCTAGGTGAAAGAGGGCGTGCTGGGGGAGTGTCGGCCGGCCCCCTTATGAATAAAGCCGACTGCAGCTCCCCAGATATGAGGATCCAAACTCTTATTTTGTAAGAGGTCGGATCTGTTTAAACAGGGTTTATGACCATAGATTTTTTTTTTTTAAATTGCTGGGGAGAAAGGGGCTAGGGAGAGGGTTATGGGGAGCCCATTTGGTGGGGGGCTATTTTGGGGTGACAGGTCCTCTTTAAGTTTGTACATATAAAGACTACCAAAAAGGTTGATTTGGGACCCTAAACCAAAGGTCCATAAGGAGACTTACTTCAGTTTGTTGCGCATGCATATACAGAACTGTATGGTGCACAGCCGCTCGTACTCTCCAGCCTAACTGGTGTACAGCCACGGTGGGAGCTGGGTATCCTGGACCATCTTGTTTACTCTGTCCAGGGAAAGCAGGAATAAAAGGTAAAAAATTTATACAAAAACATTAGCCACAGCAATTTCCAGGAAAAGTATGGTTATTTTAAAGTTTGAGAATATAATGATACAAAAAAAACAGTTTTTTTTTTTTACTTTCTATGGCCGCAAAACCCCTTTACAATCTGGGCCAGAATTAATGCGCTTTTTGTTTTTTTTTTTTACAGGAATGAAGCGTGGAGGTACATGGGAGAATTTTCCAAACCAGTTACCCTGAGCCAAGTTGTCTTCAAAGGATTTCGATGGGGGTTTGCTGCTTTTGTTGTGGCACTTGGTGTAGAATATGCTTTCTTTCCTCCCAAGAAAAATGGTGGTCACCATTGAAAATAATGTATTAGGGAGCTGTGTATAAATCTGTAATTTGCAAAAAAACCTTATTAAACTTGTGTTCTAAATGTTATGTTTCGTATTTTCATGCTTTTACATAGTAGAATGCAGCGCTAATAACAAACTGTCTTTCAAAACAGAACATAGGACTAGTTGGAGATAGTAAATCGTCCACACATCAAAAGTAATATATACCATTCAAAAAGAAAAAGAGAGAGTCCTGAGTTCACCATAGAATACAATAGAACGATGGAGAAATTTGGATTGTAGCTTCCCTCCAGGGGCCCCTGAAGAGGAAGAGTCAGTGGACCCAGAGCAGGAGCTCAAAGGACAATCCATCTCTATTCAGCCCTTCCCGCTCCTCCTGTAGTCCTGGCAGCCAAGGATGTTGCTTTAAAATAGTGCTGAACATGGTGCGTCCTGGGCTGTATTGGATCACAGGGGAAAGCATTGAGTCCTAGCTGGCAAACTATGTGTTGGAGTGAAGGCCGGAGTGCCACCTCTGGCACCTGTGCCATAGGTTTGCCACCACTGCCCTAGCACATAATACAATAGACAGGGCAAGGCCCCCTCCTGCAGCCCGAGGATTCCATGATGTGCAGTGCTCTGTTCTATTTTAAACTGACACATCCTGGGTTGCCTGTAACTACTGAAGAAGCAACAATTGGGCACATTTACTAAGGCTTTGCACCGCTCTGTGACACATTTTTTTAAAACTTTAATGTTAAAATGTCTTGCACAGGTATTTGAGTACAGGCGGTCCCCTACTTAAGAACAACGGCCTTACAGATGACCCCTAGTTACAAACGGACCTCTGCTAATTGTTAATTTACTGTACTTTAGCCCTAGGCTACAATAAACGGCTATAAGTTATTAAATGTGTCTGTAATTAAGATTTATTGTAAATCCTGGTTCTTATGGCAATCCATTATTTTTAAAATCCAATTGTCACCGAGACCAAAAAAATTTTCTCTGGAGCTACAATTATAAAATATACAGTTCCGACTTGCATACAAATTAAACTTAAAGGGAACCTGTCACCAGGGATCTGCCTTTTCTATGCATTTGCATTACAATATAATTGTGTGTTATAACTCACTCTTGCTCCATGACAAAATCCTTGGGTAGTCACAGAGGCTGGACTTTGGTTTGGATGCATTTCAAAAAACAACATGTGCCTTGTCTGTGTTACTCCTAAGAGTTTGGCCCCCACCTTTGTGCTCCTCCTCCTCCTGATTCTTCTCAGAGGTCACAGCCTGGTCAGCCTGACATCAGTGGGGGAGGGACAAGCTGTACAGGAGCACAAACATGGAGACAGCCTGCAGCTCAGACAGGTCACATGTTTTTGAAATGCATCCAAACCAAAGTCCAGCCCCTGTGACTACCCCAGGATTTTGTCAGGATGCAAGAGTAAGTTATAACACACAATTATATTGTAATGCAAATGCTTAAAAAAGGCAGAGAGACAGATTTGCACTGCAGGTGTCATGGGCTTTTAGAATCTGTGTTTAGTGAAAAATGAGGTCCCTGGTGACAGGTTCCCTTTAAGAACAAACCTACAGAACCTATCCCGTACATAACCCAGGGACTGCCTGTAGTGGTTGTGTCGCCGCAAACCCTTTTTTTGGCGCAGCTGCACTGGCTTTCATGCAACACAAATAAAGGGGGCGTTTTGTCTGACAGTCCGATGGACCGATTCGGTGCGGGATTTAACTTTCAAATTGTGTGGCAAGCCCTAGCACTTAAATGCACCACTAGAAAGATGATGAACTCTGTCGGACCACGATCTAAGTGAATCACGGCATAATGCATTATAGTCGGACAATGCACTTTCTGTGAACCCGGTAACCGTGTAAGTAAATGTGCCCCTGTATGTGTGGACAGGGCTGGATTACCGTTAGAGCTTTTGCTCTGGGCCCCACAATTCTTCCTGTTTGGGGGACACATTGTTTTATTTTCTTTCTACAAGTCTGAATGATAGCTTTTTTTCTATTCTGCTATTCTATAGTGTCACTTTTTTCATTTTCTGTTAAGGTGGTCGTGTTTAAAATGTTATTCTCTCACTTGTTGAATCCTCTAGATGGCAGAATAATCAAGAAAACCTCTAACTACAGACATGTACATCTACTGTAATAAAGTAAAAGTCATAAAAAGATCTTTATTATTACTAATGTTTTATCAATTTTACTCATAAGTCACCAGAAGAATGAATACAAGCTGTATTTTTAACACTACCCAAAATTTATTTTCTAGAGTAAAAAAAAAAAAGTCGTCATTTACATATTGTTCATATGTGTTCCCTGCTTTTACATTGTTCAGATGTGGTACAACCTTTTTTCCTTCCTCTAAAAGGTTCCCAATTATAGGGGCAGCCATCTCTCTGACTTATCTGCATCCAAGGCCAGTAATGGAGTAATGTTGACTATCTCTTGCATAAAAATTGGGGGTCATTTTATACACAAAAAAATAATTTGTCATGGAGCCTGACAGACTTAAAGATGAAGTCTGCACCTCCTGGCTCCTCATGCAGTCCCAAGAAGCCCTGGATGTGTTACTTTAAAGAGTAAAGGTCATTTAAAACAAACTTTTGATATGTTGTAAGGTATGTAACTTTAAGCCCTTTTGCTTAAAGTTTCCTGAATCCTGCTCCTTCCTCTTCTATTCTGCATACTTCCTCCTGATATTTGTGACTCCTCAGATGGCCATTGCTAAGCACTTCCCATCCACACTGGGGTGAGTGAGAGAGGGTGTTTCTCTCACATGTACAATCTCATTGCACTCAGCTGACTCTCCTCATGGCTGCCAGGAGCTCTAACTAATGTAATAACCAAACAACTACACTCTTATCTGTCCCTACACACCCTCAGCTTTCCCTACACAAATTCCACACAGACCCAAGCTGCAGCTCGATCACAGATTTTACGGCTTGTATAATAATTCACTATGGTGCTTGGAGTACTATCCCCAGAACAGTGTACCTGGTACATATTACAGAGACGGAGCACATGAATGTGTTTTTAGCCCTACCTTTTATTTAAATGTTACAGGAACCTAAGCTTAAAACCTTCGCTGTACATTTACAATGCAATGGGTTTAAAGTACAGGACAAAACGCCATACATTTCCAGGTGCTATGTAGTTATATATTAATAGAAATGAATGAGGTCATCAGATATTGTAAAGGTCTTAAATACTTCACCAATCTTAGAAACTTTTTTTTTATTGGGGTGAACACCACTAGAAGAATCCAAGTAAAACTTTTTATTGAGACTTCTTTTGCTTAAAGCAGGTGCGTCCTCCACTCCAATGGGTGATATTACTTAGATTGCCCATTAAAGAGGTTTTGGCCGTGAAAGAAAGTTCTCAAATTTTAATTGCTTACTGATGTTTACACAATAAAGATCATTTTAACCTCCCTTTTTACTCAGTTTTATTGCTGTTTTATGTATAATCAACATTTATTGAGTAGTAAAAGACATACAAAATAAGGGTAATCGCCCATCTCATTGATCACGCAGGACCTAATTGAAAGAGCCAAAGAGTACACAGATAATTATGCAACAATAAATATTCATCATAATGAAAACAATCATCTGGACAACTAAGAGCTGTTTGTTATCGCAGACAGTAATGTCGTGAGAGGCTCTTATATCGGTTTGGTAGGTACTCTGTTTGGGTGTGTTATTACAACCAAAAGTAAGAAGGGGTAAGGAAAGGCTAGGGGTTGGAAGGGAAAAGGAAGTCCTATGCCTCGCATGGCCGTCCAGAGCGCCCTGTGCAATCCCATCTGTACTCAGTTGTATGTTGAATCATTCCGCTCACAGGAATAGCTGCTGAGTTTTGGTAGGCCTCCGAAGGGCCGTCATGGTCGTCTTGTCAGGGTCCGCAGAGTCCCTTGCCACCATCTCCTCCATTCCTGCAGCCATTCTAACATCAAGGGGGAGAGGGGCTCTTCCAGTGTCTTGGTATTACAGTTCAGCTGTCAAAAATGGCGAAGCAGATCTTTCTTAATCGAGGAGATGGTACCCAGCAGGACCGAGAGGAGCGCCAGCTGTGCGGAGACCGGAACCGACTTAACAGTGATTGATCTGTAGGTGTCGAACACCATGGTGCAGAAGGGCTGGAGCATATATGTAGGATTGAACCGACCTCTGCACCGCACCTCCAACATGTCTCCGGGACATCCGGGTATATACTATTGAGCATGAGGGGATATCTGTACCAGTGGGACATTTTTTCCTGTGCACTTCATGGCAGGGGCATTTTATGAGCAAAGTGGAATGACTTCTCCCATTCGTCATCTGTCAGATTGATGGACAGGACAGATTCCCAAGTTCCCACAACCCCTGGATGACCCGGGGATGAGTTTTCCAGTACGTTACTATACAATCTAGAAAGGGCATCCTCCGGTGAGGATGGGAGACTAAATATGCCTTCAAACTCTGTAAGAGAGGAGCCACACCATACGGGACCAGTGTCGGCCCTAACAAAGGAGGCCAATTGCTGGTACTCCATTCAGGACAGTGTCATGTAGGGGTTCAAGGTCCTCAGTGCGTCCCAGCAAAGGGAACTGTGCGTCAGCAATTACCCAACCCATTCTAACGTCAGTAGTAGCATCCCAACAAAGGAATCTGTGTCTGAATATAATGCCTTGATCATGTCAAGGAACCTGGGGTCTACTCCAATCTGCGCCATAGATCCATAGAAACCCCCAGTGGACATGGTCGAAGGGAGGGGAGGGCCATTCCCAGTCGATTGGCCAGGACCTTGGACAGCAGTTTGATGTCCACGTTGATCAGTGATATTGGCCGGTAGTTTCAGCAGACCGAGTGGTCTTTACCTGGCTTGGGGATAACAGATGTTTGCCATTAGTGATTGCCTAGTGAAAGGCGTCGAGGAAGAGATTTTGTTAAAAACTTTGGTCAGGAAAGGTGTCAGCTCTTAAAGGTCTTATAAAAATGAGGGTAAAGCTGCCTGGGCCCAATGATTTGCCCGCCGGGGTCACTTTAATAACCTCCAGGAGCTCTGAGATTTCTTTGTCTAGGGCTTTACTGTCTGCATCCCTCAAGGAGGGAAGGGTGGTCTTTGTAACATAAGCCTAAATATTTTCCTGCACCAAATGTGGGGCTATATCTGCGAACTGCCCCTTAATATTGTACAGGTCCTGATAGTATTGTCTGAAGGACTCAGAGATGGCAGTCGGGTTATGTGTCGCCTGACCCCTATGAGTCGCGTATGAGGGGGTTATATGTGGCGTTGAACTTAGGGAGGAGAAATCTAGCTAGTGTTAGAATGTTCGTAGAAGAATCTTCTATTGTTGTCCTGGAAGATATTTCTGGTTTAAGAGTTTAGGCAGGCCTGTTCCCAGCCCCCCCCCCCCTCCCATTTTGTGTTTAGCCCCTAGAATATGGATCCTAGCTAATAATCCCTTAACTTTGACTGCTTCTTTTCACTTCAGGCGGGCCCCGTAGCTCATGAATACATCATGGATCATACATTTCATGCCTTCTCAAAGAACAGGGAGGGCAATCTAGATGTTGGCGTGTTTAGCGATAAAGTGTACAATCCGTTGGCTAACATCGGCCCTACAAACTGAGTCTTTAAGGAGATTGTGGTTAAAGCGCCAATTCCAGACAGTATGGTCAGACCCGGGTACCTCCAATGAGTGAGAAATTGATGCATGATCTGACCATACCGTGCTCGCTATAGATGCTGACAGTTGCCAGGATAGTGCATGGTGGCTTACCCAGAACATGTCTATGCAGCTATAAGATTGATTGGCTGGGGAGTAGTAGGTGTAGTCTCTACCCAGTGGATTAAGGATTCGCTAAACGTCCACCAGCTGTGAGTCGTGTAGGGAGTGCTTCAATGAGTTAAATTGGGAAGGAGATAAAGGGAGTCTCGGGGTTGAGCAGTCCACCTTGGGGGTCCATGGGAAAATTAAAGTCACTCCCCAGAACAACCACACCCTCAGAGAAACGCCGGAGCTCCGTCAAAACCACACGGCAGGCCTGGATTTGTCCCTTGTTGGGAATATAAAGGGAGGCTACGGTGATCAGGTGTCCCCACACTCACAGTTTAATAAAGACATACCGTCTTTCCGGATCGATTTTTGTGCCCTCCTGTGGATGCCAATAGATACCCCTATGGACTTGGCTGCTGGATTATGGAACCATGTCGGATAGTACCTGTTACGGAGGGTAGGGACGTGGTTGGTTTGGAAGTGGGTCTCCTGCAGGAACAAGATAGCGCCCTTAAGCTTATGCATTCGATATAGTATCTGGGATCGCTTTTGGGGAACATTTAAGCCCCTGGCATTGAGGGAATAACACATAAGAGGAGCCAAGCAAGACAAAGGGCAGGAAAGATGAAAAGATAGGGGGAGGGCAGAGAATAGTGGAAAGATAATCAAACAAATAAACCTGGGAGAGGTTCCCATGAACAATTGTGTCACTAGTGGGGGAAAAGCTTGAGTGTAGTCGCCTCCTACTCTGAACCCCAGAGCAGGAAGCACCCCATGTGGGAAACGGTCTTTCTACGGAGGAACTGCCCCCTTACCCCTCCGACCAATTTAGTTATTAACGTAACAGAATAATACCAGTCATGAACCAAGGCAACATTATATTTTAATGGATCTCCATGGACTGCACGGTACTGCAGTTCCCGCTGGACCCCTCCAAGGCCTCTCTACTATAATCATCGGGAAGTACAACTGCTAGGGTTAGCTGGTATGGCAGGTGGCCCGAGCCAAGGGGGGCCCCGCCCCAATAAGAGGGGGTAGATGGGTCCACCCTGACTCAGGGCAGCAGGGCTCATCTATATATCACCAGTGAGCCTAGGCACTCTTATTAACTCTACTTGGAGGGGACCATGGACCATAGAAGATCGTATACCGAGGGGTAGAAAACAACAAGCGGGAACAATGTGAGATAGTCACCGTATCCAGATGAAGCAATGGTGGCCTCGCAGCTGGGGGGGCCCTCTCCGGTCTCTGGCGCCCTCTGTGTTTGTTGCGGCTGCGAGAGCCTCTTTGAGGATGAGGCGGTCATCTCCACTATATGTGAGCCGTAGCAACTGGGAGAGATGGCCATTCTGTGATCTCTACTGCTGGTAGCTCCAAGGCTCAGGTGACAGATTATTTGCTGTAGTGGATTCAAGGTGCAGAAATAAACCTCTATAATGCATCTTCCTCAGCCTTAAAGGAAACCTGTCACTAGGTTTTACCCCGCTATACTATACACTACTAGCCCCCTCAGGTAGGGTATGAAATGTCTAGAATTCCCTCTTTTTGTGAAATCTCACCCAAAGTCAGGCAAATATGACTCTTCTTATCTTGTTTGTTCATGAGAAAGGTCCAGTTTAATGGTTACAGGGGGAGTGTCACTTCAGAATCCTCTTCTGTTCCAAAGTACCTAGAAACATTGGGGCTTATTTACTAAGGCTACGCAGATCGCACTTTCGTCTGATTTTCTTTTTCAAATTTTTTTGGATTTGCACCGCTGTGACGGGTATTTAACTGGGGATTGTGACGCACGCGATCAGATTGTGTCGCAGCTGCGCTGGCTTTCATGCGACAGAAACCAGGGGCGGGGGTGTGCCGTTGGACGATCCGACTGATTTGGACTGAGCGTGGGATTTAAGATTCAAATTGTGTCGCAAGACAATGCACTTACATACACCAGGAAGAAGTAGGTGAACTCCGGCAGACCTAAGTGAGAAAGCGACACATGCAGGATATCAGACACACAATCTTCGTGAATCACAGCAGAGTGGGCCAAGACCACAGCCTGGAACCCAGAGAGGTAAATACAGGCCCGAGGGAGAGGGTACAGCGTCAGCACAGATGAGGGCACAAGTGCACCCGCGATCCGTACCGCGGGAGTAACCGCGACAACATATTTACATGACAAGACATATATACACAGGGAAGACACAGACATATACATGACAAGACACATATACACAGGGAAGACACATATACACAGGGAAGACACACGTGTCTTTTCATGTATACATGTGTCTTCCCTGTGTATATGTGTCTTGTCATGTATATATGTGTGTGTGTCTTCCCTGTGTATATGTGTTTTCCTGGAACCCAGAGAGGTAAATACAGGCCCGAGGGAGAGGGTACAGCATCAGCACAGATGACGGCAAAAGTGCACCCGCGATCCGTACCACGGGTGTAACCGTGACAACATATTTACATGACAAGACATATATACACAGGGAAGACACATATACACAGGGAAGACACACACACACACACATATATATATATATATATATATATATATACAACCCATCCACACAAATACAAGACCCATCTACACAGGTAAGACCCACACACAATATATATACAGGACAAGGTACACTATACAACAGGGAAGACCACCCAACACATATACATACAGGACAAGACACATATAACACAGTGAAGCACAACACAGATACAGTTTACACGACCACACACACATTATTATATCACGACACAGACACATATCACAGGGAAGACACACAACATAATACACTGACAAGACACTATATAACAGGAAAGACATACACACATATACACTGACAAGACACATATACACAAGGTAAGACACCACACACAACATAGAACACGACCAGACACATAACACAGGGAAGAACAAACACACAGCACAACACATATATATATACCACATGACAAGGACACCTATACACGGGAAGACACACACACACACACACCACTTATCACACACTGACAAGTACCCACATATACACAGTTAAGAACATGTACATAAACACATATACACAGGGAAGGCCACACACAGATAAAATATACAAGACACACACACATCTATACATGACAAGACACATATACACAGGGAAAACACACACATAGTACCCCCATGCACAAGACACATATACCTGTAAAAGACACTATACACAAGGGAAGACATTACAACAAGATTTAACTAGCAATGACACATATACAGGAGACATAACACACAGATTAATACATGACAAGGAACATAATACAAGGGAAGAAACTCAACAAGATATATACATACCAAGACACAATATACACAGGGAAGACATACACAGAATATATACCATGACAGCCACATATACACAGGGAAACATACACAACGATATATACTACAAGACACATATACACAGGGACAGACATCACCACGATATCTACATGACCAAGAATAATATACAACAGGGAAGAATAACACACAGATTAATAATGTTTTACCATGGACAAGACACATATACACAGGGAAGACATACACACAGATATATACATGACAAGACACATATACACAGGTGAAGACACACACAAATATATACATGGCAAGACACATATACACAGGGAAGACACACACACATATATACATGACATATATGTGTGTGTGTGTGTCTTCCCTGTGTATATGTGTTTTGTCATGTTTTTATAGGTGTGTGTCTTCTCTGTGTATATGTGTTTTGCCATGTATATATGTGTGTGTTTTCCCTGTGTATATGTGGTTTGTCGTGTGTGTGTGTGTGTGTGTATATATATATATATGTGTGTTTTGTCATGTGTATATATATATATATGTGTGTGTGTGTCTTCCCTGTGTATATGTGTTTTATCATGTGTACATATGTGTGGGGTCTTCCCTGTGTATATGTGTCTTGTTATGTGTATATGTATATTTGTGTGTCTTGTCATGTGTATATATATATATATATATATGTATGTGTGTCTTCTTTGTGTATATGTGACTTGTCATGTGTATAAATATATATTATATATAATATATATTTATACACATGACAAGACACATATACACAGGGAAGACACACACATATGTACACATAATAAAACACATATACAAAGGGAAGACACACACATATATATACATGACAAACCACATATACACAGGGAAAACACACATATATACATGACAAAACACATATACACAGGGAAGACACAAACACATATACACATGACAAAACACATATACACAGGGAAGACACACACATATACATGACAAGACACATATAAACAGGGAGGACACACACACACATATATACATGAAAAAACGCATGTGCACAGGGAAGACACAAACACATATACCCATGACAAAACACATATACACGGGGAAGACAAGACACATGTACACATGTACTAGCAAGCGCCTCCTGTGTCACAACAGCGCTGCACAGGACGTCCTGCGCTGCGTTGTCAGCAATAGTACTTGCATCTGAATGATGCAAGTACAATTGTTAGAAGTAGCGGGGCAGCCTCGTAGCCTGCAAAATGCCACCCCCTCCTCCAGCAGGAGGCGTAACACCCTGAGGCCAAATTCTCAACTCGCCTCATGGCAGGTGCGCCCCTGCCTAGACAGTGTGGTTACATTACAATTATGGGTGTGGTAGGTGGAGGTATGACAAATAGTACTGACCTTATAAACAGAGTCCTGGCACCTTCAACTGAATGTAGAATTCTAAAATTCAAAGTTGACTCGTATCTCAAGCCCCAAATCATTCTCATAAAAGTGTAAAAGTAAATGTCTTACTCTAAAGGTAATACAAACATTTTCCAGCTTTCTACTGAAATGAAACTATGTGAAACAACTGCATTCCTGGCATTCCCATTTATGTATCTACTGATCTCATATACTGTACAGACAGGAGTTGCTTTTTCTACATTATAATATAGAAGACAAGAAACAACACAACCTTATCTAACGTTCAGGATTCCATTAAACGTATGAATCTCAAGCACTTGTCTCACCAGAGCATCAAGATTTTACAGCAACTGAGCCATACATCAAGTTCACACCAGACTTTTCACGAGGGGGACCAATGGAGTGAAGAATATTCAATGTAACAAACAATATGGAAGTAGATTTTAAAGTTATAATGGAAGAATTTAAACATAACCTGAATGAGATGAAAAGACTTTACATGAAAGTAATGGATCTCAGAATACTTTTTTGTGCACAGTGAACTATTAAGAAACTATATACTATTCAGTGGTTACAATCTCTTTAAAAAGAACAGGATGCAATATAAAGGTAGGTGAAGCCTGAACCTTTTGAAGTGTGAAGTCTTGCAAACTTTGAATTGGGGGAAAGTATGACTGTTTGTGAAAACAAATTAACTCAGGTGTTCTCATAGTCAGATTTACTATAATTTATGCCAGGAACCGGGCATAGCTGGTAACTAAAATTAGCCTGTGATCCTATGTCAGACCGACCACACTGCTGGGGACAGGATTTCTTGAGTCATATCGAAATACAATGCAAGGAGTCCCTGCTTCACTGCTGAACAGAGACAACACTATCCCAATCATCTACGATCAAAATTAAGTATGATTAATATAACACGTATATACTCGTGTATAAGTCAAGTTTTTCAGCACAAAAAATGTGCTGAAAAACGTCCCCTTGGCTTGTACACGAGTCTATTTTTTTAAAAAATTACCCACTTAAAAAAAAATAAACTCATATACTCACCCTCCGATGTCAGCACGGCTCCCCGATGTCAGCGTGGTTTACCGATGGCCCCGATGTCAGCGTGTTCCGTCTTCTTTCTTCTCCGCGGCTGGCTGTCTGTATACTACTACGGGCTGCTGTATACTACATGGGGGCTGGCAGGCTTTATACTACTGGGGGCTGGCAGGCTGTATACTACTAGGGGCTGCTGTATACTACATGGGGGCTGTCAGGCTGTATACTACTAGGGGCTGTCAGGCTGTATACTACTGGGAGCTGGCTGACTATATACTACTGGGGGCTGGCAGGCTGTATACTACTGGGGGGGGTTTGACCAATGCATTTCCCACCCTCGGCTTATACTCGAGTCAGTAGTTTTTTCCCAGTTTTTGGTGGTAAAATTAGGGGTCTCCCTATTATATGTGTTATCCATGGCCTCCTTTCTTCTAAAATCAACTTTTGAAACTATGCTAATGAGCTTGACCCCTCTGTGGTCGGCTTTACAGGCTATTACACTGACTGGGTATCTGAGAGAGGCCAGGGTAGCCTGCCAGGCTCATTAGCATAATTGTAAAAGTTGATTTAAGAAAAATGGAAGCAATGGATAACAACTATAAGAAGATTACATTATTCACAGTAACTGGATCCGTGGATATAAGTATCCCTGGTTTATCTTGCTTGATTGTGATGGTAGATTTCCTTTAAGATTACAGAATTATTATGGGATGTGGAATTTTATTGTGCTAGCATTGTGCTTTCAAATATGTATTCATGATGTCATACATAAAAAAGTCCAGCATAGGAAGGGGTGTTCTAGCGTCAACAGCTGGAAACCTTTACAACGTGCTGGGGAAATTCTCTTCTAGCAGAAAATATAAGGTCAACACTAATTCATCTGCATCATATGATTTTTTTTCCTTATACTTTCACTTCTCTTTAGCACAAATTTGAATGCGCCGTTGTGCAGCCAAGGTAGGGACACGAGGCCCACGGGAGCAGGCAGGACCAGGGAAGGCAGGCATGCATGACCACGGGAAGGCAGGCCGGCAGGACCAACGGGAAGGCAGGCATGCAGGACCCGGGAAGGCAGGCGCAGACCAACGGGAAGGACAGCTGCAGACCTCTGAAGGACTGCTTGGCAAGACCTCTGAAGGAAGAACACTAGGATACTGGACCGTCACAAGGTTGCAGGACCGCACAGATTGCAATGACCGCACAGGAATGCAGACCACAATAGGATACCACGTAGCAAGGGAACACAGGAACCCAGGAACACGAAACACCACGGAACAATGTGAATCACAGAATCCACAGAGGCGCTGGAAACGCTCGGGAAACACAGATGGCTTTCTCTTCAGTAACAGGACATGAAGATCCTGCCGGCAGGGGGAATGCTGGGAGTCGCCAGCTATATAGGCCGAGTCCAGTAATGCCAGAGCCATAAGGAGGACGCTGGGCCCTTTAAGCTGGGAGAGTCACGCGCGCCCCTCTAGTGGTCAGGAGCAAACTCGACTGCATGAAAAAGCCTGCGGCCTACAAGCTTGGAGTCAGAGTGCAGGCCTGAGCAGGAGAGGTGTGAGAGCTGGTGGAGCGGGGACCGGCGGCATCATGCCGGGTACACCTCAATCCTTACCGAGGATTGCGGGTGTAACGTGACAAGGCTATAGTGATTGCTAGTGGACTGTATATAGTGATTCCTGGGAGCTGTATATCATTGATTTCTGGGTATTTGTATACAGAGATTGCTGTTCCCTGTCTGGACTACATTCAAATGTGGGGGGCCCCCAACCATATTTTTGCGCCGCAGGGGCCCCCCACAAATCCTTAATCTGGCCTAGCCCTGCCAGGCTTTAGGACCCCCTCAGCCCCTGGAATCCATACACGCACCATGACCAAGGCGCGTCATTACCAGCCACTCTGGTTTCTGTTCCCTGGCCTCCTCCAGTCACAAGAAAAGGCTAGGCCCCCAGTTGGGGGATGTTGCAATTGCGTCATACAGGATATTTTACTTCTGTTCCTACTGGACTTTAAACTGTCGATTTACAAGACCTTTGCTGCCTAACCCTGCTGGCCATACGGGTTTAGGCGCAAGTGTGATTGGCTTTAACAAAAAGACTGTGTTTTATTGCTGCCAAGTGCTCTCCGAAACCTAACGAGTATGATTCCTCAAAGAACTGTGGTCAGCTCTGCTGCATCTACTGCAATAGCGCCACTGCAGCACTGAGGAAGCGCACTTTTGTGGCGATACCGTGTGGCAGTTTAGTCCCACACTCCTCTCTCTTGGCACGTTATTATGCCATCATATAATTTGTTTGCTCGTGTCAGTGTTTTGCTAATTTGGACTATTGGAGTCTTGTATTTATGTGGATTAAATCATGCATTCTACTGGCATTTGAACATGGATTATCTCTATGTAAATTTTCTACTTGCCACTCGACTTTGTAAAGGGAGAGTGTGGAAGTGTTTATCATACTTTGTTGTATCGGAACCATACCCTGATTCCACACACGTTGATGGTAACGTTTTTAAATGCTTTTATGGTGTTTCGTTGTATAAAAATACTGTTTGTATAATAAAAATTGAATTAACTTATACGAATGTAGTGTATTATATGAACCTGTGTTACAAACCCACTGCCTGGTTTTTTTTCAGACACACTGCAGCACTTAAAGAATTAACCTCTGCAAAGCTCTGACTACGCAGCAGACATTAAGCCATCTGGTCACACTGCTTTCTGCCCCACCTCACCCGCAGGAATTGAACTCCCTGCGGCCTCGTGGGTTAAATGCAGCTGTCCTCGTGGCAGACCCATAGACGGGGCTATTCACTATTCATCTTCTGCATCGAGGCGTGACTCCGGAGCTTCGTCACTATACCCCTCAGAGATAGATTGTGGTGCTCCCCACACCGAATTCCCTCAGCTGCCAGTTTCCTGATCTAGGTCCAAAATGGCAGACCATCCCTCAGCACCATCCGCTATGACTGGGACTCCATTTCCACCCTACAGAAGTCCTCTCCACTATCGGTACTTCTCCAATTCCTGGACCTCCAGAGGACCCCTCTTGATATAGCGAGTACCTTGCTCCCAGGCCCAATCACCCTGATTGTTACTAGTTCTCCCTTGCCCCAGTTGGGTACTGTCCCTCCTTCCTGCAGAGAGACAACATCTCCCTTAGGAGGTTCCCTACTCAAATGGACTCTCTTAAAGGGCATTACCCCTTATAAAAAGAACGCTGAATAGCTGCTGAGTATGCAGGACCACCTGCCAGAGGCCCATGCTGTCGCGGTAAGATAACCCTGTCAGCTAGGGTCCCACCACCAGTTAAACAGGTCGCCTTCCAACGCTGCAGGTCAGCTCGAGAATAACACTCCCTCCACCATCAAGCAACTAGAGAATAATTTAAGCTCCTGCGGTCCATATCATGCGCTCTAACAGTTGCCCTCATCTACTGAAGGTTGATCCAAGAAGTTCCTGCCTCTTGCTTGCTAAGAATGCTACTGCCACAGATGTCTTTCTCCTCCCGTTCCAGCTGCAATTCCAGCTTTCTGGGTGTCCCATTTCAGCAGTTCTAGTAGCCCACTCATTGTTTCTCATTTTCGCTGCTGAGTCGATCCTGCCAGTGAAATCTTCCAGTGGGGAGCTTCTTTTTCCACTGTTGAATCCTCCAGCTGCATCAAACGTGTTTCACAGGATCAATCTTTTACCTGCTACAGCCACAGCTGCGCCAATGACATCTCTGCTGCTTCTGCACCTACCTCTCGCAGTTCCAGTTTCCACCACCAGATGTCTCCAGGTTGACAGATTCCCAACACTGCGTGGTCTTCTCCCAGGTTGATAGATGTCTGCTGCCATATGAGCGCTGCAGCTTTTGATTCTGCCTTTGTTCCAGAACAACAAGAATCTTTCCCCTGATGGGTTGAACCCACATCATGTACTGATGCTTTGTCAAATATGATTGCCTTTCATTTTTCTTCTCATTGCTGGCCTTCTCCCAAGTTTGTGCTCTGAAACACTCCTCTCTGCTGACGGCAGCAGTTACTACTCAAGAGGTGTGGTCCCTCAGATTCAAAAGGAGATCGTTTGCTTTTTTCTTCCCTTTTCCTTCCATCAAGGACTGTGCCTCGAGAATGACTCTCTGACCTGATTGCTAAAACGTGGAAAAACGTTTACATTGTATGCTTCCCTTTCAGGAAAGGACATTTTTTTACAGGCCTAATACTGTTTGCCATCATATTTCGGCTTTTCTTCAGGTTAAAAGGCACCACTTGTAATGAAGTGAAGTTATTTTACGTGGCTTCTCTTTAGAGAAAGACCATTGCTATATTTCGCACCATCCCAAGTAGCTGTCCTCTTGTAACGTTATGTAACTTTATTAGCTATTTACCCATTGAGCTATTAAGGCCAACTGAAGGTTTGCCCTATTATAGTAACCACTACTATGGGGGTACATTTACTTTACGAGGCCGCTGGACGATCTCCGAAAGTGCAATTGTCCGACTCCAATGCACTGTGCCTCGATTCACAAAGATCGTGCGCCAGATATCTGCATGTGTCGCTTCACACCATCTTCTTCCGGTGTATGTAAGTGCATTGATGATCACACATTTTAATATGTAATCCCGTGCTCAGTCCCTAGTCAGTCGATCAATCTCGAGGCCCCCCCCCCCCCGATTTCCTTATCGCATATGAGGCAGCGCAAACCCCAACCAAAACCAACGCAACAGGGTCCGACGTCAAATTCAGCCGCCGGACCCTATGTCAAACCTGTACCGCTAGTTTTATGCCTCAAATCAGAGCTCCGTACTGTTACGCCTCGTAAAACCACAAGTCTTTAAGGGACAAGTGGTTTATATGGGTGTTTGAAGCCCTATAAAGTACTCCATTATCGCTTCTACTGGTCTTATCAGAAAAAAGCAAGGCCCTACTTGATCCTAAAAGCATTCTTGAAAAGTGCCAAATGAAGTTAATGGGCCAGCACTTTTCACACACAATTGTTTCAAGAAGTATCTCATCGCTTGTAAATTGGATTGAATCAAATGGGATTTTATCAATGACACAAGGGAAACCCTAGGTGAACTCTTCCTAGTTCTTTGCTTTATAGTCACAACTATGTAAAGAATTCGTCACATACACTAACAAATTCCTGGTATTTCTTACTGTTCACAATGGGGTATGAATACTTACACTTCCTTGTGTTGCAGAAAATAGTAAAATAGATTCCACTAAAATTTCCTAAAAAGTTGATCACATTTTTACACCCCCATATATAAGTCTTTGAGATCTCACTGTCCAAATGAATAGGGATGAGCTGCAGTTCCCTAAAACCACCGCCACATAATAAGTATGGAAGTGAAATGGGGCACATTTACTTACAAAGGCGCTTGAGTTAGCTGAAACTGCATTGTCTATCTATATGATGTGTGCGGCGATTTACTGAAGATCGTGCGCCTGAATCATGAATTGACGCTTCCCCGCACCTGGTCCGACAGAGTTCATCATCTTTTTTGGTGGTGCGAATCTTTAAAGGAAACCTAACTACCATCTAATTGTAGTACTTAGCTTAAACCCTGGCACCAGCTTCAGGTGACTGGGGCCGGAGCTTACACTTTGCTAGTGTTTTATTAAACACGCTATATCACGGTTACAACACTTTTGCTGAACAGACCCGAAGCAAGCTTCGGCGCTGTGTGCTCAGGGCCGATGGTTGGGCGCGTTGGCGCCTCCGGCCACTTTGGTACTATGGAGGCGCGCAAGCAACGGTCTGCGCATATCGCCTGAAGCTCCACCTCGGTTGTTCATCAAAAAGTCTTAAACCCGCGAATAGCGTTAAAACACTAGCACAGGTAAGCTCCGCCACCACTCACCTGACTGGTGTCCCGTGTTTTACAGCTATACTACCAACTTATGGCATATGGTACGGTTTCCTTTAACAATAATATTTTATGAACACAAGAAACAAAAAAAATATTAACTCCAAATCATTATCATTATATTTAAAATACTTAATTAAATGTGCCATACATAATGTCAGGCTAGCTCTGTCATTTACAAATTTGGAGGAGTCAACAAATTTAAAGATACAAAAAGAACTAAATGCCATTTATGGTATAAGAAAAACCCTAGTTGTTCTTTTAACCATTGCCCTAATAATGAAGCATTTACATGTAGTTGAGTTCTCCTGGTGTAATGCTGTCTGGGCGAGAACGAAATTGTAGATGTGCGCATGAAAGGTAAACTCCATCACTCACGTCAAACTAATACAAGGTTACATTTACATACTGGCCCAGTCACGTAAAGTACATTTTCTAAATTATTTTTCCTATTGAGATACATATCCTGTTACTGGGCAAAGTAAGTGATGTCCATAGTGTCGGGGTTTCTTAGAATAAGAAAGCAGAATGGGGAACTGGGAATAATTGGTCAGACCATGTGATGCAAGCAGGAAATGACAAACCGACACTTAGAGTTTGGGAGCAACAGGACTGGATATTGAATGTGCCTCTCGCAGGGTTTTCTTATGAATGCTATGACCATGTAAATAACATCTAATAAAGACTCTACAACTGTTCCTAATGCCAAAGTGAACAATGAAAATTCGTAAAACAGATGAATGTGGACGTGCACAGTATGCACTTGCAACAAAAAAACATCCACTGATACTACTTCAATTAAAAAATCACTAACCCCATAATAAACACTGGGTAAGATTTATTTATTCTAAGATTCTAGATTATGACTGCGGTAAGTTCTAAAATGTGCCAGACTCCATAACAGGGTCTGATGCTAGATGATTAAGTGACCCAGTGTGGGGCAGATTTATCAGCTGTCTGAAAAGTAATATTCTTAGTTGCCCGTGGGCAACCATCAGCCTCCTCTTTCAACATATTCATGAGCACTAATAAAATAAAGCTGAGCTTAATTTGGTTGCCATGGACTAGAGCAATATTCTGACTTCACAGCTTGAAAGTCTGCCCCATGGGGCTTATTTACTAAGGCGCCGGGTCGCACTTTTGTTTGGTGTTGTGTTCGGCGGTTTCCGGAATTTCGTGCAGCTTTTGACAGTATATTTAACAGGTGGGTGATTTGGGTGGTTTGCCACGCATCTCGTGGCGCAGCTTTCCGCGGCAGAACATTCGGGTCGGGTCGTGCGGGTGATCCACTGATTTCTGATCGAGCGTAGGTCTTACCTTTCATTTGTGTCACAAGACATCACTTACATACAACCGGGAAGAAGGTGCACTCGCAGCGAACTCCTGCCGGACGGAAGTGCACATTCAAGAAATCGGTGCTGCTGGCTGTATAGCAATCTTGCAGCCTCCAAATCCTCTGTCGACATTCCGGATCGGCGGACGCAAACTGTCGTACGTAATGTGTCCCCATTCAGCGCTCTATCTTAGTGATCGCGCACCAGTTGCATAGCCTCGACAATGCACTTTCCTGTGTAACTTCTCGGTGGGGTTTGTGAAATTTTGCCAGTATGTAGACCTCCATTTACGAAAAATAGAGTCACATGTTTTAAATTTTTTGTTCTTATTTCACTGCCTTGTCACTGTATATTGATTTCCAATAATGTCAGTAAAAGGATGAATAGATTAAATAACATCCTGCCATCAGATCAGATACGGATGGTAGACCATTTGTCTTGCCGTTTTCTTCCGTTTCTACGAAACGTTGTAATAACTGCCCGGCGAGCAAAACCAGTATCGTAGAAATCATAAAGTTGTATATTCTGTAGCTAATGTGGAGCATGTAGGCGCTCATGCCTACGTCGCCTGAGCACCTCGTGGCTCCTTGAGCTCGATAATTATTCACAAGCTTAGCACGATTTATAGGAATATGGGAGACATACTATTCCTGCACCTAATCACACCCACGCCATTTTACATTCTGCATTTACAGAGCGACACTATTCTAACCCACATGATATGCATGCAGCTAACCACCAAAGTAGGCCCTTGTGTCTAGTGTCACTAGGCGGAGAGCGGCTTTATTTTGATTTTTATATTATTGCCAGGGAGGCTCCCAGCTATAATACCAACCAATCAAACAACGGGTAACTGTATGGTGTTCGCTGTAGTCTGGGGGACCCGCACATCTTTGAACTCCTGATTCACCGGGGGCAGTAAATTCGTGTCAAATGGTTTAACTGCTGCGTGTTGAGGTGCTCACTTTAAATTTGACTGCATCACCTCTAACAGGTTGCTGTAACAATTGGTGACGTATATAAGTGGCCACTGTTGTGCTGCCCTGGCAGAGTGGTATTGTTTCATAACCATATAGTTATGTTTTTTTGTCCTGAACAGGGAATGTATTTCAGCTCCCCTTCAATCGCGCATCTGAAGTAGCTGATTAATACTGATCTTTAAGTCGATATCTTTTAGTATTAGGAGCGCCCTATCTCAAAATCTTTCCAGGGCCCTGCTTCATGGGAATTAAGTACACACCGGCCACTTTATTAGGTACCCCATGCTAGTAACGGGTTGCCCTGTTTTTTTGTTGCCTGTCAACTGCCTCAATTCTTCGTGGCATAGATCCACAAGGGTGGCTGGAAGCATTCCTCAGAATTTGGTCCATATTGACATGATGGCATCACACAGTTTTGCCGCAGATTTGTCGGCTGCGACATCCATGATGCGAATCTTCCGTTCACACACATCCAAAGATGCCTATTGGATTGAGATAGTCTGGTGACTGTGGAGGCCATTTGAGTTACAGTGAACTCATGTCTGTTCAAGACCATTCCCCTGAGGTGATTCCAGCTTTAGACATGGCGCATTATCCTGCGAAGTAGCCATCAGAATGTTGGGTCTTGTGGTCATAAAGGGATGGACATGGTCAGCAACAATACTGCAGTGTGCTGTGCTGTGCAAAAACGAGCTGCAATTGGTCCAAGGGTCCCAACGATTGATACATATTCCCCACAAGAACCAATGACACCCACCACCACCACCTGAAACCTTGATACAAGGCAGTGAGTCCATGCTTTCATGTTTGTTGACCACCAGCCAAATTCTGACCCTACCATCCGAATGTCGCAGCAAAATCGAGACTCATCAGACCAGGCAACGTTTTTCAATCTCTCTAACTCTGTCCAGTTTCGATGACCTTGTTGCAATTGTAGCCTCATTTTCCCCTGTTCTTAGCTGAAAGAGTGGCACCCCCGGGTGGTCTTCTGCTGCTGTACCCATCTGCCTCAAGTTCGACGTCAGAGATGCCTCCTTCTGCTGCCTACTTGTTGTACGGGTGGCGATTTGAGTCACTGTTTGGCCTTCTATAATCAGCTCGACCACGTCTAAACCATTCTCTCCTCTGACCATCAACAAGGCATTTTCGCCCCAAACTGCCGATCTCACTGGATGTTTTTTTTCTTTTTCGGGACCATTCCTGAAACCCGAGAGGTGGTTGTGCGTGAAAATCCCAGTAATCAGCAGTTTTCTGAAATACGCAGACCCCATTCTGGCACCACACCATGGCCAGACGTTCAAAGGCACTCAAATCACTTTCTCTCTCCCATACTGATGCTGCCGGTTTGAACTGCGAGAGATTGTCTTGACCATGTCTACATGCCTAAATGCAACTGAGTTGCCCGCCATGTGATTGCTGATTAGAAATAGTGTTGTTAACGAGTAAGTTGGACCTAATAAAGGACCTAATAATGCGCGGTGAGTTGTAGTTTATGCATGTACGCAAACATTGCAGAAAATTGAACTGTGTGCGTTTGTATCTAAGATAACAGTAAATACATTTTTTTTTTTTTTTCCAGTAATGTTGAAATATTTTGAATAGGAGCGATTTCCAAACTTTTTTTCTTTTCTCAGTGGTAGCTTATAATATCCTTCATAAATACTTTGCAATTACTTATTCCGATAACGGCTCATCTTTTAGCAACCATAGATCTCATGTTAAACACATATGATTAGTTTTCTTTCTTTTTTTTTTTCTTGACTTACCGATAATTTGAATTTCCATAGCTTATGGCATACACATGCATATCGTTTTTGTATGAAACGTCAGACCGAACCTTAATTTGGATTTTTTTTCCTTATACTTTCACTTCTCTTTAGCACAAATTTGAATGGTTTCTGTCTGACGTTTCATACAAAAACAGATATGCATGTGTACTTGCCATAAGCTAATGGAAATTCAACATTTATCGGTAATGTCAAGAAAAAAAAAAAAAACCTTATAATATTTTATTAACATTGAGATCTATGTGTTGCTAAAAGATGAGTCATTATCGGAACTAAGTAATTGCAAAGTTATTTATGAAGGATATTTACTAAGCTACCACTGAGAAAAGAAAAAAAGTTTGGAAATCGCATCCCTATTCCAAAATATTGTGCACATTTCTGGAAAAAAAAAAAAATGTATTTACTGTTATCTTAGATACAAACGCACACAGTTCATTTTCTGCAATGTTTGCTTACATGCTACAACTACACTCACCGGCCACTTTATTAGGTACTTTATTAGGTCCAACTACTCGTTAACACTTAATTTCTAATCAGCCAATCACATGGCGGCAACTCAGTGCATTTAGGCATGTAGACATGGTCAAGACAATCTCCTGCAGTTCAAACCGAGCATCAGTATGGGGAAGAAAGCTGATTTGAGTGCCTTTGAACGTGGCATGGTTGTTGGTGCCAGAAGGGCTGGTCTGAGTATTTCAGAAACTGCTGATCTACTGGGATTTTCACGCACAACCATCTCTAGGGTTTACAGAGAATGGTCCGAAAAAGAAAAAACATCCAGTGAGCGGCAGTTCTGTGGGCGGAAATGCCTTGTTGATGCCAGAGGTCAGAGGAGAATGGGCAGACTGGTTCGAGCTGATAGAAAGGCAACAGTGACTCAAATCGCCACCCGTTACAACCAAGGTAGGCAGAAGAGCATCTCTGAACGTCGAACTTTGAGGCAGATGGGCTACAGCAGCAGAAGACCACACCGGGTGCCACTCCTTTCAGCTAAGAACAGGAAACTGAGGCTACAATTTGCACAAGGTCATCGAAATTGGACAGTAGAAGATTGGAAAAACGTTGCCTGGTCTGATGAGTCTCGATTTCTGCTGCGACATTCGGATGGTAGGGTCAGAATTTGGCGTCAACAACATGAAAGCATGGATCCATCCTGCCTTGTATCAACGGTTCAGGCTGGTGGTGGTGGTGTTAGGTACACCTGTCCAACTGCTCGTTAACACTTAATTTCTAATCAGCCAATCACATGGCGGCAACTCAGTGCATTTAGGCATGTAGACATGGTCAAGACAATCTCCTGCAGTTCAAACCGAGCATCAGTATGGGGAAGAAAGGTGATTTGAGTGCCTTTGAACGTGGCATGGTTGTTGGTGCCAGAAGGGCTGGTCTGAGTATTTCAGAAACTGCTGATCTACTGGGATTTTCACGCACAACCATCTCTAGGGTTTACAGAGAATGGTCCGAAAAAGAAAAAACATCCAGTGAGCGGCAGTTCTGTGGGCGGAAATGCCTTGTTGATGCCAGAGGTCAGAGGAGAATGGGCAGACTGGTTCGAGCTGATAGAAAGGCAACAGTGACTCAAATCGCCACCCGTTACAACCAAGGTAGGCAGAAGAGCATCTCTGAACGTCGAACTTTGAGGCAGATGGGCTACAGCAGCAGAAGACCACACCGGGTGCCACTCCTTTCAGCTAAGAACAGGAAACTGAGGCTACAATTTGCACAAGCTCATCGAAATTGGACAGTAGAAGATTGGAAAAACGTTGCCTGGTCTGATGAGTCTCGATTTCTGCTGCGACATTCGGATGGTAGGGTCAGAATTTGGCGTCAACAACATGAAAGCATGGATCCATCCTGCCTTGTATCAACGGTTCAGGCTGGTGGTGGTGGTGTCATGGTGTGGGGAATATTTTCTTGGCACTCTTTGGGCCCCTTGGTACCAATTGAGCATCGTTGCAACGCCACAGCCTACCTGAGTATTGTTGCTGACCATGTCCATCCCTTTATGACCACAATGTACCCAACATCTGATGGCTACTTTCAGCAGGATAATGCGCCATGTCATAAAGCTGGAATCATCTCAGACTGGTTTCTTGAACATGACAATGAGTTCACTGTACTCAAATGGCCTCCACAGTCACCAGATCTCAATCCAATAGAGCATCTTTGGGATGTGGTGGAACGGGAGATTCGCATCATGGATGTGCAGCCGACAAATCTGCGGCAACTGTGTGATGCCATCATGTCAATATGGACCAAAATCTCTGAGGAATGCTTCCAGCACCTTGTTGAATCTATGCCACGAAGAATTGAGGCAGTTCTGAAGGCAAAAACAGGGTCCAACCCGTTACTAGCATGGTGTACCTAATAAAGTGGCCGGTGAGTGTATAATTCCCATGAAGCAGGGCCCTGGATAAGATTTGAGATAGGGGCTCCTAATACTAAAAGATTCTACTTAAAGATCAGTCATAATCAGCTACTTCAGATGGCGATGTAAGGGGAGCTGAAATACTTCCCTGTTTCAGGACAAAAACATAACTATATGGTTATGAAACAATACCACTCTGCCAGGGCCAGCACATCACAGTGGCCACTTTATATTACTGCACCAATTGTTACAGCTAACCTGTTAGAGGTGCTGCAGTCAAATTAAAGTGCAGCACCTAAACAGCAGCAGTATAACCATTTTGCCGGAATTTACTGCCCCCTGTGACATCAGAGTTCAAAGATTGTGGGCTCCCCCAATACCAGCGAACACTACAGTTTACCACCGTTGTGTTGATTGGTTGGTATTATAGCTGGGAGCCTCCCATGGCAATAATATAAAACATCAAAATAAAGCCTCTCCGGCACTATGTAGACACTAGACACAGAGGCCTACTTGTGGTAGCTGCATGCATATTATGTGTGTTACGAATATGTCGCTTGTATAATAGCAGGAATGGAAAATGGAGGGTGTGATTAGGTGCAGGAATAGATGATTCTCCCACTATTCCTATAAATCGTTCTAAGGCTGTGAATAAATTATGAGCTCAAGGAGCCACGAGGTGCTCAGGCGACGTAGGCATGAGCGCCTAATGCTCATTAGCATACAGAATATAACTTATATATTTCTACGATATGGTTGCTCCGGGCAGTATTACAACGTTTTTTAGAAACCGAAGAAAACGGCAGACAAACTGGTCTACCATCAGTATCTGATCTGATGGCAGATGTTATTTAATCTATTCATCCTTTTACTGACATTATTGGAATCAATTACAGTGACAAGGCAGTGAAATATAAGAAAATAAATAAAACATGTGACTTATTTTTCGTAACTGGAGGTCTACATACTGGCACATTTACAAACCCCACCTGAGAAGTTCACAGAAAGTGCATTGTCCGAGGCTAATGCACTGTGCCGCGATTCACTAAGATCGTGCGCTTGATGGGGCACATTTACTTACACAGTTGCGTCCGCCGATCCGGAATGTCCGACAAGGATTTGGAGCTGCCACGATTTGCTTACAGCATGCACCCGATTTCTTGAATGTGTCACTTCCCCGCTCAGGTTCGCTGGAGTTCACCTTCTTCCCGGTGTATGTAAGTGCATTGTCTTGTGACACAAATTGAAAGTTAAATCCTACGCTCAGTCCGAATCAGTCGGATCACCCGACGACCCGACCCGAATTTCTGCCGCAGGAAAGCTGCGCCACAGTTCGATCGTGTGCAACACAAACCCACTGTTAAAATACCTGTCAAAGCTGCACGAATTCCGAAAACCGCGAACAAACCAACAAAAGTGCGACCCGCGATCCTTAGTAAATAAGCCCCAATGCGGCAGATTTATCAAGCTGTCTGAAAGTCAGAATATTGCTAGTTGCCCATGGCAACAAATTACAGCTCAGCTTTATTTTACTAGTGCTCATGAATATTTTAAAGAGGAGCTGTGATGGTTGCCCACGGGCAACTAAGAATATTTGACTTTTCAGACAGCTTGATAAATCTGCCCCAACTGGGTCACATTAATCATCTAGCATCAGACCCTGTTATGAGTCTGGCACATTTTAGAACTTACCGAGTCTAAATCTTAGAATAAATAAATCTTCCCCAGTGTTTATTTGGGGTTAGTGATTTTTTAATTGAAAGTATCAGTGGATGTTTTTTTGTTGCAATGTATACGTGCACTCCACATTCATTCTGTTTTAAGATTTTCATTTTCACTTTGGCATTAGGACACCAGTTGTACAGAGTCTTTCTTAGATGTTATTACATGTGTCATAGACTATTCAATAAGAATAACCCTGGCAGAGGCCATTAATAATCCAGTTCCTCTGTTGCTCCAAAACTCTAATGTGGTTTGTATTTCCTGGCTGCATCACATGGTCTGCAATTTTGATTCCCAGTTCCCTTCTGCTTTCTTATTCTAAGAAACCGACACTATGACATCCCTTACTTGCCCAGTAAAGGTATGTATTAATGGAAAATAATCTTAGAAATGACTTTACGTGACTGGCCAGTAATGTAATCTGTAACCTTGTATTAGTTTGACAGTGATGGAGTTTACTCTTTCATGGCACAATCTACACAAGTTTCGCTTTCTCGCTGACAGCATCTACACAGGGAACTCACACTACATGTAACTGCTTCATTATTAGGGCAATGGTAAAGATTACAGTCTAGTGGTTTTTCTTATTACATAAATGGATTTAGTTCTTTTGGATCTTTAACTTTGTTGACTCCTCTCACATTTGTAAATACAGAGCTTAGCCTGACATTATGCTATGGCACCATTTAATTAAGTATTTTAAATATAATGATAATATTTGAGTTAATATTTTTTTGTTTGCTTGTGTTCATAAAATATTATTGTTAAAGGAAACCTACCAATGCCTAATGGTGTATTAGCTGTAAACACCGGGCACCAGCTCATGGTGAGTGGTGGCGGAGCTTACCTTGCTAGTGTTTAAACGCTATATCGCGGTGTTTAAACACTTTGATGAACAGACCCGAGGTGAGCTTCACGCGTGATGCGCATGACCGTTGCTTGCGCGCCTCCATAGAAAAGGCCGGAGGCGCCACGCGGCCACATGGCCCTGAGCACAGCGCCGAAGCTGCTTCGGGTCTGTTCAGCAAAAGTGTTTAAACCGTGATATAGCGTTTTAAAAAACACTAGCAAAGGTAAGCTCCGGCACCAGCTCACCCTGAGCTGGTGCCAGGTTTACAGCTAATACCTACCATTAGCAGAGTGGTAGTTAGGTTCCTTTAAAGATGCACCACAAAAAAGATTGATGAACTCTGTCGGACCAGTGCGGGGAAAGCGTCACATTCATGATTTCAGGGCACGATCTTAGTAAATCGCCGCACACATCATTATAGATAGACAATGCAGTTTCAGCTAACTCAAGCTCCTTTGTAAGTAAATGTGCCCCATTCACTCCCATCACTATGTAGTGGCGGTTTTAGGTAACTGCAGCTCATCCCCTATTCATTTGGACATGAGCTCTCAAGACTTATATATGGGGTTGTTAAAATTTGATCAACTGTTTTTAGGAAATTTTAGTTGAATCTATTTTATATTTTCTGCAACACAAAAGGAAGTGTAAGTATTCATTACCCCATTGTGACACAGTAGAAATACCAGGAATTTGTTATGTATTGTGCAATTCTATTACATAGTTGTGTGACTATAAAGCAAAGAACTAGGAAGAGTTCTACCTAGGGTTTTCCCTTGTCATTGATACAAATTCCATTTGCATTCAATCCAATCTTCACAGCGCTGAGCTACTTCCTTGAAACACTTGTGTGTGAAAAGCTGCTGGCCATTAACTTCAGTTGGCAATTTTCAAGCATGCTTAGGATCAGAGTAGTGCATGCTTTTTTTCTGATAAGACCAGTAGCCGATCAATTGGAGTAATTTATCAGGGCTTCAACACCCATTAAACACTTGTCCCTTAAAGACTTGTGGTTTACCGAGGCTACACAAGTACGGAGCTCTGATTTGAGGCATAAGCCTGCGGTCAGGATTTGACATAGGGTCCACGGATTGCATTTACGTCGGACTGTTCGTTGTTTTTGGGGTTTGCGCTGCCTTTCATGCATAAGAAATCGGGGGGGGGGGGGCCTCGGATGATCCGACTGACTCGGACTGAGCACGGGATTTAATATTCAAATTGTGTTGCATCCAATGCACTTACATACACCGGGAAGAAGATGGTGAAGCGACACATGCAGGATATCTGGCGCACGATCTTTGTGAATCGAGGCACAGTGCATTGGAGTCGGACAATGCACTTTCGGAGATCTCCAGCGGCCTCGTAAGTAAATGTCCCCCATAGTATTGGTTACTATAATAGTGCAAACCTCTCATTGGCCTTAATTAGCTCAATGGGTAAATAGCTAATAAATGTTACATAACATTACAATAGGACAGCTACTTGGAGTAGCGAATATAGTAATGTCCTTTTCCTCTAAAGAGAAGACATAAAATACTTCACTTCAATTTAAAGTGTCCCTTTTAACCTGAAAGAAAAGCCATAATATTGATGGCAATAAATTAGCCTGTAAAAATGTCCTTTTCCTGCAAGGGAAGGCATACAATGTAAACTTTTTCCTACGTTGTAGCAATCAGTATCAGAGAGTCCATTCTCTGGGCACAGTCCTTGATGAAGGAAAAGGGAAAAAAGCAAACGATCTCCTTTTGATATGAGGGACACAGTCCTTTGTGTAAGTAACTCTGCGTTCAGCAGAGAGGAGTGCTTTCAGAGCACAACTTGGGAGAAGTCCAGCAATTGAGAGAAAAATGAAAGCAATCATATTTACAAAGCATCAGTACCTGATTGTGGGCTTCAACCCATCAGGGAACTATTCTTGTTGTTCTGGAACAAAGGCAGAATCAAAAGCTGCAGGCCTATGCAGCCTGGACATCATCAACCTGGGAGAAGACCGCAGTGTTGGGATCTGTCACCTGGAGACATCTGGTGGTGGAAACTGGAACTGCAGAGGTAGGTGCAGAAGCAGCAGAGATGTCATCTGGCGCAGCTGTGGCTGTAGCAGGAACAGATGATCCTGGAACACGTTTCGATGCAGCTGGAGGATCAACCAGTGAAAAAGAAGCTTTCCCCACCTGGAGATTGTCCACTGGCAGGATCGACTCAGCAGGAACATGAGAAACACTGGTGGGCTCTAGAACTGCTGAAATTGGACACCCAGAAGCTGGAGTTGCAGCTGGAACGGGGAGAAAGACATCTGTGGCAGTAGGCATCTTAGCAAGCAAAGGAGGCAGGCACTTCTTTGACTAACCTTCAGTAGCTGAGGGCACTGTAGAGCGCATGATGATGACCGCAGGAGCTTAAATTCTTCTCTATTGCTGATGGTGGAGGGAGTGTTATTCTCGAGCTGACCTGCAGCTGTTGGAGGCGCTGTTCAACTGGTGGTGGGGACCTCTAGCTGACAGGGTATTCTTACCGGACAGCATGGGCCTCTTGGCAGGTGGTCCTGCATACTCAGCAGGCTATTCAGCGTCTTTTGATAAGGGGTAATGCCCCTTTAAGAGAGTCCCTTTGGTAGTAGGGCCTCCTAAGGGGAGATTTTGTCTCTCTGCAGGAAGGCGGGACAGTACCCCAACTGGGGCTAAGGGAGAAATAGTAACAATCAGGGTGATTTGGGCCCTGGGAGCCAAGGTACTCGCATAAGAGGTGGTCCTCTGGAGGTCCAGAATTGGAGTACCGATAGTGGAGAGGGCCCTCTGTAGGGGTGGAACTGGAGTCCCAGTCATAGAGGATGGCTGCTGAGGATGGTCTGCCATTTTGGACCTAGCTCAGAGAAATCTGGCAGCTGAGGAATTCGGTGTGGGTGGAGCACCACAATCTATCTCTGACTGGAGGTAAGTGACGAAGCTCCGAGTCACGCCTCGATGCAGCCGATGCATAGTGAATAGCCTCCGGATGGGGTCTGCCACGAGGACAGCTGCATCTTCACCCCACGAGGCACGCTGGAGTTCAATTCCTGCGGTGAGGTGGGGCAGAAAGTCCTTGCACCAGATGGCTAATGTCTTGCTGCGTAGTACAGAGCTTGCAGAGGTTAATGCTTTCAGTGCTGCAGTGTGTATGAAAAAAAACCAGAGTGGTGTGTAACACGGTTCATATAATACACTACATATCGTAGTAAGTAATCAATTTTTATTATACAACATTATTATACAACGAAACACCATAAAAGCATTTAAAAACACGTTCCCATCAACGTGTGAAATCAGGGTATGGTTCCGATACAACCAAAGTATATAACCCTTCCACACTCTCCCTTTACAAAGTCGAGTGGCAAGTAGAAAATTTACATAGAGATAATCCCATGTTCAAATGCCAGTAGAAAATGCATGATTTAAATCCACATAAATACCAAGACTCCAATAGTCCAAAATTAGCAAAACACTGACACTGAGCAAAACATAATATGATGCATACTAACTTGCCAAAGAGAGTAGTGTGGGACTAGAAATGCCCCACGCGTATCGCCACAAAAGTGGCTTCCTCAGTGCTGCAGTGGCTCTCTTGCAGTAGATGCAGCAGAGCTGACACAGTTCTTTGCAGGAATCATACTCGTAGGTTCTGGAGCAGCACTTGGCAGCAATAAAACACAGTCTTTCTTGTAAAGCACAATCACACTTGCGCCTTAACCCGTATGGCAGCAGGGTTAGGCAGCACAGTCTTTATAAATCGACAGTTTAAAGTGCCAGTATAAGGCACAGAAGTAAATATCCTGTTCGTGACGCCACTTGCAACATCCCCAACTGGGGCCTAGCCTTTTCTTGTGGCCTGGAGGGAGCCAGGGCACAGAATACCAGAGTGGCTGGCTAATGCGGCCTTGGTCATGGTGCTTGGTATGGAGTCCAGGGGGCTGACCTACAGCCTGGCAGGCTAGGCCAGATTAAGGTTTGTGGGGGCCCCTGGGCGCAAAATATGGTGGGGGCCCCATTGAATGTAGTCCAGACAGGGAACAGCAATCTCTGTATACAAATCCCCAGCAATCACTGTATACAGCTCCCCAGGAATCACTATATACAGCTCCCCTAGCAATCACTATAGCCTCTGTCACGGTTACACCCGCAATCCTCGGTACGGATTGAGGGTGTACCCGTGCCTGCTGCCGCGGTCCCCGCTCCCCCAGCTCTCACTTACCTCTCCTGGCTCCGGCCTGCACTCTTGCTCCCAGCTTGTAGGCCGCATGCTTCTTCCATGCAGTCGCGTGCTCCTGCCACTAGAGGGGGCGCGCGCTGACTTCTCCCAGCCTTAAAGGGCCAGCGTCCTCCTTATTGGCTCTGGCATTCCTGGCTCAGCTATATAGCCTGGCGACTTCCAGCATCCCCTGCCGGATCTTCATGTCCTGTTACTGAAGAGAAAGCCCTCTGTGTTCCCGAGCGTTTCCAGATGCCTCTGTGGATTCTGTGATTCCCGTGTTCCGTGGTGTTTCCGTGTTCCTGGTTTCCTGTGTTCCCTTGTTACGTGGTATCCTATTGTGGTCCTGCATTCCTGTGGCGGTCCTGAATTCCTGTGGCGGTCCTGCATTCCTGTGGCGGTCCTGCAATCCTGTGGCGGTCCTGCAATCCTGTGGCGGTCCAGTATATATATATACAGTCCCCCTATAATAACTATATACACCCCTTATAATAACTATATACACACCCTATAGTAACTATATATAGCCCCCCTATAATAATTATATATGACCCCCTATAATAACTATATACAGCCTCCCTATAATAAATAACTATATACAACCCCCAACCCCCCAGTGATGGCGAACCTTTTAGAGATCGAGTGCCCAAACTACAAACTATAACCAAACCCACTTATTTAAATAGAAAGTGCCAACGTGGCAATTCAAGCAGTAACATGTTACTCCCTGTCCCTAAAGGACACCAATGCAGTTGAAAGAAAGATGAGAAATTTAGATTATCATTGTAGCTTCCTTCCAGGGTACCCTGAAGAGAAAAGATTGCGGTGCCCATAACTGGAGCTCCAATAATAACACAGCCGTGTCTGCACCTACTTGTTCCTCCTGTAGTCCTGGGCAGCTAACTATGTGTAGCTTCAAAATAGCACTGATCTTAGCAGATCCTGGATGGCCAGGGACTGCAGGAGGAGGCTTTGAGTCCTGTCTGGAAACTCTGTGCAGGGGTGATGGCCTGGGAGCCTACAGAGAGTGCTCAGAGTGCCACCTCTGGCACCCGTGCCATAGGTTCGCCACCACTGCCATATCATAACTATATATAATCCTAGGTAAAATAATAAAATTGTACTCACTGTCCATCGTTCCCCCGATGCGCGCCGTCCTCATCTTCCTTCCTGGTGTCAGGTGGCTATCGGGTTTAAACAAAGATGCGACATCACACCCTGGCACGTCACACTATGCGCCGCCAGCGGCAGGACGCCGCCATCCTTGTTCAAATCCGATCGTCTATGGCAGAACAGAGAACTTATTGTTCCCTCTCTCTGCCATAGACTAAAGTCAGGAACATCGGCGGGTTTTGGCCCGCTGCCCCGGGAGCCCGGAGCCAAATAAACTGTTGGCGATTTGGGCAGTCATGCATTTGGTGGGGGCCAGTTGTAAGGCAAAGTGGTGGGGGCCCCCCTTATGATCCGGCCCTGCTGGCAGGGCACCAGCAGGTGGTGTTTGCAAGAAATATGGAGGGAGTGGCTGGTGCAATGGTTTCTCTCTGGGGCAACCCCTGAGGTATATATTGGATGAATTCCTGGGTGATGGATGGGGAGCCCGTGATTGTAAGCAGCCTTATCCAGGGATTACATGGAGGCAACTTTGTGCAAATCAACTTATAGTTTGAACAGCAGGCAACAGCCAAACGGTAGCAGCAGATTCAGCAAGCTGGTGGGCTGGTGGGAGATAGCCGGTCCCCTGGAAGGTTGTTCACAGCCTGGTAGTAGCTTCAGGCTGGGCTGGTAAAGATGGAGCTTAGTCCAGATGGGAGATCTCGGCTCTGGCCTTAAGTCTCCGGACTTGCCCTAATGTGTCAGGCAGCTTGCCTTGACACTTCTGACTGACTCTGCAGACCAAGACCATGTGCTCCCGCCCACTAGAGATTTTATACTCCCATGATCAGGTGGTAGCACTCTCCAGTTCAATTCACAGTGTTAACTCTTGCCTCACCAGACAGTGGTTACAGCTGCAATTTTTAAGTTTACCTAGCAGTAGCTTCTGGAGTTGAACAGGCTCACCAGATCTCACAACACCAAGGGGGACGATGAAGTGTACACCCTCTGGAAACTTACACTGACTAGCCTTGGGAATGGTAGGATTTAAAACAGCAATAAAACTGAATAAAATTGTAAAGTAAAGGGTTGAAAATAATCTTTACTGTGTAAACATCACTAGGGGATTCAAATTTGAGAATTTTCTTTCAACAGCAAACCCCTTTAACGCCGAAGCCACTTTTCACCTTCCTGACACGGCCCATTTTTTCAAATCTGCCCTGTGTTACTATAAGTGGTTATAACTTTGGAACGTTTTAACATATCAAAGTGGTTTTGAAATTGTTTTCTCGTGACACATTGTACTTCATGTTAGTTAAAAAATTTTGGTGGTATGTTCTGCATTTATTTATGAGAAAATCAGATATTTGGTGAAAATTTGGAAAAATTCTCAATTTTTGAAATTCAAAATGTTCTGCTTTTTCCACACATGAGTCATAACACCAAAAAACGTAATAACTAACATTCACCGAATGTCTTCTTTATGCCTCAATGTTTTTTATGCAAGCTCTTATTTTGTAAGATGTGAGAGGGGCTTTGGAACTTTAGGCTGCAATTTTCCAATTTTCATAAAAAAACAGCAAAATCCTGCTATTGAGGGAACTGCGCTGGTTTGAAGGTCACTTTAAGAGGCCTAAATAAAAGTAAAACCCACATATTACTCCGTTATATGAAACTACCACCCCTCAACGTACGTAAATTAATGTTTTTTTTTTCATAAATGTACAAATTCTCAGTGGATAAATACCAAAAAACGCATCCACAAAATGTGATATACCCAATCCCTTTGCGTTATAACAATACCCATATGTGGTGGTAACCTGCGTATGGGCCACAGGCCAGGGCATTGCAGGGGGAGCTGCGCCATTCAGAGCAGATTTGCATTGTCACTTTTTATGGCTATACATCTTTATTTTTTGGCCATTTGGACATATAAGGGCTTTTGCAACATGAGATGCACTTTACAAATATTTCATTTTATTGGGTGTCTTTAGCTTTTGATGAGATTTTTATTAACTCTTTAAATGTATGGAAGAAAAATAGTCAATTTTGGGTTTCTTTTTTGTATATGTTGTGGGGTCGTACAGTTCGTACACTAAAAATACTATAATATTTTTATTCTAGATAGTCGTCACTTATTGTGCCTAACGATTACGGGTGATACCTCCACTTGGGCATTCCCAGGGTTCTGCGCATTAGCTCCGATCGCCAGAAGCTTGACGTACTGCTTACTTCATTTTGGCGGGAATCCACCGTCCCACACATGGCAGTACTAGTTGTCAAAATGTCGGGCAGGGTTAATGTAACCCCCTCAATGAGTCTGAGTTTTTGTCTTTCTGAATGCTGCATAAAGAACTCTTTAGTGCTCGTGCTGTACAAGTACATAGTAGTGGCGCTCACACGTAGCAGCAGCGTATTCATGAAATGGTCAGGGATTAGGGGTGCTTAGGGAGTGAGCAGGTTGGTCCGGGGAAGAGGCAGCCCTCGACCGACCACCCTCATTAAACACCGGTCTGTTTTGAGCTCCTAGTGCCGTTTTTGGCATTGACGCAGGTTCTCTTTTAAACAATATAGTTGGAAAATTTGCTAAAAATTTCTTGTCATTAAGAGAGAGCATGAAAAAAATTTGTGCAACCTTAAAAAACATACTGACCCCTCCATGAGTCCCAAACAACTACATAGGAAAACTTCAGGCTTCTCTGTAACAGATTTCCAAGAAAAAATCCCTGTTTGTGGGCTGGAGCTTTTGGAGCGTTTCCTCAGACTGTGCACTACGTGCATCACCTCCATAGGGGGGCGCTGCAACACAGAGAGAGGAAGGAAAAAGGTGGATCCGTACAGGAAGAGACGAGGCGTCTGAATATCGGCGGAGGACTGTGCCCTCCTGTACATGGTGAGTCCACGTATATACCCGAGATTAATACTAGTAACACCCATAGTATACACATGTTAGCGCCCAGTTGGTGTACTTCCGTCACATACTTCTGTAGCAGACGTACAGAAACTGTATATATTGAATCACTTTCCGGGCGAGGTGTAGCTGCTGTTGTACGTTCATACGCTGCGTTCCAGACGCAGTTGGGACGTTTGTAAAAATGAAAAATGTAATTAAAAAACGCTTGTACAAAAAGCGTCTCTCAAAGAGGAAAATTAACGAAACGAAAATTCACACAGGACAGAGCTGCCACCAATCTCCGCCCTAATTGCACGATCTACAGCCTTTTAAGGTAAAGGGCGCAGCAAAATACTGATTTTGTATTTTCATTTGTGGTTTTTAGTGTATCATCAGAGGGAAATCAGTTTTCATGTTTGTCTTTAAATTTGACTGCCAAACTGCTGGAAATGAAAGGGAGGGCACAGTCCCATAGGCGCAGTAGTGCCTGTAGGAGAAGAGGGGTTTAGAAATACTGGGGGTCAGTTTACAATGTCCCGTTTTTTTCTCCGATGTGTTACCCGAACCGTATTGTGCCGATTTGCGCGATTTCCCTGTATTGTCCACCGGGAGGTGTGGCGCACGGGCATCGGATTGGTGGCCATCGGTGCCGGCCATCACACGACGGAAATCGGGGGGGGCGTGGCCGAAACGAAACCCGAGGGATTTGGAAGAAACCGCCGCATTAAGACAAAAAAGTATTGCGAAAATTACACTTGCCTTCAACCAGGTATAGGCCGGTGAATTTTCAGGGCATTCCGCACGCGCCTCCGGGGAAACTAACAAGCGCACACAGCGCCACCTGGTGGACGGCGGAGAACTACCTTAGTGAATCCCGGCCGGACCCGAATCCACCGCAGAGACGCGACCGCTGGTAAACGAATGGAACCGGGTAAGTAAATCGTCCCACTGTGGAGGCACTGCACTATGCCAAGTGCAATACATGCTGGTAAGAGTGGAGTAACACTCAGTGCCAGCAAAAGCCCTTCAGAATAAATGATATCATGTTGTTTATCGTTATTCAAAAACTATTTTATTTTTTTCAGAAAAAAAACCTGATATTGCAAATAAAGAAAAAATACTCCTGCAATTGAAACCATGTTTTGTATGCCATTCCAAGGTTTTACGATATACTTTTTCTGTTTTCCTTTAATCGTCATTTAGTGAGAATGTATATGTCGCTAATCTTTATGTAATGAGACCGATTGGAGGGACTTTGGCTGCTGGGGCTCTCATTGCGTCCACATTTATTATTGCCCTCCGGGTTCCCCAGAAACTTGGAGCGCATTCAACAACCCCATTTTAGCTATTTTTAGCTTTTCTTCCACGTGGGTGGGCATATATATGTATAACAAATGGTGCCCACTGTCAGTAGTCCCCCAGAGACTAGGGGATGGCCCATGGCATCTTAAATTGCAAAAAGCCTAAAAGTTAATCAACTTTATTAGATTATGATAAACATGTTATCAGAGTTACGTGAAAGTTAGTGAATTTAGGGCTTAGGATGTTCCTGGGAACCTACCATCCAGACCTACCTTAAAAGGTAGAGCCTGATGGTAGGTTTCATTAAGAAGACATCTACCACCAGCATATGAAGGCTTATAGCTAAAAGAAACCGCAGGTCTGTCAAGGAGGCACACAACAGGATTAAATGCGCTAGTTACAATACCTTCAACGCTTTGTGTATGTCCTGCAATCACGTTTTGCGAATAAACAACTAAGTTAAGAAGAAAATCACTGTTTTGCATCACCATTTTCTAAGAGTGCAACAGATTTTTGTTTAACTGACTGTGTCTGTTTAGTGCCATGTTTTTGCAGGCCTGTTGATAATTTATTGGTAATGGGTAAATGTAACAAATTTCATTTTTTCACATCCTACTTTTTTTGTGAGAAATTGGCAAAAACTAGTCATTTTGGAGGTGTTTATTTTAATGTGTTATGGTGGGGCTCCGTAACATTTATGCTTCTGTGTGCCGTCAAGCCTGTGAACTCTCCTCTCCTGGTAATGTACAGTAGATACATACTAAGGGGTTAGGCTGTAAGCCACCATGCTTTCTCAAACTGAGTATACAAGCAGTCCCGGGTTACGTACAAGATAGGTTTCTGTAGGTTTGTTTTTAGGTTGAATTTGTATGTAAGTCGGAACTGTATAGTTTATAATTGTAACCACAGTCAAATGTTTGGGCCTCTATGACATTGGATTTTAAAAATGTTGGATTGTCATAAGAACCAGGATTAACCTAAAGCTTCTTACAGACACCTTGATAACTGTTATAACTGTTTATTGTATTCATAGGGCTCAAATACAATAAATTACCAATTTCCAGTGGTCCGTTTGTAACGAGGGCTCGTCTGTAATCGGGTGTTCTTAAGTAGGGACCACCTGTATATTATATATTTCTGCTTTATATAGCACCAACATATTTCACAGCGCTGCACAGAGCTTGCCAAATCGGTCCCTGTCTCCATGAGGGCTCATAATCTTATCAAACTACCAGTATGTTTTTGAAGTGTGGGAGGAAACCCAAACAAACATGGAGAAAACCTAAAAACTCTTCGCAGTTGTTGATCTGGATGGGACTGGAACGCAGACCCCCAGTGCTTCAAGACTGTAGTGCTAACCACTGAGCCACCGTCTGCCTAGCCCTATGCCTGTAGAACATACTGGGGAGATATTAATATGCCAAAGTTCCGGGCATGATAGAGGCTTCGCCTTCCCACCCCCATGTCGACCTCATGTATTCTGCATAAAAAAACCTGCACATGAAATTAGCAGGTTTTTCAAAATTAGCAGGCAAGGGCATAGTCATTACCTGAATTTGCAATCTTTCACTGATCATGCCTGCCAGGACAAATGTCGTAAAGCAGCAATGAATCTCCCGCACTGTGTGTGGAAACCACTGCCATGTTTGTGAGCCTATAGAAAATCATGTGTGCTATGAGGTCAATGCATAACACAGCGGTGTTAAACACAGTGGGGGATATTATCAGCGACCTCGGCCCTGAAATAATCGCAAATGCTAGCTTATTGCTAGCTTTTGCGATTATTTTCCCCAATCCGCCACCTTCACGCCAGGTGAAGGGGGGGGCGCGGCCAGACGGGAGTGGGCCGGCGCGGGGCGTTACTGTCCCCGCGCCTGCGCACTCGCTGCTACCGGCGACTTTTCATACGTTGCGCAACTGGCAGCCCGATACATCAAGAGGCAGAAGCCTCTTCATGTATCGGGCTGCTAATTTGCAGCGGCGGGGCTATCATACGCTGGCGTATCCCCCAGTATGTGTACATGGGGCTTAAATGAATTGGTTTTCTCTATTTCATATAGGCTTTTGGTATATATATATTTTTTTCTCCAATTAATTTCAAGACCATTTCATTTTTAAATCATTTTTTTTTCAGTAGTGACAAATTCTAGTTTTCATTGCTACAACTCTGGAGTATGCATATGTTTTATCAGATGATCTGTCTTTTTAGAAAAAAACTTTTTTTTTGGAGAAGAAAAACTGTAAATTATTAATTTTTATCCCCTCCACGCGGTCAGTTGTCCATACTTATGTATGTATTGTCCAGTGTACAGTGTATACTTGTCAGTATTACACTGGCAGGCATCCTATTACATCCCAAGAGGCTCCCATACATGCAGACACAAAGGCCAAAGTAACACAAGGAAAAAACTAATCATGAACAGTCTAATAATAGAGACTGAACAGAAAAAATAGTCAATTATTGTAAAATAAAGCAATAATGCAAACCGTGAGGTGCAGTGGTGAAACAGGGAGCAGAGGCCTGATTCGGTATGGGAAGCACATCTCGGGGTGCGTTCACATGTGGCGTTTTGGTTGCATCAGAACACATGCTTTTTCAAATGTTACTATGTGTTTGGCTGCTTTGAAAGCGATTTTTCTTTCGTGTTTACACGGCTGCTTACATTTCTAGCAATGAAGAAAAACACTTTCAATGTAGCCAATCACATAGTAACATTTAAAAATGCATGCGTTCCGACGCAACCAAAACGCCACTTGTTAATGCACCGATTCTCTGTAGACACTGGAGCCAAGTTATAGTCACAAATCACAGCTTTGTTATAGAATCCGCTAATCACGCCTATAGGTGCACACCGAGAATATTTGAGCATCTACATGTACATGAGTATTTTTTAAAAAGTCAAAGTACGGTTTCTGAAAAAGTTTCCCTAAATGTCACGTTGCGCTCTGCGTGCTCTTGGAAAATACCTTAAAGTTCACTGAATACGTTTTGTCATTACTTTTGATCAGCAGCCTCCACCCTACTGTTATTTTATACCAGTATCACTTCACTTGCTGAGGTAGGAGATACACTGCTGTGACACTGTTGCCATTTTGAAGTTTGGAATTGCTGGCATAACTATCCCGTAGACTGGAGGCACGATATACCTGATATGAGATATTAATGAGATGTCCTCTGGAGTTGCAGAGGTTGTGTCACACTGGTGATGTGGATGGTTTAAGGAGAAGACCTCACATGTTGTATGTATAATCTCTAATGTCTGTTATATTTATCTCTTGCAACTGTCTCATTTTAATCTTGGTTTTTTATTTGTATTACTGTTAATTACATTATCTCTACTTAAGATTAAAACTATGAAATCTGTAGCCATATTTATATTTGTCGGAATTATAAAAACTGATGGCTTTGACCAATTAAAACAGGTTATGTCAGTTCTTGACCATTTTCATTCATTCTTAAAAATGTCTATATTGTGTTGAAGGCAGAGGTGCATATGGCAGAGATTCGGAAGAGTTGATAGACGTTGTGATACATATGTATGGAATAATTCTTCCTAACAAGTTATATGAACATTTATATTGTTCACATGGTACAAGTCGTCTTTTACTCAATTTCTACTTATTTATTGCCACGAGAAATTCTCATTTGAACTGCCCCCACAACCCTGGAACTCACCACTCCCTTCTGGCAGGGAGCCAGCTAATGCTATAGAAACAATTTAAAAGCAGTGGAATTATTAAGATGCACGACAAAGGCATTTTTTAAAATCGCCATGCCAGAGGTTATTGGAAATGACCTTTCTGATGACAGGTTCCCTTTAATGATAGATTGGAGGGTGTTAGATTGTTAGCTGGGAGACGGCGGTGAAGAATATTGCATTATTTTTGCACTTCTTAGAGATCATGCCCACAAACAGAAACGGTGCAGCAAAAAATATGGAGCAGGTCCTATTCCTACCCAGTTTGCATCGCTGTGCTGCTCAGCACAGTCACAATGTGGTAAGACACAGTGCATATATTTACAAATTTTGCATTTCTGCAAACAAGGAGGTCCTTCGACCAATATTGGTAATGATTTTGTTAAAATATAACTTTTATTAATCGTTCAGCCCCGTTACCCCCTGAAGACGCCATCTCATGGCGAAACATGTCGGGGGGGGGGGCTGTTTGAATGTGTGCCAATTTAAGATTGAATGGTGTTCAAGGAAATGGATTAGATAGCTAGTAATGCCAGAAAACCGAGGCATTAAATAGTAGCAAGATTAGCAGCAATAGGAGTGTGAGTGAATTTGTGAGTGAATGAACAATTGAAAAACATCCAAGTGAGCGAACTCTATGTGTGTTTATAAATAGAAAGCCAGTACTTAGCGCTGACCCATTCTGCGGTCACCGCAGACCATTACGCATGGCTAAGACAATATCATTAACACTATGTACACCCAGCAAGTGACTGCAGCCTAGGGAATTATATGGTCTAAACACCCCGAAGTGTGAGGGGGTAGCCTTTGAGTGTGGACATACACTCCTAACAGTCCATACTCACCATAATGCAAATGTGGTCAAGACTTGCTATAAAATCCAACATTGTGTAGCCCCTAACTACCCTAAAAGGGTGTAATTAGCACAGTGAACCTTTCAATACCCACCTGTGTGCAACACAGAGAACTCTCCAATACCTACCTGTGGGTTCACAACTCCCTAACTTATAAACAAAAAGGTAGTGCATCTCAATTCCTCACATTCCTCTCCTTGCTTAAAAGGAAAAATCAACATCTTCTCCCACCATTCCTATTTTATTAAAAAAAAATTTTTTTGTTTGTCTCTACACACTGGGAAAATATTCCCCATGGTTTAAATGAACGATTAATAAAAGTTATATTTTAACAAAATCATTACCAATATTGGTAGAAGGACCTCCTTGTTTGCAGAAATGCAAAATTTGTAAATAGATAGTAATACTATAGGTCCAGACCACACACGTGGCCCTAAGTATATCTAATCCCTTTGTTTGTAATAAGACACAGTGCAAGCACCATGCATCGCTGCATTACCATGCACAATAGCAATCTATGGGGGCCATTAGCTGCCCACCAAAAATGATGCTTGTGTGCATAAGGCATTACTAAAATGGAGTAATCCTTGTTGAAGATGCAAAAAAAATGCTGTGCATACCATCCTAAAAATTGTCTCCAGTAGTGGCTTCTGACACACGGGTATCACAGGGATGGGTGGGGGTGGTGGTTGTATTGTGGGGGTGGTTAGACCCTATTCATGAATTCAACAGAAGTAAAGTCAGGAAAGGAGAGAAATAAAATACCACATTTTTTTACACAAAAAGTTGCAATGGTTTATCCAGGATTCCAGCAAATCTTGGCATGATCAGTATTGAGTGTCTTATAGGAATGACTAGGAATGCTGGCTTCCATGTGACACATTACATTCAGTATTAATCGCACTCTGTTGGATGATCATGTGACTTAGCAAGGGAGAGGATCAGTTGGTAAAAGATGACTACACACGGTAATGACTGTGGCAGTGTCTCTTTAACATGGGCCATTTATTTCTCTGTATGTGAAGCATACTGCTCGAAAATATAAGCCGTACAATGGATTATTATCGAGGTAAAGCTCCATTCATGAATATTCTATATTTGTACATTGTGCGAGTTCAGTATCTAAAATTATATACGTTTTTTGTTATGTTTTTTCCTAACACATGACAGTGTGGTTAGTATTAGTCTCTGACTTTCCTACACAGAGGTGGAAATTTGATTATTATGACCTGGAGTTTCTCAGGGGGCTTCATGTTAATCATTTCACTACTTTCACTTTCACTTATTACAAAGCTTGAAGCGCCATGCAGGACTTCACTGTTTACTATTGTCACTGATCCATAGAGGTCTTGATCAGAGAAAGCATTGTTAGCTGTTGTTGTTTAAGTTTTATACTAGAAAGTAGAGAATTGTGACACATCCTGAGGTAAGTGATAGCCCATCTGCTGGTTTACATGCTTTGCAGGAACGTTGCATAGGTGGGTGTGGTGTCGGGAGTATGATATGGCTGCTGGTAGGGAATAACTGTTCCATGAATAAATAGATGGTTATAGCCTGTGTGGTACAAAAGCATAAAACAATAGTTTTATTTATTAAATGATACTTTATATCTAGATTTAAAGGGGTTGTGCAATAAAAAAAACACTTGAATTTTAACCACCGATACCTGTATGTATCTCACTAAAGTATCTGACTGCCACTTCAATCAAATGTGGAGATCAGTCCCATAGACCTGAATGTTATGGCTATGTATATCTGTGACCATCACTACATTCAATAGTTAAAGTAATTTAATATCCTTATATCTTGTTGGAAATTCCTTTTATATCTTTAACTTTTTCTGACTTGGCTTTTTTATTTAATAATTACAGTGGGTTGGCCACTTTTCAATTAACCTCTTCCATGTCTTTGCCTTCTTTGATAGCTTCAGCCTTTTCCCTGTTCTCACCATGTTACCCTCTGCATATAAAAACAGCTTCCTCTCCCTCGCTGCTCTAGGCTGTCCTTATGGCATCTCCCACTGTATCTTTTTACTCAGTCTGTTCTCATTGGCAGAGACAGGAAGAGGGGGGGGGGGGTCATAATATCCTGCTTCGGTATCTTCTTTTGAGCAAAGCTTAGAGATGTAAAAAAAGAAGTGTGGAGGGTCTGCACACAGCACAAAATTATGTAGCGACAATGCTGAATCATTTGATGAACATTCAGGGATTATCCAAAATGCAGCATAGGTACATGGGAAACTTGTGTAAAAGAATGGCCAACCTTTTTAAATGATAGATCTAGATCAGCTTTTGTTATATCTTATGTTTCAACAAAGGGAGGGAGCATAATAAGAGGAGAAACAGGCATTTTTTCTAAGACGCATTAGAAGTAGAGATGAGCGAGTATACTCGTCCGAGTATACTGCTCGGTCGAGTATTAGCATACTCGGACCGGCTCGTTACTCGGACGAGTATCTCGCCGGCTCGAGATCGAGCAGTAAATTAATAAAATAAATTGAATAAAAGAATTTTTATTGTAAAAAAAAACATATTACACATGTTTGCAGATGTTTTACTTGTAAGAACACATTAAAATAACACTATTCTTCACTTTCCAGGTGTTCGCACGCGTGTCTCCCCTCTAAGTTAGGAGATGTGCACGAACATTCTGGAATGTGAAGATATTGTTCTTCTTTCAATGTGTTCTGCACTTAAATGCTCCTGTATTCACTGTTTTTAATGTTTTAATACTTTCTTCACTTTGCAGCTGTGCGCGCGTATCTCCGAACCATCGGGAGAACATGCGCGCACACCTGCAATGTGGAAATAGTGTTATTTCATGTGTTCTTACAAGTAAAACATCTGCAAACATCTGGATTTTTTTTTTTTTTTTGCACTGTTCTTTTACTGTTCAGTTTTATTAAAAAAATGCTCGGGTCTCCCATTGACTTCAATGGGGCTCGTTATTCGAGACGAGCACTCGAGCATCTGGAAAAGTTCGTCTCGAATAACGAGCACCCGAGCATTTTAGTGCTCGCTCATCTCTAATTAGAAGGTTTTCCTATCGACTTGCACTAGTGAGTTATCCAGTGCTTGTTGAAAAGTTACTGACCGTTTAATATTGAACTTCAAAATATGTCTTATAACAGAGAATTTTGTTTCATTCCCTGTAGGTAACCAGAGATGAATTATTTTGCAGCCGCAAAAAATATCCCCTGAGCTGTACCGCAAAGACACAAGGGAATACTGTAATGAGCAGTCACCGTGTATCTGTTAGTACACTTGTACAAATTATAGAAGAATTGGAATCTGAAGAAGAGGAAGTGATATTGTTTGCATGTCGGGACATTGCATCTAACACTAACCTAAGGGAACTACTAAGTGAAGTAAATGAAGGAACTTCACATCCAGTAATATTGGAGTTATTGTATTTACTGAAAAGGTTTGACCTAATCAAAAAACATTTCAAGATATCAAAATTGGAAGTGGAAAGACTGCTGAAGATACACCCCAGGACCATTTCAGATTACAGGTAAAGTCCTTTGTACATTGCTTATTTTCCATCTTGCTATAGAATGAAGTGAAAATCATGTAACTTTTTTTTTAATCGGGTAACGTTTATTAACAATCAGAAATAAAAGACAATAGTTTGTGCATTTGTTATTCATTAATGTCACATCAATTCGTACAGGAAAAATACCCAAGCAAAACAGGAAGAAACACCTCCCCCAATCCCAGCGATCCGGCCCTTCGTCCATCCACTAAGCATAACACCTCGTAGGAGTGCCTCTTTTTAGTGCTACATTTACCCACTTATACCTTAACAGATAATATTTAAGTCCCAGCAATCCACCAGGTCTGGCTCGCATCCAGCAACGCATCAGTTCCTCATACGCTATCCCTTGACAGTCTACCCATTTCTTCCATTGCTTCTGAAACTAAGCCACTGCCTTTCTTTATACGGATAGTATTGTTCAACATACCCTTTACTTCACCTACTGTATATCTGGAGGGGAGGCATCCAGCCAGTGGTGAGCAAAAATCAAGTTACTTTGGAAAGATACAATGGGGCACAGCTCCCCTTTAAAATATTCATGAGCACTGGTAAAATGAAAGCTGAGCTTTGATTGGTTGCCATGGGCAACTAGAAATATTCTGACTTTCAGACAGCTTGATAAATATGCCCCAATGTGACCAATATCTTACCAATATACAAATACTATTAGCCAGGAGTCTCTCCTTTAAGCCGATAATATAGGTCAGAGTGAAAGGCAAGGTGAAATGTTGCTTGTTCAGCAGTTTGTTCACCATGTGTACATTGGATTAAAGTAATTTACCAGTTTATGTAGACTATATAAACGTACCAAAGGGGAGCTTTATCAGATGTGTCTGAGAACAAAACTGTGTTAGTTGTTCATGGCAACCAATTAGAGATCAGCTCTCCTTTTTTAAACCACAGTTTATAATATGAAAGTTTAGCTCTGACTGGAGAAACTAGAACACTGTGGCTTAAAGACATTTCTGATAAACCTCCCTCACAGATTGCAAGTTTTCCTGTGTAGTCGCTTCAACTATAAGACTATTGAATTATCTTACATCCACAGAAAGCACCAAAAACATTATAACGTGATCTTGTCACCAGGACACACGTTTTTACATAATGACAGGTTCTTGTAGCCTATTTAATTCTAATTCCAAATCTGCTGTTATAAGTAACATTAATGGTGCCACTCGCTTTTAAAAGTATATACAAGTATACCTGGCTCCCTACCGGCAAACGGTCACAGGAGCTTATATTACAAGACTGCAATTAACATCATTATCTGCTCTCTCCTCCTTCTTCCTCCATATCCCCTTACTCCTGCACCCTCCCTCCTTCCTCCTGCAGCTATTACCTGACCCTGAGCTCCAATCAAACCCCTGTCAGCTCATGTCTGCAGGAGGGAGGAAGGAAGAAGACCTAGCAGAGCAGACGATGATGACCACAGCAGGGACTCCAACGCCCCTATGACTCAATGCAATTTGCTGGCAGGGAGCCATGTATACTTGTATCAACTTTTAAAATTGAGTGGAACATTAAGGTTAATTATAACAGCAGATTAGGAAATTATATTAAACAGACATTGGGAACCTGTCAAAAGGTGAAAATGTGTATCCTGATGACCGGTTTCCTTTGAATGCCTTGTGTCATTTGTATCATGGCTTTACTAACAAAATAGGTGTAACCCCAGAAAAGGGAAACGCATGTGTGCCAGAATTTGTTTCAGATTTCAGTTGTAAACTAAGACAACTAAAAGAAGGGACAAAATTAGACTAGCCAGTCTTATACTACATCAGATTTATCATTCATATATCCGAAGTATATACGTCCCCCAACGGCCATGTGAATGAGGCCTTAGCTTGAAACACTTTTTGAGAAATCCGCTTACAGTGTTGCATTATAGACCTTGACCCTTTCCACTAAACCCCTCCCCTTATGGAAACATCTAGCACACAGTAAAACAGGAGAAAACCAAAATATGTAGACTTTTTAGTTTGTAGCTTTAGATTTAAAAGTACATCCGAGAAGTGATTATTGTATTAATGTATATTACATTTAAAATGTATTTAATTGAACACCATTAAAAAAAACCTGGCTACCTGCAGATACACCAAAACATGAAGTAGCCAGTACAAACTAACAGCCTAATGTGGGAGAACCTACAGCTATACTTTCAGTTTCTGTATGTATAGAAGGCTGATGTGAGACTAGAATAATAGAGAACAGAGATATGTCTAGTGTGTCACAAGTACTTCCCAAAGTCGATTTAAGGAGTCCTATACTAAGTAGCTACTTTATTTTCTTTTTCTGCCACATCCGTATGCACTGCTATAGTAAGTATCTGGCCTTCTGCATCCCCAGAGGTGCATTTCGGACCTAACAAAAGAGATGCTTCTAACATACTACTGGAGGTCAATCTAAGCATAGGGTCATCCCAACATTATTGGTTACCCACATTTCTTTTTTTGTCTTTAGAGCACCTTCCTCATGTTCTCTTTATAAAAGTAGTCAAAAAGTACACCTGATCAAAACCAGAAAATGTTTTGTGAAACGCGTTCTTTTGTATTTACTCAAATATGTAGATGTGATTCATTGTGATGATACAGATTACTGCAAACCGAGTTTCCCAAATGTCTTTCAGTTGATGACATCTTCCTTTTTTTGTGGACTTCTACTAATACCTATGGAATTTCCTTTTTAGTCAACTACAAAAAATATGCAAACTACCTTCTTGATTCATGTTACTGATTTCTAAATGCCATCTATCTCTTCAATCTCTTTTACACCAGAAACTGGTCCCAAAGTATGATCGATCACCCCACTGGGTCATATAGCAACTGGTTAGATTTTTTGCCTACCTGTATGTAAGGAAAACCTTACTAATGCCATGAGAAGAAATTTCTAATGGAGAGAACAAGAGCACAAAGTATTGTCATGGGGATACAATGTAAAATGTATTGGTAAAGATTAGTCATTAACCTTTGCCTATAGTTAATGTGATTCATCACATGTTTTTGACCTGGTTCCAGAAAGTAACTTAGACTTGGCAAACAAAAAGATTTTTATAACTTTGTTGTAAATATAAAACTTAAATAGTTCATACCACGTGCCAAACCTGTTAGTGAGTGCATACCTCTCACAAACTACAATCCAGAAAGTCACAGTTTGACAGCTACTCCTCCACCCTGTCTCCTGCCTGGCTTGCTAATTACAGTGGGTACGGAAAGTATTCAGACACTCTTGTAATTTTTTACTCTTTGATTTATTGCAGCCAATTGGTAAGATCCAAAAAGTTATTTTTTTTGCATGTCACCTTGCATAAAAAAACTGAAATTTGGATATTTTTTCTAATTTAGTAAACAAGAAAAAACAAAGTATCACATGGTCATAAGTATTCTGACCCTTGTCTCAGTATTGAGTAGAATCTTTTGAGCTAGTATAGCCATGAGTCTTCTTGGGAATAAACAAGTTTTTCACACCTGGATTTGGGGATCCTCTGCCTCTTTGTTGCGGATCCTCTCCAGTTCCCTCAGGTTGGATGGTGAACGTTGGTGGAAAGCGATTTTCTAGTCTCTCCAAAGATGCTCAATTGGGTTTAGGTCAGGACTCTGGCTGGGCCAGTCAGGAATGGTCACATAGTTGTTCTGAAGCCACTGCTTTGTTATTTTAGCTGTGTGCTTTGGGTCATTGTCTTGTTGAAAGGTTAATCTTCAGCACAGTCTGAGGACCAGAGCACTTTGGGAGAGGTTTTCATCAAGGATATCTCTGTACCTGACCACATTTATCTTTCCTTCAATTGCAACCAGTCGTCCTGTCCCTGCAGCTGAAAAACAACCCCATAGCCTGATGCTGCCACCACCATGTGTCACTGTTAGGATTCAATTTGGCAGCTTATGAGCAGTGTCTCTGGTTTTCTCCACACATACCTCTTAGAATTCACATAAAAAAGTTTAATCTTGTCTTAAAAGAGCAGGGAATCTTATTTATCATAGTCTGGGAGACCTCCATGTTTTTTTGCAAACTGTAAGGAGCTTTCATATATCTTGCACTGAGGAGAGGCATCTGTAGGCACACTCTGCCATAAAGTCCGGGCTGGTGGGGGCTGCAGTGATAGTTGACTTTATGGAACTTTTTTGCATCTCCCTTATGCGTCCAGTGGAGCTCAGCCACAGTGATCTTGGGGTTCTTCTTTAACTCTCTCACCAGGGATCTTCTCCCACAAGGATTACGGAGGCGAATGTGCTCCTGGAGAACTTGAGTACTGCGGAAATTCTTTTTTAACCAGATCTGTGCCTTTCCACAATTTTGTCTCTGAGCTCCTTGGGCAGTTCCTTTAGACCTCATGATTATCATGTTCTGAGAGCAGTGTGAGCTGTGAGGTCGTGATATTTCCTATTCAAGTCTAATCAGTTTGATTAAACAGAGCTGGACTCCAAAGAAGGAGTAGAATCACATCAATGGGGATCAAAAGGAAATGAACAGCATAAAGGGCGTAAAACTGCCTTTTTGGCTGCTCTGCAGGTCATCAAGCAACGCGTCTGGGTTAAGGAGGAGCTGCCGAATCTAAAGCTCATCTCTAACTATTATACAAACTAAAATACACACAAAAAGTGTTCTACATGTAGATCAATGAAAAATAGAGTCATGTTACATTTTATAAATTTAGTTTTTATTTATTGCCACCAATCTAATTTTTGCTGTTTTTACAGATATCTTATAATAGAACTCAATGAGGCGATTGAAGAAGATGAGTTAAAATCACTTATGTTCTTGTTAAAAAATGAATTGAGAAATGGAGGAAAACTGAAGAACCAGGTATACATCTCTGTTCTGAATGGCATATACTGTACATATATAATGCCCAGCAGTTTGATAATAATCCATACACTTGCAAAGTGCCGTCTTCAAACAGCTGATCAGTGGTGATCACCAAGAGTGTGATGCCCACCAATGTAATATTATTGTCATGGAAGACAAGTTCCTAGTTGGCATTTAATAGAAGTAAAAGAAAATGTACAGTTCACGAAACATCCTCCTAGTTGGCAGCTGGCAAAGTTATCCCTTTCATCCAGAAGCAGCAATCTAAGGGTACATTCAGATGACCGTCTATTGGAGGGGCCTGTCCCCATACACCGCAATGGCGGCCCGGTGTCGCACCTTTTGGCGCCATACACCTGGAAAAGATAGAGCGTGCTCTATCTTTTCATGAGTGTGCGGCCATGCGCCGCTGTTTCCTATGGAGGGGTCACCTCCTCCTCTCCAGCGCACTGGGTGGGCATACCGCCATGTGAATGCAACTTAAGTCTCACAGGTCTTTACTTTTACACTTCGATCTAGTCATATTGTTTCCAAAGCATTAGAAATGTGGAGTTAATAATATAATGTACATAATGTATACCCTCTCGTTTACAGACGTTCTTGTCACTCATCGTGGAACTTGAGAAGAATCAATTAGTAATGCCAAGTGACTTAGATTTATTAGAGAAATTGTTCCAAACCATTCACAGGGTCGACTTGAAAAAAAAAATTCTTAAATTGCAAGAAACAGGTAAGAATGGAGGGTCGGTAATGCAAAATCTTTCCATTTACTATGTAAATGCTGAGACTATATTAGGCTTGGAGGCAGATAAACCGTAGGAAAATGCAAATGTAAGTTTCATTTGAATAGTTTGTCATTTGGGAATTTTTTGCATTTTTTTTTGTTTTGTAAGAGAAAGAGGATTTGTCATTTCTTTGAATAATAGTATTCCCCTTGTTATAAGCTCACTACATTCTAACTTATATCTTGCTATCTTTTAGGAATTATTCAAGGCGGTCCTTACATCAATGCCCTTCCGGCAACTGCCTCACTTCACAGAATAAGTAGCTCTGCTTGTTCTAACACAGTAAGCATTTTTGTGTTAGCCTGTTTGGAACTGCATTTCAGTGTTTTCTTTATTGGAATTTTCAATTTATTTATTTATTTTTTTTTGCTTACTTTTTTCTATTTGCTGATTTTTGCGTTGTTTCATAAATTAGAATATTTTTTTTAATTTTTTTTCTGTTGCGTTTCTTAGATCTAAGATCTCAATTACTACTTACATGATAAAAGGTTTTGTTAATCAATATTGGCAAGGAAATTTTTTAACATATTGGTAAATTTTGTTGCTGCTGCCATTTTTAAGGATATCTACCATTTTAAAAAAGTAAAAAAATCTACAAATACCTACACTCCTCTTCATCTTGATCCTGGCGCTTATCTTCTCTAAGCTCGACAGGCCGGGATCACCTAGAAAAGAGAGTTATGAAAAGCAGCAAGGAGGGCAGGGATGAGATGCCCGACGCTTCAGGTGATAGATGCCTTCCTCTCCTAGCATGGCAGAGGGAGGTGCGGGCCTGTGCGTAATTGGCAGCCTGGAGCGCCGCGTAGGTAAGTAGAGGTTTTTAACTTTTAAATGGTAGATTTCCTTTAGGAAGCTATTATTGGTATTATGTACTAAATATCCGCATTTGACCATGTGCAAGTTCAGTCATTGAAAAACACTCCATGCGCTTGTGGGATTTCCCAGACAGGACCTCTTATCAATGGATTGAACCGATATGCTGAGTTCAGTCCAGTGATAAGAGGGAAATCTTTTCAGGGCACAGAGCGTTTTTCTCTGACCAAATTCTCTCTTGGGCAACTGGCTTAAGATACTTTAATGTTCTTGTGGTAGCAATCAGCTTGTGTCTCTGATCATTTAGGGTCAGACTGCTAGAAATATATATTAAATAGCTGTTATGATATTAGGGTTTTTTAACCCCTTAACGCTCTGCGCCGTAGCTCTACGGCGCAGAGGTATAGGGTATGTATACATACAAAGGTGGGGGTTGCAGCAAACCCCCACCGCTAATAACCGCGGACGGTGCTTGCACCGATCGCGGCTATTAACCCTTTGATTGCCGCCGGCAAAGAATAAAAGGCCAATCACCAGTTTTTGACCTGGTTCCCAGACAGTACTTAGACTTGCAAACAAAAAAGTTTTTATAACTTTGTTGTAATATAAACTTAAATATTTCATACCACGTCCAAACCTGTCTAATCACACTGTTCGTGCATACCTCTCACAAACTACAATCCAGAAAGTCAGTTTGACAGCTACTTCTCCACCCTGTCCCAGTCTGGCTGTGCTAAAACAGTGGGTACGGAAAGTATTCAGACACTCTGTAATTTTTACTCTTGATTTTATTGCCAGCATGGTAAGATCACAAAAAGTTATTTTTTTTGCATTTCACCTTGCATAAAAAAACTGAAATTTTGGATTTTTTTCTAATTAGTAAACAAGAAAAAACAATTCACATGGTCATAAGTATTCGGACCCTTGTCTCATATTGAGGAATCTTTTGAGCTAGTAATAGCCATGAGTCTGATCTTGGGAATACAACATTTCACACCTGTATTTGGGGTCATTGCCTCTTTGTTGCAGATCCCTCCAGTCCCTCAGTTGGATGGTGAACTTTGGTGGAAGCCATTTCTAGTCTCCCAAAGATGCTCAATTGGGTTTAGGTCAGGACTCTGCTGGCCAGTCAGGTGGTCACATCGTGTGTTCTGAAGCCACGCTTTGTTATTTTAGCTGTGTGCTTTGGGTCATTGTCTTGTTGAAAAGGTTAATCTTCACACAGTCTGAGGACCAGAGCACTTTGGGAGAGGTTTTCATCACAGGATATCTCTGTCCTGACCACATTTATCTTTCCTTCAATTGCAACCAGTCGTCCTGTCCCTGCAGCTGAAAAACAACCCCATAGCCTGATGCTGCCACCACCATGTGTCACTGTTAGGATTCATTTGCAGCTTATGAGCATGTCTCTGGTTTTCTCCTCCACACATACCTCTTAGAATCACATAAAAAAGTTTAATCTTGTCTTAAAAGAGCAGGGAATCTTATTTATCATAGTCTGGGAGACCTCCATTTTTTTTTGCAAACTGTAAGGAGCTTTCATATATCTTGCCACTGAGGAGAGGCATCTGTAGGCACACTCTGCCATAAAGTCCGGGCTGGTGGGGGCTGCAGTGAAGTTGACTTTATGGAACTTTTTGCATCTCCCTTATGCGTCCAGTGGAGCTCAGCCAAGTGATCTTGGGTTTCTTTAACTCTCTCACCAGGATCTTCTCCCACAGGGATTACGGAGGCGAATGTGCTCCTGGAGACCTTGAGTACTGCGGAAATTCTTTTTTAACCAGATCTGTGCCTTTCCACAATTTTGTCTCTGAGCTCCTTGGGCAGTTCCTTTAGACCTCATGATTATCATGTTCTGAAGCAGTGTGAGCTGTGGAGGTCGTGATATTTTCCTATTCAGTCTAATCAGTTTGATTAAACAGAGCTGGACTCCAAAGAAGGAGTAGATCACATCAATGGGGATCAAAAGGAATGAACAGCATAAAGGGCGTAAAACTGCCTTTTTGGTGCTTCTGCAGGTCATCAAGCAACGCGTCTGGTTAAGGAGGAGCTGCCGAATCTAAAGCTCATCTCTAACTATTATACAAAACTAAATACAACACAAAAGTGTTCTACATGAGATCAATGAAAATAGAGTCATGTTACATTTTATAAATTTAGTTTTTATTATTGCCACAATCTAATTTTTCTGTTTTTTACAGATATCTTTAATAAACTCAATGAGCGATTGAAGAAGATGGTTAAATCACTTATGTCTTGTTAAAAATGAATTGAGAAATGGAGGAAAACTGGAAGAACCAGGTATACATCTCTGTTCTGAATGGCATTACTGTACATATATAATGCCCGCAGTTTGTAATATCCATACCTTGCAAGGTGCCGTCTTCAAACAGCTGAATCAGTGTGATCACACAAGAGTGTGATGCCCACCAATGTATATTATTGTCATGGAAGACATTTCCTAGTTGGACATTTATAGAAGTAAAAGAAACTGTACAGTTCACAAACATCCTCTAGTGGCAAAGTTATCCCTTTTATCCAGAGCAGCAAACTAAGGGTACATTCAGACGACCGTCTATTGGGGGGGCCGTCCCATACACAAAATGGCAGCCCGGTGTCGCACCTTTGGTGCCATCCACCTGGAAGATAGAGCGTGCTCTATCTTTTCATAGTGTGCGGCCGTGCGCCGCTATTTCCTATGGAGGGGGTCACCTCCTCCTCTCCACGCACACGGTATGGCCCACCCGGTCGTGTGATGCAACTTAAGTCTCACAGGTCTTTACTTTTACACTTCGATCTAGTCATATGTTTTCCAAAAATTAGAAATGTGGAGTTAATAATATAATTACATATGATACCCTCTCTCGTTTACAACGTTCTTGTCACTCATCGTGGAACTTGAGAAGAAATCAATAGTATGCCAAGTGACTTAGATTTATTAGAGAAATTGTTCCAAACCATTCACAGGGTCGACTTGAAAAAAAAAATTCTAAATTGCAAGAAACAGGTAAGAATGGAGGGTCTGTAATGCAAATCTTCCATTTACTATAAATGCTGAGACTAATTAGGCTTGAGGCGATAACCGTAGGAAAATGCAAATGTAAGTTTCATTTGAATAGTTTGTCATTTGGGAATTTTTTGCATTTTTTTTTTTTTGTAAGAGAAAGAGGATTTGTCATTCTTTGAATATAGATTCCCCTTGTTATAAGCTCACTACATTCTAACTATACCTTGCTATCTTTTAGAATTAATCGTGGCGGTCCTTAACATCAATGCCCTTCCGGCAACTGCCTCACTCATAGAATAAGTAGCTCTGCTTGTTCTAACACAGTAAGCATTTTTGTGTAGCCTGTTTGGAACTGCATTTCAGTGTTTTCTTTATTGGAATTTTCAATTTTTTTATTTTTTTTTGCTTACTTTTTTCTATTTGCTGATTTTTTGCGTTGTTTTCATAAATTAGAATATTTTTTTTTAATTTTTTCTGTTGCGTTTCTTAGATCTAAGATCTCAATTGCTACTTACATGATAAAGGTTTTGTTAATCATTGGCAAGGAAATTTTTTAACATATTGGTAATTTGTTGCTGCTGCCATTTTTAAGGATATCTACCATTTTAAAAAGTAAAAAATCTACAATACCTACACCTCCTCTCATCTGATCCTGGCGCTTATCTTCTCTAAGCTCGACAGGCCGGGATCACCTAGAAAAGAGAGTATAGAAAGCAGCAAGAGGGCAGGGATGAGATCCCGACGCTTCGCTGCTAATTATGCGCGACTCCCCTTGATGTCTCCTCCTTTTCCAACATGGGAGAGGGAGGTGAGAGGTGTGAATTCATGCCTTCAGGTGATAGATGCCTTCCTCTCCTAGCATGGCAGAGGGAGGTGCGGGCCTGTGCGTAATTGGCAGCCTGGGAGCGCCGCGTAGGTAAGTAGAGGTTTTTAACTTTTAAATGGTAGATTTCCTTTAGGAAGCTATTATGGTATTATGTACTAAATACCGCATTTGACCATGTGCAAGTTCAGTCATTGAAAACACTCCCTGCGCTTGTGGATTTCCCAGACAGGACCTCTTATCAATGGATTGAACCGTATGCTGAGTTCATCCAGTGATAGAGGGAAATCTTTTCAGGGCCAGAGCGTTTTTTCTCTGACCAAATTCTCTCTTGGGCAACTGGCTTAAGATACTTTAATGTTCTTGTGGTAGCAATCAGCTTGTGTCTCTGATCATTTAGGGTCAGACTGCTAGAATTAATTAAATAGCTGTTATGATTAGGGTTTTTTAACCCCTTAACGCTCTGCGCCGTAGCTCTACGGCGCAGAGGTATAGGTATGTATACATACAAGTGGGGGTTGCCAAACCCCCACCGCTAATAACGCGCGGACGGTGCTTGCACCGATCCGGCTATTAACCCTTGATTGCCGCCGGCAAAACCCGCCGGCACTTAAACGCGGCGGCGCCCCCCCCCCCCAATGTCATCGGGGGTGGCGATCGGTTGCCATGGTAGCCTCGGGTCTTCGTTTGACCCGAGGCTTATATACTTCTGCAGATTCGTTACAATGAGCAAGTGGCTCATTGTAAAGAGAGCTGTCAAAATGCCATATATTGCAATACAGAAGTGTGCAGTAATGGTAGAACGAAATGACTATCTAGGGTTAATGTACCCTAAATGGTCTAAGACAGTGGTTCTCAACCTGTGGGTCGGGACCCGCGGGGGTCGAACGACCAAACCGGGGGTCGCCTAAGCCATCAGCCGAAATTTTACTGTGTTTTTACTGCGAGTTGCATGGTTTGGGGTCACCACAGCATGAGGAACTGTATTGCGGGGTCATAGCATTAGAAAGGTTGAGAACCACTGGTCTAAGATATAGTGAAAAAAAAAAAAAGTTAAAAAAATAAAAAAAATTAATAAAATATTAAAAATTCAAATCACCCCCCTTTCGCTAGAACTGATATAAAACATAATAACAGTAAAAATCACAGACACATTAGGTATCGCCGGTCCCAAAATGCCCAATCTATCAAAATATAAAACGGTTACGGGCGGCGGTGACCTCCGAGGCGGGAAATGGCACCCAAATGTCCGAAATGCGACTTTTATACCTTTTTACATCACATAAAAAATGGAATAAAAAATAATCAAAATGTCGCACAAACCTCAAAATGGTAGCAATGAAAACACTGGCTCATTTCGCAAAAAATGATACCTCACACATCTCCGTGCGCCAAAGTATGAAAAAGTTATTAGCTTCAGAAGATGGCAAATTTTTTTTTCTTTTTTGTACACATTTGTTTAATTTTTGAAAATGTATTAAACCACAATAAACACTGTATAAATTTGTTATCACCGCGATCATACCGAACCAAAGAATAAAGCTGAGGTGTTATTTGGAGCGCACAGTCACAGTCGTAAAAACTGAGCCCACAAGAACGTGACGCATGTGCCGTTTTTTTTTCAATTTTTCCACATTTGGAATTTTTTTCAGCTTCGCAGTACACGGCATTTTAAAATAAATAACATTACGGGAAAGTAAAATTTGTTACGCACAAAATAAGCCCTCACACAGGTCTGTACACCCTGCGTCCTTAAGGGGTTAATATGGGTGTATATTGATAATAAACCTCCTTTCTTTTTTTTTAAAATTAGATTCCACAAATAGGAGCTGCAAGTAATAAAGGTAAGACTTTCCTATGCTTCCTATATTTCTTGTACTTAAGTTTGTTAAATGGAACCAGTCAGCAGAAATTGACCCTTCCAAATCATTGCCCAACGAGACTTAAATTGGCTGTGGGTAGAGTAGAGTCGTGGAGGAATATCAATGAGGGGGCGTGCATATTTTGTCTTCATTATTATAAAAGTTGTTTATTCGGTGTAGCGGACGTGCCAAAAGGACTCCCACTTAACCCTTAAGGTAACAAGTATTCCTATGGTGACATATATATGCAACATCCCCCACCGTGGCCAAGCCTTTTTCTTGGGGCCTGGAGACAGCCGGGCCCAGAATACCGGAGTGGCTGGCTGTTGCGGCCTAGGCACACTACTGTCACGGTGCTTGCTATGGGGACCGGAGGGCTGTCCTACAGCCTGGCAGGTCTCCGGCAGGTGGTGTTTGCAAGAAATTAGATGAGCGAGAGGCTGATGTACTGGTTCTTCCTTAGTGTCTGTAGTATGAGTCCCTGGATGATAGATGGGGGCACCCTTGATGGTGATACAGCCATAGTAGGGACCAGACGGAGTCAACGTTTTGCAAAAATAACTTACAGTTCTTTATTCGAACCAACAGCAGCAACAGGCCAAACGATTCCTTACAGATAGTCGGATTATTGGAGAGTGGTGATGGAGAGTGAACCTCAGGAGTTTGGTCACTAGCCTGGTTACAGGTGCAGGCTGGGATGTAGCTGTGTCCAATGCTGGAAGTTGCAGCTTTGATCCTAGGTTGGTTCTGTTTGAGCTCACTAGAGGTGTGAGGCACACGCTGTCTCTGGTTACTCAGTGTGGTGTTATGCTCCACTGTCAGGAGCTGGGTTACAAGAGCTGCTCATGAGGTGAGAGCTCAGCACTCACTGTCTGTTAGCACTAACTGTCACTTCTCAACAGCTCCTGGTCATGTGGTCTCACTCTCCAATCACACTCCAGTTAAAAAGTTGGAAGGTCATTGGATGACATTAGTAAAACAGGTTAACCCTTGCCTATCCAGGCAGTGTACTGAATGGTACAATGGGCTTATTCACAACCACTCGTGTGCCATGTGCATTCGCAGGGTGTTGCATATATATATAATTACAAAGTCAAAACTGCTAATAGTAAACAAATAGTAAAAAAAAGGCTGTCAAGTGGTCACTACAATTTTGGTTACTAATATTCTGTCCAGATTTGGCTGGTTTGAAAGCGTTTTCTTCATTGCTGGAAGTGTAAACAGTTGTGTTTAAAATTTTCACACCTGCTTACACTTTCAGCAAGAAAAATGCTTTCAAATCAGCCAAATGCATAGTAACATGTAAAAGACATGCATTTCTGCAATGCATCCTTATATCACAGTGTATTTGTATGTGTATATAGTACAATTCTGTTCAAACTATGTGGCAAAAACAAAACAAATGCTTTTTATGAATTGAATGAAGGAAGTGATGTTTTTTTCTCTTCTTTATACCTAATGTAGGCACCACCCCTGTACAAGATACCCTGTCACAGGTAAATGATGACATAAAACAATATAAGCTTGATATTGTATTGGATACTTAATAGTAATACTTAAATTATCATGTGTGCCAGTGAATTATAGCATAACAAGTCCTGCATATTCATCTAAAGCCTCTTTGAGGGCCAAATATTTGGGAACATTTTGTTATTCTAATTTGATTGCATTGCCCAATTTTTGATAGAGGTTTCATTAGCTTGATCATTTTAATATTCTGTGTAGAACAGTGGTCATGGCTTATTGTCACAGCATCCCTTATTGAGATTTGTTATTTACCCCTTTTTCAGATGGTGCTAAACTTAAAGGGGTTCTTCACTTTCAGCAAATAATTGATATTGTTCGTATAAGGAAAAGTTAGATGATTTTACAATATACTGTACTTTCTGTATAAATTTCTCATGTTTTTCTAGATCTTTGTTTGCTGTCCTTCTATAGAAAGCTTTTATGTTTACTTCCAGTGGGTAGAAATCTGTCCATGGTCATGTGATGTCACAAGTGGTTATATCACACGGCCCTGATTACTGTGTGATAATAACGAGCCACGCAGCTGAGTGTCCATCACAAGACCATGGACAGATTTCTATCCCATGGAAGTAAACATAGAAGCTTTCTATAGTGGGACAGCAAGCAGAGATCTAGAAAACCATGAGGAATTGATACAGAAAGTGTATTGGAAAACTGTATAATTTTTCCTTACATAAACCGTATCAATTATTTGCTAAAAGTGGACAACCCCTTTAAGTGCAAAGGATATCCACAAAAAATGTGTGAAGTGAAATGGCGACTTTAATTTGAATTTGCACAAAATTTTGTTGTGTTGGAGGGTGAAGTAAAGTTGGAGCTTCTTGCACTGTATTGTTATGTAACAGCTGTCTCTGTATTATGGCAATACATCTTAGGCTGAAGGTGGAATAACCCTTTTATGTGAATAGTTCTGTATCTGCCTCCCAGAGCTGGTTTTTGGATATTTTCCATCTATTCCTTACCCTGTGATCAGAATTTCATCTCAGCCATATCTGGAATACCACATTAATTAACAAAAAAACATTGCTCTCTCATGGGTGGATGTTGACATAGCAAATCCAGAGCCGCGTGCAAAAAGGGGAAATTCCAGACTGCCCAGAGGCCAAGTTTCATTTCTCTGACTGGAGTTTTAATCTAATGGAGGACAATACATTCTCTGTTATCTTTGTTACACGTGACAGTAGATATTTAGTAGTTTGACTTCATTTCTGTTGTTTAACCATCTCTGTGCTGAAGACTCACATCAGTTTTAATGCTCTGGTCATATCTGGCATTTTTTTCAATCTTTATGATCCTCCGTAATTCTATACTTGCAAGTTAGCATAACCTTGTTTCCCAATTTGTTAAAACTGTTAACAATTTAAATTAAAAAAAAAATCTGGAAGAGCTGTAAAAATCTCCTTTCCGGTACATTATGTCGCCCATGATCTAGCACAGGGATTCCCTTTCCATCCCTGGTCTTTATGAACTGTTGGCCAGTTCCTATCATTGGATGACTTAAGGCTACAGTACACCACGACCAAGAACTTGGCACAGGGTGTCACTTGTATAGATGCCACCTTGCTAAGTGTCCTTGTAGGTAAATATGGTAACTAGACAGGATATATTTGTCTCACAATTCAACTATTACAATTTTGCGACATTGGTTATGTTTGCAATCTTTGTTTCTAGCTTACGAGCTTATTACCCACCTATTCCTGCATTGCAAGCTATTTCCATTAGTTTTCTTATCCTTCCCTCATCTACATACAAATTTACTATTTACCTTCTTAAATCACCCTTAAAGGGAACCTGTCACCAGGAGACCTATTTTTAGCCCTCCCCCAGTCCCCACAGAGCATAGTACATACACTGCCAAAGTGTTATTGTATTAAAAATTGGTTTTACAGAAAAAAAGATATGTTATATTGTACCTTTCATTAGCATCTGCTGTGTGATTAGGCAGTTGCCAATTAGGAGGGTCTGGAAAGGAGCAGATCCCCCCACCCTTGGGGAAACATGTCACCGTTTCAAATATATGAATAACTCCCCTCACTCGGGATTGGCTGTAGAGGAGCAGGGGGCGTCGCTAAGCCAAGTAATGGGTGTTTTCATATATTTGAAAAGGTCACATGGAGTAGCTGTTCTCCAAGGGTGGGGGAAACTGCTCCTTTCCAGCTCCTCCCAAAAGGCAACTGCCTAGTTACACAGCAGATGCTAATGAAAGGTACAATATAACATATCTTTTTTTCTGTAAAACCTATTTTTAATACAAAAACACTTTGGCAGCGTATGTACTATGCTCTGTGGGGGCTGGGGGAGTGCTAAAAATGGGTCTCCTGGTGACAGATTCCTTTTAAAACCAGGCACAGTGACTGTGATAATCTTCTTATATTTGTTATACATGGCCTCCTTCCTTCTAAAATCAACTTTTAAAATGATGCTAATGAGCTAGAAGGTATCTGTGGGGTGTTATCAAACCCCTTCCGTGCTGCAGCTTCAAAGGCTTATACAATGTGCAGGAACATTTCCCTCTCCCACTGTGCTGAGAGAGCAGGAGCAGAGTGAGACAGTGTTACAGCCTGTGAAGAAAGAGCACAGAGGGACTCTGCTAAACCCATCCTTTCAGAGCTCTTCTAGCTCTTTAGCATCTTTTTAAAAGTTGTTTTAGAAGGAAGGAGGCCATGGATAACAAATATAAGATTACCATGGTCGGAATACATGAATCGATGAGTAAGTGTCCCTGGTTTATCGGGCTTGGTTTTAATGGTAGATTTTCTTTAACCCTCCACTTTACAACAAAGAAACACCCTCATAAATCACTACCCCACATTTTCTACAGCTATAGTAACTTTTGATCAATGCCATAAATGACACAAAGTTATAAAGATATAATTTCTCTAATTTACAGGTTGGAGAACATGATGAAAGATACCTAGTGAGAAAGCAGAACATGGGCTTCTGTGTTATCATTGACTGTGTGGGGAATGATGCTGGTAAGTTTCTCCTTCATTATCTTTGTGAGTATTCATGTGTGAGGGTGCTTTCCAAGAAATCTACTTAATCTGCAGAATAATAAGCATGCAGGGAATTTAAAAATATGTACTTTGCCGGAGGTTTTCAATGTGGGCTTAAAAAAAAACATGCAATTTATTACCTATATGTTGATAATTGCTATGATCTGAGTTACATGTAAAATGACTTTGTTTCCTGATTATCATGTAACATTTTTTGGAGCATTGGGACAGTGAATATATTATATAACGAGGGGAGTAGGCAGAAAGTAATGAATGCATGGCCCCCTCCATGTGCCAGAAACCAGCAGGACACAGGACATCACAGGAAGTCACGATTCCTGTTGCAGGCTGGTCACATGATTATAGGCAAACTTTACCAGGGTACATACAGTATGGGAGACTCTTAATGTCTTGTACTTTCCCTTGTAAATTTACTTATTAGTGGCCATCCCCTTGGAATCATTTTTTTTCTATGTATACTGTTGATTTTGCTGCTTATTTTTGGTTTCTTTATTTCTACAGAGATGCTACAGCTCCTTTTTAGATCTCTACATTTTATAGTTCAATGTCATTGGTATAAAAAAGTTGATGAAGTAAAAGAAATACTTCAAGATGTCGCAAATATGGAACAACACAAAATCCATGATGTTTTTCTCTGCGTAATTATTAGTCGGGGAAACTCAGATTCTCTTTTCTGCTTAGATGAAAAGTCACCTGGTCTCTCCTTAGACAGAATTAAGAATACATTCACTGGTCAGACATGTCCAAACCTCAGGGGGAAACCAAAGCTCTTCTTCATTCAGAACTATTTAGTCTGTGATCTGGAGAAGAGGCAAAGAGAAAGTGCTGTAGAGGTGGATGGTCCCAGAGAAGATGCTGCATGTCGCCAGTGGGTTCAGAATCAATCGAGAATACCCAATGAAGCTGACATCTTTTGGAGTCACTGTAGAGTGGATGAATTGGAACTACAGAGGTCTTCTGGCTCTACTTCTTTATACCTGAGGTCACTGAGGGATTTATTAAATGATAAAAGAATCAGGTAAATACAGAGGATTTAAGAGGCTTTTTTAAATTGGTTATAAAAATTGCTAGGAAGAATATTGAGATGAAGATTTTCTTTCAAGTCCTTCAAAAGGAAACTATCAGCAGAAATTAACTTAAAGGGGACCTACCACCACGATTCTACCTATAAAGGTAGAATGGGTGGTAGGTGGATGAATGGGACATAAGGATAGCCCTTTTTGGGCTAATCCTTACGTCCCGGCTATCCTTTTGTAAACTTTAATCAGTTGATATGCTAATTTATTTACGTGGCTACTGGGGCGTGGAGTAGCCGGACATGAGGCTACTAGTTGCGGCTACTCCACGCCCCAGTAGCCTTGTTCCTCCGCCTACCAGGTAATCTTCGGCGCGCAGCACATGCGCAGACGCCGGGTGCTAAAGTTTACAAAAGGATAGCCGGGACGTAAGGATTAGCCCAAAAAGGGGGTAGGGCAGTGTGACTACTGGAGGGCGGCCCATAAAGGGGCCCACTAGGGCTCTGTCGCCCAGGGGCCCACTAAAACCTGGAGCCGGCCCTGATTGTAGTTCCACATTTTTACAAAGCTAATATAAATACTACACATTTAAGGCAGCTCTGACGTTATTTATTTAGCTTTATACATTAATGTATTCATTTATTCTGTTAACATGATACTATAAACATATAAGTGCTGACTTTACAATATTGCAATACTTTTTATACAGAGACAAAGAACCTTTCTATACAAGCCAAGATCATTGACTGATATTCTCACTAGGTTTTGCTCTAGACTTTAGGCTGCTATTTTGGCAAATATCATTAATAATAATAAGAATCTTTTATTTATATAATTTATATTGTGACATCATATTTTGTGGCACTTTACAAATCATAGTGGACAAATACAAATATAATATTAAATTACAGAGTAATAACAGTCATATGGAACAAAATGAGTGAGGTCCCTGCTCACAAGAGCTTACAGTCTATGACAGTGGTGGCGAACCTATGGCACGGGTGCCACAGGCGGCACTCAGAGCCCTTTCTGTGGGCACCCAGGCCATCTCCCCAGCGCACCAGACAGAACTCAAAGAATCTTCCTGCGGTTCCAAGCAACTTAAAAGATGCTGCTTTCAGTAATATTTTGATACTTCCTTCGCTACTTGGGACTGTAGGAAGAGGGAGAATGAGTAGACAATTATCTTTGGAGGACCTCCTGCTGGCCCCAGGATTCTCTGTGTACAGAGGGACCACTGGAAAGAAGCTAAAATGAAGAAAATTTCCCATCTTTCTACTGTGTTGCTGTCCTAAGGAGGCCAATATGATTGAAAGTTAATAAAAGGCCAATCACCAGTTTTTGACCTGAGTTTCCCCGACAGTACTTAGACTATGATCAAACAACAAAAGATTTTTATAACTTTGGTTGTAACTATAAACTTAAAGTATTTCATACCAAAAAACGAATGAGCCAAACACTGTCTAATCACACTGTTCCGTGGCATACACGCTACACAAACTACAATCCAGAAAGTCATTTGACAGCTACATTCTACCACCCTGTCGCCAGTCTGGATAGTCTAATAACAGTGTACGGATAAGTATTCCGACAACTCTGTAATTTGTTTACTCTTGATTTTATATAATCTGCCACAAAATGGTAAGATCACAAAAACCAAAAGGAATAAAAAGAATTTTTTTTTTGCATATAATCACCTTGCATAAAAAACTGAAATTTTGGATTTTTTTTCTAATTGAGACCTAAAGCAAGAAAAAACAACTTGCACATGGTCATAAGTATTCGGACCCCTTGTCTCACTAGTTGAGGGAATCTTTTGAGCATAGAATAAGGGAAGGTGCAAAGCCATGAGTCTGGATTTTCTTGTGGGGAATGACACGTTATAGCAATTGATCACCACAGCGCATGATATTTAGTGTGTAGATAAGGACAGGGATCACTGGCCTCTTTGTTGCAGATCGACGAACGAGTCCAGTTCGGGCCAAATCAGTTGGATGGTGGAACTTTTGGTGGAAGCCCATGTTCTAGTCTCTTCCAAAGATGCTCAATTGGGTTTAGGTCAGGACTCTGTCTGGTCCAGTCAGGTGGTCCATCGTGTGTTCTGAAGCCACTGCTTTTGTTATGTTAGCTGTGTGCTTTGGGTCTTGTCTTGTTAAAGGTTACTCGCTTCATCACAGTCTGAGACCAAGCACTTTGGGAGAGGTTTTCATCACGATATCTCTGTTCCTGACCACCATTATCTTTCCTTCAATGCAACCAGTTCGCCTGTCCTGCAGCTGAAAAAACATACCCCATAGCCTGATCTGCACACCATGTGTCACTGTTAGGAATTCATTTGACAGCTATGACATGTCTCTGGTTTTCTTTCCTCCACACATACCTCTTAGAATGCACATAAAAAAGTTAATCTTGTCTTAAAGAGCAGGGTCTTATTTATCATAGTCTGTCCTGGGAGACCTCCATTTTTTTTTTTTTGCAAACTGTAAGGAGCTTTCATATATCGTGCCCTGAGGAGAGGCATTTTAGGCACACTCTGCCATAAAGTCCGGGCTGGTGGGGGCTGCAGTGAGAGTTGACTTTATGGACTTTTTGCAATCTTCCCTTATTCGATGCGTCCAGTGGAGCTGCAGCCAAGTGATCTTGGGTTTCTTTAACTCTCCACCAGGAGCTTCTCCCACAGGGATTCGGAGCGAATGTGCTCCTGGAGACCTTGAGTACTGCGGAAATTCTTTTTTAACCAGATCTCTGTGCCTTTCCACAATTTTGTCTCTTCTGAGCTCCTTGGGCAGTTTCCTTTAGACCTCATGTTATCATGTTGCTGAAGCAGTTGAGTGTGGAGGTCCGTGATATTTTCCTATTCAGTCTAATCAGTTTGATTAAACAGAGGCTGGACTCCAAAGAAGGAGTAGAATCACATCAATGGGGACAAAGGACATGACACATAAAGGGCGAAAACTGCCTTTTTGGATGCTTCTGTCGGTCATCAAGCAACGCGTCTGGTTAAAAGGAGGAGCTGCCGAATCTAAAGCTCATCCGTCTACTATTATACAAAACAAATACAACACAAAAGTGTTCTACATAGATCAATGAAAATAGAGTCAGTGTTACATTTTATAAATTTAGTTTTTATTTTATTGCCACAATCTAATTTTTTCTGTTTTTTTACGATATCTTCTAATAGACCTAAATGAAGTCGATTGAAGAAGATGGTTAAATCACTTATGTGCTTGTTTTAAAAATGAATTGAGAAATTGAGAAAACTGAGAACAGGTATACATCTCTGTTCTGATGGCATTACTGTACATATATAATGCCCGCAGTTTGCTAATACTCCATACTCTTGCGAATGCCGTCTTCAACAGCTGAATCAGTGTTGATCACACCAAGAGTGTGATGCCCACCAATGTACTATTATTGTCATGGAAGACATTTCCTAGTTGGCATTTAGTAGAAGTAAAAGAAACTGTACAGTTCACTAAACATCCTCGTAGTGGCAAAGTTATCCTTTTATCCAACGCAGCACAACTCAGGTACATTCGAGAACGACCTCTATTGGGGGGCCGGTCCCCATACACAAAATGGCAGCCCGGTGTCGCACCTTTGGTGCCATCCACCTGGCAGATAGAGCGTGCTCTATCTTTTCATAGTGTGCGGCCTGCGCCGCTATTTTTCCTATGGAGGGGGCACCTCCTCCGCTCCAGCGCACACGGTAGGCCCACCCGGTCGTTGTGATGCAACTTAAGTCCACAGTCTTTCTTTTACCTTCGATCTAGTCATATGTTTTCCAAATAATTAGAAATTGGAGTTAATAATATAATTTACATCATGATACCCTCTCTCGTTTACATACGTTCTTTGTCACTCATCGTGGAACTTGAGAAGAAATCAATTAGTATGCCAATGACTTAGATTTATTAAGAAATTGTTTCTCAACCATTCACAGGGTCGACTTGAAAAAAAAAATCTAAATTGCAAGAAACAGGTAAGAATGGAGGGTCTGTCAATGCAAATCTATCCATTTACTATAAATGCTGAACTAAGTTAGGCTTGAGGCGATAACCCGTAGGAAATGCAAATGTAAGTTTTCATTTGAATGTTTGTCATTGGGAATTTTGCATTTTTTTTTTTTTGTAAGGAAAGAGGATTTGTCATGTCTTTGATAGTAGATTCCCTTGTTATAAGCTCACTACATTCTAACGTATACCTTGCTATCTTTTATGAATTAATCGTAGGCGGTCCTTAAATCATGCCCTTCCGGCAACTGCCTCCCTCATAATAAGTAGCTCTGCTTGTTCTAACACAGTAGCATTTTTGTGTAGCCTGTTTGGAACTGCATTTCCAGTGTTTCTTTATTGGAATTTTCAATTTTTTTATTTTTTTTGCCTTACTTTTTTTCTATTTGCTGATTTTTTGCGTTGTTTTCATAAATTAAGAATATTTTTTTTTATTGTTTTCTGTTGCGTTTTCTTTCTTAAGATCTAAGATCTCATTGCTCTTACATGATCAAAGGTTTTGTTAATCATGTGGCAGGAAATTTTTTAACATATTGTAATTTGTTGCTCTGCTGCCATTTTTTAAGGATATCTACCATTTAAAAAGTACAAAAATCTACAATACCACACACTCCTCTCATCTGACCTGGCGCTTACTCTCTAAGCTCGACAGGCCGGGATCACCTAGAAAAGAGAGTATTAAAAGCAGCAATGAAGGCAGGGATAGATCCCGACGCTTCGCTGCTAATTTGCGCGGACTCACCCCTGTGATGTCTCCATCCTTTTCCACCATGGAGCGGGATGTGAGAGGTGGTGAATTCATGCCTTCAGGATAGAATGGCCTTCCTCTCCTAGCATGGCAGAGGGGTGCGGGCCTGTGCGTTTGGCAGCCGGACGCGCGTAGGTAAGTAGAGGTTTTTAACTTGTAAATGGTAGATTTCCTTTAGGAAGCTATTAATGGGTTATTATGTACTAATCCGCATTTGACCATGTGCAAGTTAGGTATTGAAAACACTCCCTGCGCTTGTGGATTTCCCAGACAGGACCTCTTACAATGGATTGAACCTCTATGCTGAGATTCAAATCCAGTGATCAGAGGGAAATCTTTTCAGGGCCAGAGCGTTTTTTTTCTCTGACCAAATTTCTCTCTTGGGCAACTGCTTAAGATACTTTAATTTCTTGTGGTAGCAATCAGCTTGTGTCTCTGATCATTTAGGGTCAGACTGCTAGAATCTAGATTAAATAGCTGTTATGATGTAGGGTTTTTTAACCCCTTAACGCTCTGCGCCGTAGCTCTACGGCGCAGAGGTAATATGGTATGTATACATACAATGTGGGGGTTGCCTCAAACCCCCACCGCTAAAACGCGGGACGGGCTTCACCGATCACGGCTATTAACCCTGTGATTGCCGCCGGCAAATAACCCGCCGGCACTTAACCGCGGCGGCGCCCCCCCCCCAATGTCTCGGGGGTGGCGATCGGTTTTGCCATGTAGCCTCGGGTCTTCGTTGACCCGGGCTTATTACTTCTGCAGATTCGTTACAATGAGCAAGTGGGCTCATTGTAAAGACTGAGCTGTCCAAAATGCCATATATGCAATACAAAGTGGTGCAGTAATGGTATGAACGAAATGACTATCTAGGTAATTGTACCCTAAATGGTCTAAGACGTGGTTCTCACCTGTGGGTCGGGACCGCGCGGGGGTCGAACGACCACAACCGGGGGTCGCCTAAAGCCATCTAAGCCGAAATTTTAACTGTGTTTTTTACTCGGCGAGTTGCATGGTTTGGGGTCACCCAGCATGAGAACTGTATTGCGGGGTCATAGCATTAGAAAGGTTAAACCACTGGTCTAAGATGTGTGGAAAAATAAAAAAAGTTAAAAAATAAAAATAATTAATAAAATATTAAAAATTCAAATCAACCCCCCTTTCGCTATCGAACTGATATAAACATATAACAGTAAAAATCACAGACACATTAGGTATCGCCGAGTGCCCAAAATGCCCAAGTCTATCAAAATTACAAACGGTTACGGGCGGCGGTGACCTCCGAGGCGGAATGGACCCAACGTCCGAAATGCGACTTTTTATACCTTTTTACAAATCACAGAAAAAATGGAATAAAAATATCAAAATGTCGGCACAAACCTCAAAATGTTAGCAATGAAAACACTGGCTCATTGACAAAATGATACCTCCACATCTCCGTTGCGCCAAAGTATGAAAGGAGTTATTAGCTTCAAAGATGGCAAATTTTTTTTCTTTTTGTACACATTTGTTTAACTTTTGAAATGTATTAACCACAATCACCACTGTATAAATTTGTTATTCACCGCGATCCATAACCGAACCAAAGAATAAGCTGGGGTTATGTGAGCGCACAGTCACGTCGTAAAAACTGGCCCACAAGAACGTGACGCATGTGCCGTTTTTTTTTTCACTTTCCACATTTGGAATTTTGTTCAGCTTCGCAGTACAGGCATTTTAAATAAATAACATTACGGGAAGTAAAATTTTGTTACGCAACACATAAGCCCTCACACAGGTCTTACACCCTGCATACTTAAGGGGTTAATATGGGTTAGATTGATAATAAACCTCCTTTCTTTTTTTTAAATTAGATTCGCACCAAATAGGAGCTGCAAGTAAATAAGGTAGACTTTCCTATGCTTCCATTTTTTAAAATTTTCTTGGTACTTAAGTTTGTTAATTGAACCATTCAGCAGAAATTGACCTTCCAAATCATTGCCCAACGAGACTTAAATTGGCTGTGGGTATAGTAGAGTCGTGAGAATATCAATAGGGGGCGGCTTATTTTGGTCTTCATTATTATAAAATTGTTTATCGGTGTAGCGACCTGCAAAAGGACTCCCATTAACCTTAGGTAACAAGTATTCCTGGTGACATATATATCCATCCCCCACCGTTGCCAAACCTTTTCTTGGGGCTGGAGACGCCGGGCCCAGAATACCGGAGTGGCTGTGCTGTTGCGGCCTAGGCCCACTACTGTCACGGTGGCTTGGCTATTGGGGAGACCGGAGGGCTTGGTCCTACAGCCTGGCAGGTCTCCAGCAGGTGGTGTTTTGCAAGAAATTAGATGAGCTAGAGGCTGAGTACTGGTTCTTCCTTAGTGTCTGTAAGTATGATTCCCCTGGATGATAGGGGGACCTGATGGTGATACAGCCATAGTAGGGACCAACGGAGTCAACGTTTTGCTAAAATTAAACTGACAGTTCTTATTCGACCACCGGCCTGCAACAGGCCAAACGATTCCCTTACAGATAGTCGGATTATGGATAGTGGTGATGGAGAGGTGAACCTCAGGATTTGGTCACTAGCCTGTTACAGGTGCAGGCTATGCAGGCTGGATGTAGCTGTGTCCAATGCTGGAAGGTGTCAGCTTTGATCTCTAGGTGGTTCTGTTTGAGCTCCTAGAGGTGTGAGGCACACCGCTGTCTCTGGTTACTCATTGTGGTGTTATGCTCCACTTTCAGAGCTGGGTTACAGATCTGCTCATGAGGTGAGAGCTCAGCACTCACTGTCTGTTAGCACTAACTGTCACTTCTCACAGCTCCTGGTCATGTGGGTCTCACTCTCCAATCACACTCCTCCAGTTAAAAAAGTTTGAACGTCATTGGATGACATTAGTAAAACAGGTTACCCTTTGCCTATTCCAGGCAGTGTATGAATGGTACATTGGCCTTATTCACACCACTCGGTGCCATGTGCAAAATTCGCAGGGGTGTTGCAGATATATATAATTACACGTCGAAACTGCTAATATAAAACAAATGTAAACAAAAACAAGGCTGTAAGTGGTCACTACAATTTGGTTACTACATCTGTCCAGATTTGGCTGGTTTGAAAGCGTTTTCTTCATGCTGGAAGTGTAACAGTTGTGTTTAAATTTCACACCTGCTTACACTTTCAGCAAGAAAACTTCTTTCAAATCAGCCAAATGCATAGTAACATGTAAAAGACGTGCGTTTCTTCAATGCATCCGTAATATCACAGTGTATTTGTATGTGGTTATAGTACAATCTGTTCAAAAACATTGGCCAAAAACAAAACAAATGCTGTTTTATGAATGCATGAAGGAAGTGATTTTTTTTCTCTTCTTTATACTAATGTAGCACCACCCTGTACCAGATACCCTGTCACAGTAATGGCTAAAACATCTAAGCTTCATATTTATTGGATACTTAATAGTAATACTTAATATCATGTGTGCCAGTGATTATAAGCATAACAAGTCCTGCATATTCATCTAAGCCTGTTGAGGGCCAAATATTTGGGAAGCATTTTTGTTTATTCTAATTTGATTTTGCATTGCCCAAATTTTTGATAGAGGTTTCATTAGCTTGATCATTTTAATATCTGTGTAGAACAGTGTCATGGCTTATTGTCACACCGCATCCCTTATTGAGATTTGTTATTACCCTTTTCAGATGGTGCTAAACTTAAAAGGGGTTCTTCACTTCACAAATAGATTGATATTGTTTGTCGAAGGAAAAGTTAGATATTTTACAAATACTGTACTTTCTGTATAAATTTCCTCATTTTTTTCTAGATCTTTGTTTTGCTTCTTCTCATAGAAAGCTTTATGTTTACTTCCAGTGGTAGAAATCTGTGCCATGGTCATGTGGTTCATACAAGTGGTTATATCCACACGGCCGCTGATACTGTGTGATAATAACGAGCCAGCCACGCACTGAGTGTCATCACAAGACCATGGACCGATTTCTATCCCGTGGAAGTAACATAGATGAGCTTCTAATAGTGGGGACAGCAAGCAGAGATCTAGAAAACGCTTAGGAATTGATACAGAAAGTGTATTGGACTGTATTATTTTTTCCTTACATAAACCGTATCAATATTTGGCTAAAGTGGAAACCCCTTTTAAAGTGCAAAGGAACACAAAAAATGTGTGAAGTGAAATGGCACTTTAATTTGAATTGGACAAAATTTTGTTGTGTTGAGGGTGAAAGTAAAGTTGGAGCTTCTTGCACTGTAATGTTATGTAGCAGCTGGCTCTGTATTATGGCAACATCTTAGGCGAAGGTGGAATTAACCCTTTTATGTGAATAGTTCTGTATCTGCTCCCAGAGCTGGTTTTTGGATATTTTCCATCTATTCCTTACCCTGGACAATTTCACATCTCAGTCCATCCTTGGAATACCACATAATTACACAAAAACATTGCTCTCTCATGGGTGGATGTTTGACATTCAAATCCAGAGCCGCGGGCAAAAAGGGGAAATTCCATACTGCCCAGAGTCCAAGTTCATTCTCTGACTGGCGGTTTACTCTTGGGAGGACATACATTCTCTGTATCTTTGTTACACGTGAACCGTAGATTTTAGTAGTTTGACTTTCCATTTCTGTGTTTAAACCTCTCTGTGCTGAAACTCACATCATTTTTAATGCCTCGGTCATATCTGGCATTTTTTTCAATCTTTATGATCCTCCGTATTCTATACTTGCAAGTTATCATAACTGTGTTTCCCCAATTTGTTAAACTGTAACAATTTAATAAAAAATCTGGAAGAGCTGTAAAAATCTCCTTTCCGGTACATTAATGTCCGCCCATGATCTAGCACAGGGATTCCCTTCCATCCCTGGTCTTATGAACTGTTTGGCCATTCCTATCATTGGATGACTTAAGGCTACAGACACCACGACCAGAACTTGCATCAGGTGCGCTTGTATAGATCCACCTGGCTAGTGGTCCTGTAGGTAAATATGGTAACTAGACAGGATAATTTGTCTCGCAATTGACTATTACAATTTGCGACATTGGTTATGTTTGCAATCTTTGTTTCTAGCTTACAGCTTATTACCCACCTATTCCCTGCATTGCAAGCTATTTCCATTAGTTTTCTTTATCTTCCCTCATCTACATACAAATTTACTATTTCCCTTCCTTAATCACCCTAAAGGAACCTGTCACCAGGAGAACCTATTTTTAGCCTCCCCCAGCCCACAACATATTACATACACTGCCCAAAGTGTTTATTGTTTACAAATTGTTTTACGAAAAAAAGATATTTATATTGTCCCTTTCATTAGCATCTCTGTGTGATTAGGCAGTTGCCAATTAATAGGAAGACTGGAAAGGAGCAGATCCCCCACCCTTGGGGAAACTGTCACCGTTTCAAATATTGAATAACTCCCCTCACCGGATTTGGCCGTATAGGAGCAGGGGGCGTTCGCTAAGCCCAGTAGTGGTGTTTTCATATATTTGAAAGGTCACATGGAGTCGCCTGTTTCTCCAAGGGTGGGGGAAACCTGCTTCCTTTCCCCAGCTCCTCCCAAAAGCAACTGCCGAGTTACACAGGCAAGTGCTAATGAAAGGTACAATTAACATATCTTTTTTTCTGTAAACCTATTTTTAATACAAAACCACTTTGGCAGCGTATGTACCATGCTCCTGTGGGGCTGGGAGTGCTAAAAAGGGGTCTCCTGGTGACAGATTCTTTTAAAAACCAGGCACTGTGACTGTGATAATCTCTATGTGTTATACATGCCTCCTTCCTTCAAAACAACTTTAAAATGAATGCTAATGAGCTAGAATGCATCTGTGGGGTGCTTATGCAAACCCTTCCATGCTGCAGCGTTCAAGGCTTAATACATGGGTCAGGAACATTTCCCTCTCCCACTTTGCGATAGAGCAGAGCAAGGGAGACACGTGTTACAGCCTGTGAAGAAAGAGCACAGAGGGACTCTGCTAACCCATCCTTTCAGAGCGCTTCTAGCTCTTTAGCATCTTTTTTAAAAGTTTTTGAAGGAAGAGGCTGGATACCAATATAAGATTACCATGTCGGAATACATGAATCGATGAGTAGTGTCCCTGGTTTATCGGGCTTGGTTTTTTAATGTAGATTTTTCTTTAACCCTCCACTTTCAACAAATAAAATCACCCTCATAAATCCACTTACCCCACATTTTCTATCAGCTTAGTAACTTTGATCAATGCCATAAATGACCCAAAGTATAAAGATTTAATTTCTCTAATTTACAGGTTGGGGATACTGATGAAGATACCTAGTAGAAAGCAGAACATGGGCTTCTGTTTATCATTGACTGTGGGGGAATGATGCTGGTAAGTTTTCTCCTTCATTATCTTTGTGAGTATTCATTTTTGGGGTGCTTTCCAGAAATCTACTTAATCTGCAGATATAAGCCCATGCAAGGAATTTATAAATATGTACTTTGCCGGATGTTTTTCAATGTGGGCTTAAAAAAAAACATGGCAATTTATGACCTATATGTTGATAATTGCTATGATCTGAGTTTAGCTGTAAATGACTTTGTTTCTGATTATATGTAACATTTTTTGGAGCAGGGGACAGTGAATATATGATATAACCTCCTATAAAATGTCAGTGCCGGCTTTAACCAAATTTACAACCAAGTCTTGTAATCTTCCTTATCTGGGTTGCTTGGGGACTTGGTGTTTGAGAGGCTTGGATGTTCTTGACACGACCCTCCAACCATGAATATGGAAGTGATTTTAATCGATGGGAGTAAGCAGAAAGTAATGATGCAGGCCCCCTCCATGTGCCAGAAACCGCAGGCCACCGGACAGCCACAGGAGTCACGATTCCCGTTGCAGGCTGGTCACATGATTATAGCACACTTTACCAGGGTTCCATACAGTATGGGAGACTCTATTAATGTCTTGTAACTTCCTTGTAAATGTACTTATTAGTGTCCATCGCCCTTTGTAATAATTTTTTTCTATGTAGACTGTTGATTTTGCTGCTTATTTTTGTGGTTTCGTTTATTTCTACAGAGATGCTGACCCTCCTTTTTAGATCTCTAACATTTATAGTTTCATGTCATTGGTATAAAAAAGTTGATGAAGTAAAATAAATACTTCAAGATGTCGCAAATATGGAACAACACAAAACCCATATGTTTTCCTCTGCGTAATTTTAGTCGGGGAAACTCAGATTCTCTTTTCTGCTTAGAATGAAAAGTCACCTGGTCTCTCCTTATACAGAATTAATAATACATTCACTGGTCGACATGTGTCCAAACCCTCAGGGGGAAACCAACGCTCTTCTTTCATTCGAACTATGAGTCTGTGATCTGAGAATAGGCAAGAGAAAGTGCCGTGTAGAGGTGGATGTCCCAGATAAGATGCTGCATGTCGCCATTGGGTTCAGATCAAATCGAGAATACCCAATGAAGCTGACATCGTTTGGAGTCACTGTAGAGTGGATGAAATTGGAAACTAAGAGGTCTTCTGGCTCTACTTCTTTATACTCTGAGGTCCCTGAAGGGGTTTATAAATGATAAAAGAATCAGGTAATACAGAGGATTTAAGAGGCTTTTTAAAATGGTTATAAAAATGGCTAGAAAGAATATTGAGATAAGATTTTTCTTTCAAGTCCTTCAAAAGGACTATACAGCAGAAATTAACTTAAGGGGACGCTAACCACCACGATTCTACCTTAAAGGTGAATGGTGGTGGGTGGATGATGGACGTAGGTATCCCTTTTTGGCTAATCCGTACAGTCCCGGCTATCCTTTTTGTAAACTTTAATCAGTTGATATCTAATTTATTTAAGCGCTCCTGGGGCGTGAGTAGCCGCGACTAGTACCCTCATGGTCCGGCTACTCCACGCCCCAGTACCTTGGTTCGCTTCCTTCCGCCTACTAGGTAATCTTCGCGCGCAGGACGACAGGCCTACGGGTGCGCGGCCGTAGCTCTGAGGTCGGCGCTACTGCACATGCGCACACGCCGGGTGCTGGATGAGGCGCGCAGCTCTAGGTGGCTGCGGGCGCCGAAGATTACATGGTAGGCGGAGAACGAGGCTTACTGGGCCGTGGAGTAGCCGCGACTAGTAGCCTCTCCGCTACCCACTCCCCAGTGCCGCTTAAAGAAATTAGCATATCAACTGATTAAAGTTACAAAAGTATAGCCGGGACGTAAATGATTATCCCAAAAAGTGGCTATCCTTACGTCCCATTTTCATCCACCTACCACCCGTTCTACCTTTTATAGTAGAATCGTGGTGGTGTCCCCTTTAAAGGAACCAACCACCTCAAAAACATAAACCTAGTAATACTCAAAGCTTCCTTTTCAAATTGATCCTGGCACTGTCCGTCGCTGATCTTGACGTGCCTTGGATCACCTAAAAAAGAAAGTTTCTTAACAGCCTAAGCAGTGACATCTTGCTATATTATACATCCTTTGCACCTCCCCCATGCTGGGAGAGGGAGGTGACGTCACTAAGATCGTAATCACCTTGCTTGCTCTCCATTTCTGTCACATGGTTTCTTTTAAGGGTTTTTTCTCCCACCGGAAAAAAAAAATGTTAGACCAAACTTGCTGATTGGTGGGGGTCTCTGTGATGAGCAGGCATCATACCACCATGGCTGGGCTGCCCATTCCTCTCTATGGAGCTGACAAAGTGCTGGTTTAGTACTCAGCAATCTCCTCACTCCATAGAGATAAACTGGGCACCCAGACTGTGGGATGGCTACGTCGTTCATCTCGGGGAGCAAAGAGGGTGACCTACAGAGGTTCCTCGACCCCATTGGCCCCCAGTTCCTCCTTTTCTAACTTGTTTTCATGGGAAAACCCCTTTAATAAGCTCCTACCCCTACCAGTGTGTTGTCAACTAGAAAAAATAGATAACACCTCCAGAGATGTTTCTTTCGGCCAATGTGGTGGGCACCATCCGAATATCTGTTTTGAAGTGAGATATAAATTTCATATAAGGCACGTGGACAGAGATTTCAGCACTTAATAAGCTCCTCTCCTGTCTCAGAATACCCGCCTTTGCTGTGATGCATCAATCACTGGCCTTCTGGGAGAGCCAATTGTTGTGTCTCTGGACACAGGTATGCCATTACAACGATGGGCCATTCTACTGACTTCAGTGCAGTGCTCCCGCCCCCTCCATGGACTCTATACAGCCTCTTATAATCGTCCTGCAACTGTTTTTTTCTGGATTAATTCCAACCACATTTTTGGCATAAAGGGACATGATTTGAAAGCTACTTCATACTTCACAACATATTGGTATAGTTTTATTAGTCAGTTGTCCGTTTAACTCTGACAGGGAATGAAGAAGAGCTAAGTCGCACATAAATTCGTATACCTGATTTTATGTATTTATTTGTGGGTGTTCTTCTAGAGCGGCCTAAACCTCACAGGGATTTTCCAACAGGAGAAAATCTTAGAACACTTTATGCTGGTTTCGCCTCTTTCCAATCCAATATGTTTTCCCTAATTAAAACACTTCAACTAAGATGCCTTTCTGAGGTGAATCTGAGGCACCCAGGCGATTTTCTGTGATACAATGAAAATCGTGTGGAGAGCCAAGCATCATCTGAAACTGGAGTAGCAGGGAATATGAAGGAAACGTATCTATTCATTCACTGTTCAGACCTTTTAAACTTTTTTTCCCCTAAAAATGTATGTCAATTCCAATAAACTAAAAAGCCCTTAAACAGTTGGAAGAAGTTGATACGCTACAGTGTTGTGGCTGTTCTGTTAACTAATAACATGTGTATCTTCTTACAGAAACAACGTGATTTAATTTCACTAAACATTCACACAAGCGAACCTTCATCTCACAAAGCAAGCCGCTCTAAAAGCTTTGCAGCTGAGGCACACGACTTACCAAAAAGCTTTTTCTATATCCAGCTTTTGAAGCAAGTGCTAATTGCTGATTACAGAGAACAGTACAAATTGTAAAGTTTTTATTTATGTTTATTTAATTGTGTTTTTGTTGTATTATAGTTGTTACATGTGGACTATTCACAGGTGTACGGAGAGACAGGATCCCTAAGAAGCTTCTAAGCTGAGGTCCCTTATAACAGGCCGTCATCACCAGTGTAAAAGGCCCCAAGTTTGGCAAATCTGATTCATAATTTGTACAGCACCCTCTTGCAGCATATCGTGCCAGCTCCTTGGCTCTATGTTATAGTTCTCAAGAATATAATGGACTAACTGATCATAAATGTATTGTAGTCAGGCCCCTCTCCAGCAACCCGGCTAACCCGGGCCAAGTGCCGTGGCCCCGGGGTACTGGAGGGGCCCACGATCTCCCCGTCAGCAGGACACCTGCCCCGCTGCCCGGGAGATTCCTTTTCTCTCTCATTGCGATCTGTGTCCTCCGGACACAGATCGCGATGAGAGCATTTGTGCCACTCCTGCTTTCCTCCCCAGCAGTTGCACTCACTGCTGAAGGCTGAAGGACCTTTGATGATTGTCATGGTCACATGACATGCCGGGAAGCAGTAACAACACAAGAGAGCTGCAATAGTGAGGGGGAGACTTACCGGGCCAGTTAGGGGGTCAGTGTTATACAGAGAGGGGGGCTAGTTTGTATACAGGAGGAGGTGGGCAGTGTGTATCAGGAGGAGGGGGGGCAGTGTTTACAGGAGGTGGGTCAGTGTGTATCCAGAGGGAGGGGTCAGTGGTATAAACAGAGGAGGGGGTCAGTGTGTATTACAGGAGGAGGGGGTCAGTGTGTATACAGGGGAGGGGATGGGGTTCATGTGTATACAGGAGGGGGGGGGTAGTGTGTATAACATGAGGTGGGTCCAGTGTGTTCACCAGGAGGGGGGGTCAGTGTGGTATACAGGGAGGGTGGTCCGTGTGGTCTACAGGAGGTGGCAAGTGTGTATACAGGATGGGGGCAGTGTGTCTACAGGAGGGGGGCAGTGTGTTTACAGAGGGGGGAGTGGTGTAACAGTAGGGGGAGTGTGTATACAGGAGGGGGGGGCAGTGTGTATACAGGAGGGGGGGTCAGTGTGTATACAGGAGGGGGTCAGTGTGGTATACAGGAGGGGTGGCAGTGGGTGTATACCAGGAGGGGGTCAGTGTGGTATACCAAGGGAAAAAAAAAGGGGGGCATGTGTATACAGGAGGGGGGGAGTGTGTATACAGGAGGGGGGAGTGGTGATACGGAGAGGGGGGGAGTGTGTAACATGAGGGGGGGAGTGTGTATACAGGAGGGGGGCATGGTATACGGAGGGTGCAGTGTGTAGTACAGGAGGGGGGCAGTGTGTCTACATGGGGGGGGCATGTGTATAAGAGGGGGGGCAGTGTGTATACAGGAGGATGGGGGCCGTTGTGTATACGGGGCAGTGTGTGATACAGAGGGGGGGGGGGCATGTGTATACAGGAGGGGGTGCATGGTGTAATACGGCGGGGGGGCAGTGGGGGGGTGGGGTGTAGCAGGAGGGGGGGCAGTGTGTTCTACAGTAGGTGGGGGCAGTGTGTAACAGGAGGGGGGGCATTGTGTATTAACAGGATAGGGGGGCAGTGGTGTATACAGGGAAGGGGGGGAGAAGAAAGGGGGGGCATTGTTTATACAGGATGATGGGGGCATTGTGTAACAGGAGGGGGGAGTGTGTATACAGAGGGGGCAGTGTGTATACAGGAAGGGGGGCAGTGTGTACGGAAGGGGCAGTGGTGTATACCTGGGGAGGGGGAGGAATGTGTACACTGGGATGGTGTAGGGCAGTGTGACTACTGAGGGCGGCCCATCAAGTGGCCCACTAGGGCTCTGTCTCCCAGGGGCCCACTAAACCTGGAGCGGCGCCTGATTGTAGTTCCACATTTATTACAAAGCTAATATAAATCTACACATTTACGGCAGCTTCTGACGTTATTTATTTTAGTCTTTATACATTAATGTATCCTTTATTCTGTAACATGATACTATCAACAATATAATGCTGACTTTAGCAATATTGGCAATACTTTTTATACAGAGAAGCAAAGAACCTTCTATACAAGCCAAGATCATTGACGGATATTCTCACAGGTTTGCTCTAGACTTAGCTGCTATTTGGCCAATATCATTACTAATAGTAGAAATCTTTTATTTATATATTTATATTGTGACATCATATTTCGTGCACTTTAACAAAATCAAATAGTGGACAAATACAATATAATATTAAATTTAACAATTAATACAGTCATATGGAACAAATGAGTGAGGTCCCTGCTCACAAGATCCTTACATTCTAGGGGGTTACATGTGTGGCGAACCTAATGGACGGGTGCCACATGCCTGCCATCAGAGCCCTTCTGTTGGAACCCAGCCTCTCCCCAGCGCACCAGACATAACTCAAGAATCTCCTGCGGTTTCCAAGCACTTAAAGATGCTGCTTTCAGTAATTTGATACTTCCCTCGCTCCTTGGGACTGTAGAGATGGAGAATGAGTAGACAATTATCTTTGGAGTACCTCCTGCTGCCCCCGGATTCTCTGTGTACGAGGGACCACGGAGAAGCTAAAATGAGAAATTTCCCATCTTTCTACTGTGTTGCTGTCCTAAGGAGGCCAATATGATTGAAAGTTGTTCAACAGGGAGCACTAACTTACTGCTTTAATTTTTGGGGGGTTTGGGTTACAGTTTGGGCACTCGGCCGCTAAAAGGTTCGCCATCACTGGTCTATGAGGATGAAGGAGGTGACACCAGAGGTAAAAAATCTTATATAATGGTCCAGCCATTCTTCATAAGGGAATAAAACAAAGAATCGTCAGCCGCCATCGTATATACAAAGTGAATGAGACTGCAGAGAAGCCTGAAGCTTGGTGTCTGGTGGTTGCTGGATAACAGATGAGAGGAGGACACAGGATGGGCTAATGAAGAGGGTTAAAACTTCATGCAGTTAACAAGTGTTATATCCTTCTTGAAAATAATGCTTGTAATTGAGAATGGATGTGTAAAGGTTAGGCATGGTCTTGATAGGGCCAGGCTGCATGTGCTTGGAGAGTCAACATTTGTCATTTTTCGATTTTGGCCCAGCTTCTTTCAACATGGTGAAATGGAATAGTTTGATATGGATAGTTTGTTTTTCTTTAATAATAAAGGATAATTGAAGTTAAGCAGGTAATATTGACAACTAACTCAAAAGGACATTAAAAACGTAAACTTTATTAGGACAACGTTAAAAAGCGTTTGTGGGGCTGCCTACAATTCTATTTTATATAAAATAGAATTGTAGGCAGCCCCACAAACGCTTTTTAACGTTGTCTTAATAAAGTTTACGTTTTTAATGTCCTTTTGAGTTAGTTGTCAATATTGAAGTTTGGACATAAACCACCATTATCGATATATATTTTTTGAAATTAAGCAGATAATATTGGCAGTAACAGGATCACAATATTTATTAATTATAAATATTTATATGAAAGTGTAATAATTTTATATTATTAGTCAGTCCTTATAAACCAACATAATTTATAGTTAGAAGGAAACATGGTTTCACTGGATGTAATGATTGTGAAAGCAATGACTAATAAAAGATCACAGGTATATTATATTGGCTTTATTACACTGTAATTCTTCACTTTATTTTTTTTATACTTACAAATAGTAAATACTATCAGAAAAATGCTAAATTGTAATATGATTGACAATAATTTCCTAATAAACATGGGACATATTAGTGTTTATTATTATTTATATGGTTTTTCACACCGTCGATATTTCCATATTTCCCCGCCTGCCAGGCGCAGAGGGGGGAAGAAGTCGGGAAACGCACAAAAATCATAGCTTATACACCTGTTTAAGGCATACAAGCTGTGATAAATCTCCCCCAATATGTGTATATACTGTATGTGTGTATATACTGTATGTTTGTATAAATGTATGGATGTGTATATACTGTATTTATCACACCCCGCACTCGTTTGCCAGTGTATAATAGCCCTGCCGCTCAATCGGCGCTACTGGGGCGTGGAGTAGCCGCGACTAGTACCCTCATGTCCGGCTACTCCACGCCCCAGTAGCCTTGTTCCTCCGCCTACTAGGTAATCTTCGGCGCGCAGGACGCAGGCCTACGGGTGCGCGGCCGTAGCTCTGAGGCCGGCGCTACTGCACATGCGCACACGCCGGGTGCTGGGATGAGGGCGCGCAGCTACGAGGTGCTGCGCGCCGAAGATTACATGGTAGGCGGAGGAACGAGGCTACTGGGCCGTGGAGTAGCCGCGACTAGTAGCCTCATGTCCGGCTACGCCACTCCCCAGTAGCCGCTTAAATAAATTAGCATATCAACTGATTAAAGTTTACAAAAGGATAGCCGGGACGTAAGGATTAGCCCAAAAAGGGCTATCCTTACGTCCCATTCATCCACCTACCACCCGTTCTACCTTTTATAGGTAGAATCGTGGTGGTAGGTCCCCTTTAAAGGAAACCAACCACCTCAAAAACATAAAACCTATTAATACTCAAAGCTTCCTTTTCAAATTGATCCTGGCACTGTCTGTCGCTGATCTTGACGTGCCTTGATCACCTAGAAAAGAAAGTTCTTAGCAGCCTGAAGCAGGACATCTTGCTAATTATACATGCCTTTGCCACCTCCCTCATGCTGGGAGAGGGAGGTGACGTCACGTGAGAGGCGTAATTCACCTTGCTCTCCATTGCTGCCAGCATGGTTTTCTTTTAAAGGGGTTAGACCAAACTTGCTGATTGTGGGGGGTCTCTGTGATGAGCAGAGCAGCGGACCACACATGGCTGGGCTGCCCCATTCCTCTCTATGGAGCTGACGAAGATTGCTGGGTGTAGTACTCGGCAATCTCCGTCAGCTCCATAGAGATAAACTGGGCAGCCCAGACATGTGGGACTGGCTGCTACGTTCATCTCGGGGAGCAAAGAGGGGACCTACAGAGGTTCCTCGGACCCCATTGGACCCCCAGTACTCCTGTTCTAACTTGTTTCATGGGAAAACCCCTTTAATAAGCTCCTACCAGTTTGTTGTCAACTAGAATAAAATAGAATAACACCTTCCAGATGATGTTTCTTTCGTGGCCAAGTGTGGTGGCACCATCTGGAATATCTGTTTTGAAGTGAGATATAAATTTTCAGTATTAAGGCACGGGGGCAGAGATTTCAGCACTGAAGTAAAGCTCCTCTCCCTGTCTCAGAATACCCCTTTGCTGTGATTGACATCAATCACTGGACTTCTGGAGAGCCAGTTATTGTGTCTCTGGACACAGGGGTGCCAATTACAGCGAGGGGGCATTCTGACTGACTTCAGTGCAGTGCTCTCCACCTCCATGACTCTATACAGCCATCTTATATCGTCCTGCAACGTTTTTTTCTGGATGATGCCACCACATTGGGCAATAAAAGGAACATGATTTGAAAGCAACATACTGGTAGTTTATTAGGTCAGTTGCCCTTTAGAACTCTGACAGGGAAATGAAGAAAGAGCTAAGTCGCACATAAATTAGTAATACCTGATTTTAATGTATTTATTTGTGGGTGTTCTCTATGCGTCCTAAAGCCTTCACAGGGATTTTCCAACAGTGAGAAAAATCTTTAGAAACACTTTATGATGGTTCGCCTCTTTCCAATCCAATCAGTGTTTCCCTAATTAAAACACTTCTGAGAAGAATCTGAGGCACACCAGACTATTTTCTGTGATACAAGGAAAAAGTCTTGTGGAGAGCCAAGCATCATCTGAACTTGAGTAGCAGGGAATCTGAAGGAGAACGGATCTATTCATTCACTGTTTTAAAACATTTTCTCCCCTAAAAATGTATTTTACATAAACTAAAAATCCCTTTAACAGTTGGAAGTAAGTGATACCTACAGTGTTGTGGCTGTTCTGTTAACTTATAAATGTTGTATCTTCTTACAGGAAACAACGTGATTTACTAAACATTCACACAGAGCTGAACCATATCATCTACACAAAGCAAGCCGGATATGCTTTGCAGCTGAGGCACACACTTACCAAAAAGCTTTTTCTATATCCAGCTTGAAAGCAAGTGTCTTAATTGCTGATTTACAGAGAACACAAATTGTAAAGTTTTATTTATGTATTTATTTAATTTGTGTTTTTGTTGTAGTATAGTTGTTACATGTGGACTATTCACGGGGGTGTAACTAGGAGAGACGGGATCCCAAACAAGACTTCTGAGCTGAGGTCCCTTATACAGGCCGTCATCAACCAGTGTAAAAGGCCCCAAGTTTGGCAAATCTTATTCATAATTTGTACATCGCCCTCTTTGCAGGCATATCGTGCATCTCCTTGGCTCTAATGTTATAGTTCTCAAGAATATAAGTGGACTACTGTCATAAATGTATTGTAGTCAGGCCCGGCGCCAGCACCCGGCTAACCCGGGCAAGTGCCGGGGCCCCGGGGTACTGGAGGGGCCCACGGATCTCCCCGGGTCAGCAGGACACCTGCCCCGCTGCCCGGGAGATTCCTTTCCTCTCTCATTGCGATCTGTGTCCTCCGGACACAGATCGCGATGAGAGCATTTGCACTCACTGCTTTCCCCAGCATTTGCACTCACTGCTGAAGGCTGAAGGACCTTTGATGATGTCATGGTCACATGACATGCCGGGGAAAGCAGTAACAACACTAATAAAAGGCCAATCACCAGTTTTTGACCTGAGTTTCCCCGACAGTACTTAGACTATGATCAAACAACAAAAGATTTTTATAACTTTGGTTGTAACTATAAACTTAAAGTATTTCATACCAAAAAACGAATGAGCCAAACACTGTCTAATCACACTGTTCCGTGGCATACACGCTACACAAACTACAATCCAGAAAGTCATTTGACAGCTACATTCTACCACCCTGTCGCCAGTCTGGATAGTCTAATAACAGTGTACGGATAAGTATTCCGACAACTCTGTAATTTGTTTACTCTTGATTTTATATAATCTGCCACAAAATGGTAAGATCACAAAAACCAAAAGGAATAAAAAGAATTTTTTTTTTGCATATAATCACCTTGCATAAAAAACTGAAATTTTGGATTTTTTTTCTAATTGAGACCTAAAGCAAGAAAAAACAACTTGCACATGGTCATAAGTATTCGGACCCCTTGTCTCACTAGTTGAGGGAATCTTTTGAGCATAGAATAAGGGAAGGTGCAAAGCCATGAGTCTGGATTTTCTTGTGGGGAATGACACGTTATAGCAATTGATCACCACAGCGCATGATATTTAGTGTGTAGATAAGGACAGGGATCACTGGCCTCTTTGTTGCAGATCGACGAACGAGTCCAGTTCGGGCCAAATCAGTTGGATGGTGGAACTTTTGGTGGAAGCCCATGTTCTAGTCTCTTCCAAAGATGCTCAATTGGGTTTAGGTCAGGACTCTGTCTGGTCCAGTCAGGTGGTCCATCGTGTGTTCTGAAGCCACTGCTTTTGTTATGTTAGCTGTGTGCTTTGGGTCTTGTCTTGTTAAAGGTTACTCGCTTCATCACAGTCTGAGACCAAGCACTTTGGGAGAGGTTTTCATCACGATATCTCTGTTCCTGACCACCATTATCTTTCCTTCAATGCAACCAGTTCGCCTGTCCTGCAGCTGAAAAAACATACCCCATAGCCTGATCTGCACACCATGTGTCACTGTTAGGAATTCATTTGACAGCTATGACATGTCTCTGGTTTTCTTTCCTCCACACATACCTCTTAGAATGCACATAAAAAAGTTAATCTTGTCTTAAAGAGCAGGGTCTTATTTATCATAGTCTGTCCTGGGAGACCTCCATTTTTTTTTTTTTGCAAACTGTAAGGAGCTTTCATATATCGTGCCCTGAGGAGAGGCATTTTAGGCACACTCTGCCATAAAGTCCGGGCTGGTGGGGGCTGCAGTGAGAGTTGACTTTATGGACTTTTTGCAATCTTCCCTTATTCGATGCGTCCAGTGGAGCTGCAGCCAAGTGATCTTGGGTTTCTTTAACTCTCCACCAGGAGCTTCTCCCACAGGGATTCGGAGCGAATGTGCTCCTGGAGACCTTGAGTACTGCGGAAATTCTTTTTTAACCAGATCTCTGTGCCTTTCCACAATTTTGTCTCTTCTGAGCTCCTTGGGCAGTTTCCTTTAGACCTCATGTTATCATGTTGCTGAAGCAGTTGAGTGTGGAGGTCCGTGATATTTTCCTATTCAGTCTAATCAGTTTGATTAAACAGAGGCTGGACTCCAAAGAAGGAGTAGAATCACATCAATGGGGACAAAGGACATGACACATAAAGGGCGAAAACTGCCTTTTTGGATGCTTCTGTCGGTCATCAAGCAACGCGTCTGGTTAAAAGGAGGAGCTGCCGAATCTAAAGCTCATCCGTCTACTATTATACAAAACAAATACAACACAAAAGTGTTCTACATAGATCAATGAAAATAGAGTCAGTGTTACATTTTATAAATTTAGTTTTTATTTTATTGCCACAATCTAATTTTTTCTGTTTTTTTACGATATCTTCTAATAGACCTAAATGAAGTCGATTGAAGAAGATGGTTAAATCACTTATGTGCTTGTTTTAAAAATGAATTGAGAAATTGAGAAAACTGAGAACAGGTATACATCTCTGTTCTGATGGCATTACTGTACATATATAATGCCCGCAGTTTGCTAATACTCCATACTCTTGCGAATGCCGTCTTCAACAGCTGAATCAGTGTTGATCACACCAAGAGTGTGATGCCCACCAATGTACTATTATTGTCATGGAAGACATTTCCTAGTTGGCATTTAGTAGAAGTAAAAGAAACTGTACAGTTCACTAAACATCCTCGTAGTGGCAAAGTTATCCTTTTATCCAACGCAGCACAACTCAGGTACATTCGAGAACGACCTCTATTGGGGGGCCGGTCCCCATACACAAAATGGCAGCCCGGTGTCGCACCTTTGGTGCCATCCACCTGGCAGATAGAGCGTGCTCTATCTTTTCATAGTGTGCGGCCTGCGCCGCTATTTTTCCTATGGAGGGGGCACCTCCTCCGCTCCAGCGCACACGGTAGGCCCACCCGGTCGTTGTGATGCAACTTAAGTCCACAGTCTTTCTTTTACCTTCGATCTAGTCATATGTTTTCCAAATAATTAGAAATTGGAGTTAATAATATAATTTACATCATGATACCCTCTCTCGTTTACATACGTTCTTTGTCACTCATCGTGGAACTTGAGAAGAAATCAATTAGTATGCCAATGACTTAGATTTATTAAGAAATTGTTTCTCAACCATTCACAGGGTCGACTTGAAAAAAAAAATCTAAATTGCAAGAAACAGGTAAGAATGGAGGGTCTGTCAATGCAAATCTATCCATTTACTATAAATGCTGAACTAAGTTAGGCTTGAGGCGATAACCCGTAGGAAATGCAAATGTAAGTTTTCATTTGAATGTTTGTCATTGGGAATTTTGCATTTTTTTTTTTTTGTAAGGAAAGAGGATTTGTCATGTCTTTGATAGTAGATTCCCTTGTTATAAGCTCACTACATTCTAACGTATACCTTGCTATCTTTTATGAATTAATCGTAGGCGGTCCTTAAATCATGCCCTTCCGGCAACTGCCTCCCTCATAATAAGTAGCTCTGCTTGTTCTAACACAGTAGCATTTTTGTGTAGCCTGTTTGGAACTGCATTTCCAGTGTTTCTTTATTGGAATTTTCAATTTTTTTATTTTTTTTGCCTTACTTTTTTTCTATTTGCTGATTTTTTGCGTTGTTTTCATAAATTAAGAATATTTTTTTTTATTGTTTTCTGTTGCGTTTTCTTTCTTAAGATCTAAGATCTCATTGCTCTTACATGATCAAAGGTTTTGTTAATCATGTGGCAGGAAATTTTTTAACATATTGTAATTTGTTGCTCTGCTGCCATTTTTTAAGGATATCTACCATTTAAAAAGTACAAAAATCTACAATACCACACACTCCTCTCATCTGACCTGGCGCTTACTCTCTAAGCTCGACAGGCCGGGATCACCTAGAAAAGAGAGTATTAAAAGCAGCAATGAAGGCAGGGATAGATCCCGACGCTTCGCTGCTAATTTGCGCGGACTCACCCCTGTGATGTCTCCATCCTTTTCCACCATGGAGCGGGATGTGAGAGGTGGTGAATTCATGCCTTCAGGATAGAATGGCCTTCCTCTCCTAGCATGGCAGAGGGGTGCGGGCCTGTGCGTTTGGCAGCCGGACGCGCGTAGGTAAGTAGAGGTTTTTAACTTGTAAATGGTAGATTTCCTTTAGGAAGCTATTAATGGGTTATTATGTACTAATCCGCATTTGACCATGTGCAAGTTAGGTATTGAAAACACTCCCTGCGCTTGTGGATTTCCCAGACAGGACCTCTTACAATGGATTGAACCTCTATGCTGAGATTCAAATCCAGTGATCAGAGGGAAATCTTTTCAGGGCCAGAGCGTTTTTTTTCTCTGACCAAATTTCTCTCTTGGGCAACTGCTTAAGATACTTTAATTTCTTGTGGTAGCAATCAGCTTGTGTCTCTGATCATTTAGGGTCAGACTGCTAGAATCTAGATTAAATAGCTGTTATGATGTAGGGTTTTTTAACCCCTTAACGCTCTGCGCCGTAGCTCTACGGCGCAGAGGTAATATGGTATGTATACATACAATGTGGGGGTTGCCTCAAACCCCCACCGCTAAAACGCGGGACGGGCTTCACCGATCACGGCTATTAACCCTGTGATTGCCGCCGGCAAATAACCCGCCGGCACTTAACCGCGGCGGCGCCCCCCCCCCAATGTCTCGGGGGTGGCGATCGGTTTTGCCATGTAGCCTCGGGTCTTCGTTGACCCGGGCTTATTACTTCTGCAGATTCGTTACAATGAGCAAGTGGGCTCATTGTAAAGACTGAGCTGTCCAAAATGCCATATATGCAATACAAAGTGGTGCAGTAATGGTATGAACGAAATGACTATCTAGGTAATTGTACCCTAAATGGTCTAAGACGTGGTTCTCACCTGTGGGTCGGGACCGCGCGGGGGTCGAACGACCACAACCGGGGGTCGCCTAAAGCCATCTAAGCCGAAATTTTAACTGTGTTTTTTACTCGGCGAGTTGCATGGTTTGGGGTCACCCAGCATGAGAACTGTATTGCGGGGTCATAGCATTAGAAAGGTTAAACCACTGGTCTAAGATGTGTGGAAAAATAAAAAAAGTTAAAAAATAAAAATAATTAATAAAATATTAAAAATTCAAATCAACCCCCCTTTCGCTATCGAACTGATATAAACATATAACAGTAAAAATCACAGACACATTAGGTATCGCCGAGTGCCCAAAATGCCCAAGTCTATCAAAATTACAAACGGTTACGGGCGGCGGTGACCTCCGAGGCGGAATGGACCCAACGTCCGAAATGCGACTTTTTATACCTTTTTACAAATCACAGAAAAAATGGAATAAAAATATCAAAATGTCGGCACAAACCTCAAAATGTTAGCAATGAAAACACTGGCTCATTGACAAAATGATACCTCCACATCTCCGTTGCGCCAAAGTATGAAAGGAGTTATTAGCTTCAAAGATGGCAAATTTTTTTTCTTTTTGTACACATTTGTTTAACTTTTGAAATGTATTAACCACAATCACCACTGTATAAATTTGTTATTCACCGCGATCCATAACCGAACCAAAGAATAAGCTGGGGTTATGTGAGCGCACAGTCACGTCGTAAAAACTGGCCCACAAGAACGTGACGCATGTGCCGTTTTTTTTTTCACTTTCCACATTTGGAATTTTGTTCAGCTTCGCAGTACAGGCATTTTAAATAAATAACATTACGGGAAGTAAAATTTTGTTACGCAACACATAAGCCCTCACACAGGTCTTACACCCTGCATACTTAAGGGGTTAATATGGGTTAGATTGATAATAAACCTCCTTTCTTTTTTTTAAATTAGATTCGCACCAAATAGGAGCTGCAAGTAAATAAGGTAGACTTTCCTATGCTTCCATTTTTTAAAATTTTCTTGGTACTTAAGTTTGTTAATTGAACCATTCAGCAGAAATTGACCTTCCAAATCATTGCCCAACGAGACTTAAATTGGCTGTGGGTATAGTAGAGTCGTGAGAATATCAATAGGGGGCGGCTTATTTTGGTCTTCATTATTATAAAATTGTTTATCGGTGTAGCGACCTGCAAAAGGACTCCCATTAACCTTAGGTAACAAGTATTCCTGGTGACATATATATCCATCCCCCACCGTTGCCAAACCTTTTCTTGGGGCTGGAGACGCCGGGCCCAGAATACCGGAGTGGCTGTGCTGTTGCGGCCTAGGCCCACTACTGTCACGGTGGCTTGGCTATTGGGGAGACCGGAGGGCTTGGTCCTACAGCCTGGCAGGTCTCCAGCAGGTGGTGTTTTGCAAGAAATTAGATGAGCTAGAGGCTGAGTACTGGTTCTTCCTTAGTGTCTGTAAGTATGATTCCCCTGGATGATAGGGGGACCTGATGGTGATACAGCCATAGTAGGGACCAACGGAGTCAACGTTTTGCTAAAATTAAACTGACAGTTCTTATTCGACCACCGGCCTGCAACAGGCCAAACGATTCCCTTACAGATAGTCGGATTATGGATAGTGGTGATGGAGAGGTGAACCTCAGGATTTGGTCACTAGCCTGTTACAGGTGCAGGCTATGCAGGCTGGATGTAGCTGTGTCCAATGCTGGAAGGTGTCAGCTTTGATCTCTAGGTGGTTCTGTTTGAGCTCCTAGAGGTGTGAGGCACACCGCTGTCTCTGGTTACTCATTGTGGTGTTATGCTCCACTTTCAGAGCTGGGTTACAGATCTGCTCATGAGGTGAGAGCTCAGCACTCACTGTCTGTTAGCACTAACTGTCACTTCTCACAGCTCCTGGTCATGTGGGTCTCACTCTCCAATCACACTCCTCCAGTTAAAAAAGTTTGAACGTCATTGGATGACATTAGTAAAACAGGTTACCCTTTGCCTATTCCAGGCAGTGTATGAATGGTACATTGGCCTTATTCACACCACTCGGTGCCATGTGCAAAATTCGCAGGGGTGTTGCAGATATATATAATTACACGTCGAAACTGCTAATATAAAACAAATGTAAACAAAAACAAGGCTGTAAGTGGTCACTACAATTTGGTTACTACATCTGTCCAGATTTGGCTGGTTTGAAAGCGTTTTCTTCATGCTGGAAGTGTAACAGTTGTGTTTAAATTTCACACCTGCTTACACTTTCAGCAAGAAAACTTCTTTCAAATCAGCCAAATGCATAGTAACATGTAAAAGACGTGCGTTTCTTCAATGCATCCGTAATATCACAGTGTATTTGTATGTGGTTATAGTACAATCTGTTCAAAAACATTGGCCAAAAACAAAACAAATGCTGTTTTATGAATGCATGAAGGAAGTGATTTTTTTTCTCTTCTTTATACTAATGTAGCACCACCCTGTACCAGATACCCTGTCACAGTAATGGCTAAAACATCTAAGCTTCATATTTATTGGATACTTAATAGTAATACTTAATATCATGTGTGCCAGTGATTATAAGCATAACAAGTCCTGCATATTCATCTAAGCCTGTTGAGGGCCAAATATTTGGGAAGCATTTTTGTTTATTCTAATTTGATTTTGCATTGCCCAAATTTTTGATAGAGGTTTCATTAGCTTGATCATTTTAATATCTGTGTAGAACAGTGTCATGGCTTATTGTCACACCGCATCCCTTATTGAGATTTGTTATTACCCTTTTCAGATGGTGCTAAACTTAAAAGGGGTTCTTCACTTCACAAATAGATTGATATTGTTTGTCGAAGGAAAAGTTAGATATTTTACAAATACTGTACTTTCTGTATAAATTTCCTCATTTTTTTCTAGATCTTTGTTTTGCTTCTTCTCATAGAAAGCTTTATGTTTACTTCCAGTGGTAGAAATCTGTGCCATGGTCATGTGGTTCATACAAGTGGTTATATCCACACGGCCGCTGATACTGTGTGATAATAACGAGCCAGCCACGCACTGAGTGTCATCACAAGACCATGGACCGATTTCTATCCCGTGGAAGTAACATAGATGAGCTTCTAATAGTGGGGACAGCAAGCAGAGATCTAGAAAACGCTTAGGAATTGATACAGAAAGTGTATTGGACTGTATTATTTTTTCCTTACATAAACCGTATCAATATTTGGCTAAAGTGGAAACCCCTTTTAAAGTGCAAAGGAACACAAAAAATGTGTGAAGTGAAATGGCACTTTAATTTGAATTGGACAAAATTTTGTTGTGTTGAGGGTGAAAGTAAAGTTGGAGCTTCTTGCACTGTAATGTTATGTAGCAGCTGGCTCTGTATTATGGCAACATCTTAGGCGAAGGTGGAATTAACCCTTTTATGTGAATAGTTCTGTATCTGCTCCCAGAGCTGGTTTTTGGATATTTTCCATCTATTCCTTACCCTGGACAATTTCACATCTCAGTCCATCCTTGGAATACCACATAATTACACAAAAACATTGCTCTCTCATGGGTGGATGTTTGACATTCAAATCCAGAGCCGCGGGCAAAAAGGGGAAATTCCATACTGCCCAGAGTCCAAGTTCATTCTCTGACTGGCGGTTTACTCTTGGGAGGACATACATTCTCTGTATCTTTGTTACACGTGAACCGTAGATTTTAGTAGTTTGACTTTCCATTTCTGTGTTTAAACCTCTCTGTGCTGAAACTCACATCATTTTTAATGCCTCGGTCATATCTGGCATTTTTTTCAATCTTTATGATCCTCCGTATTCTATACTTGCAAGTTATCATAACTGTGTTTCCCCAATTTGTTAAACTGTAACAATTTAATAAAAAATCTGGAAGAGCTGTAAAAATCTCCTTTCCGGTACATTAATGTCCGCCCATGATCTAGCACAGGGATTCCCTTCCATCCCTGGTCTTATGAACTGTTTGGCCATTCCTATCATTGGATGACTTAAGGCTACAGACACCACGACCAGAACTTGCATCAGGTGCGCTTGTATAGATCCACCTGGCTAGTGGTCCTGTAGGTAAATATGGTAACTAGACAGGATAATTTGTCTCGCAATTGACTATTACAATTTGCGACATTGGTTATGTTTGCAATCTTTGTTTCTAGCTTACAGCTTATTACCCACCTATTCCCTGCATTGCAAGCTATTTCCATTAGTTTTCTTTATCTTCCCTCATCTACATACAAATTTACTATTTCCCTTCCTTAATCACCCTAAAGGAACCTGTCACCAGGAGAACCTATTTTTAGCCTCCCCCAGCCCACAACATATTACATACACTGCCCAAAGTGTTTATTGTTTACAAATTGTTTTACGAAAAAAAGATATTTATATTGTCCCTTTCATTAGCATCTCTGTGTGATTAGGCAGTTGCCAATTAATAGGAAGACTGGAAAGGAGCAGATCCCCCACCCTTGGGGAAACTGTCACCGTTTCAAATATTGAATAACTCCCCTCACCGGATTTGGCCGTATAGGAGCAGGGGGCGTTCGCTAAGCCCAGTAGTGGTGTTTTCATATATTTGAAAGGTCACATGGAGTCGCCTGTTTCTCCAAGGGTGGGGGAAACCTGCTTCCTTTCCCCAGCTCCTCCCAAAAGCAACTGCCGAGTTACACAGGCAAGTGCTAATGAAAGGTACAATTAACATATCTTTTTTTCTGTAAACCTATTTTTAATACAAAACCACTTTGGCAGCGTATGTACCATGCTCCTGTGGGGCTGGGAGTGCTAAAAAGGGGTCTCCTGGTGACAGATTCTTTTAAAAACCAGGCACTGTGACTGTGATAATCTCTATGTGTTATACATGCCTCCTTCCTTCAAAACAACTTTAAAATGAATGCTAATGAGCTAGAATGCATCTGTGGGGTGCTTATGCAAACCCTTCCATGCTGCAGCGTTCAAGGCTTAATACATGGGTCAGGAACATTTCCCTCTCCCACTTTGCGATAGAGCAGAGCAAGGGAGACACGTGTTACAGCCTGTGAAGAAAGAGCACAGAGGGACTCTGCTAACCCATCCTTTCAGAGCGCTTCTAGCTCTTTAGCATCTTTTTTAAAAGTTTTTGAAGGAAGAGGCTGGATACCAATATAAGATTACCATGTCGGAATACATGAATCGATGAGTAGTGTCCCTGGTTTATCGGGCTTGGTTTTTTAATGTAGATTTTTCTTTAACCCTCCACTTTCAACAAATAAAATCACCCTCATAAATCCACTTACCCCACATTTTCTATCAGCTTAGTAACTTTGATCAATGCCATAAATGACCCAAAGTATAAAGATTTAATTTCTCTAATTTACAGGTTGGGGATACTGATGAAGATACCTAGTAGAAAGCAGAACATGGGCTTCTGTTTATCATTGACTGTGGGGGAATGATGCTGGTAAGTTTTCTCCTTCATTATCTTTGTGAGTATTCATTTTTGGGGTGCTTTCCAGAAATCTACTTAATCTGCAGATATAAGCCCATGCAAGGAATTTATAAATATGTACTTTGCCGGATGTTTTTCAATGTGGGCTTAAAAAAAAACATGGCAATTTATGACCTATATGTTGATAATTGCTATGATCTGAGTTTAGCTGTAAATGACTTTGTTTCTGATTATATGTAACATTTTTTGGAGCAGGGGACAGTGAATATATGATATAACCTCCTATAAAATGTCAGTGCCGGCTTTAACCAAATTTACAACCAAGTCTTGTAATCTTCCTTATCTGGGTTGCTTGGGGACTTGGTGTTTGAGAGGCTTGGATGTTCTTGACACGACCCTCCAACCATGAATATGGAAGTGATTTTAATCGATGGGAGTAAGCAGAAAGTAATGATGCAGGCCCCCTCCATGTGCCAGAAACCGCAGGCCACCGGACAGCCACAGGAGTCACGATTCCCGTTGCAGGCTGGTCACATGATTATAGCACACTTTACCAGGGTTCCATACAGTATGGGAGACTCTATTAATGTCTTGTAACTTCCTTGTAAATGTACTTATTAGTGTCCATCGCCCTTTGTAATAATTTTTTTCTATGTAGACTGTTGATTTTGCTGCTTATTTTTGTGGTTTCGTTTATTTCTACAGAGATGCTGACCCTCCTTTTTAGATCTCTAACATTTATAGTTTCATGTCATTGGTATAAAAAAGTTGATGAAGTAAAATAAATACTTCAAGATGTCGCAAATATGGAACAACACAAAACCCATATGTTTTCCTCTGCGTAATTTTAGTCGGGGAAACTCAGATTCTCTTTTCTGCTTAGAATGAAAAGTCACCTGGTCTCTCCTTATACAGAATTAATAATACATTCACTGGTCGACATGTGTCCAAACCCTCAGGGGGAAACCAACGCTCTTCTTTCATTCGAACTATGAGTCTGTGATCTGAGAATAGGCAAGAGAAAGTGCCGTGTAGAGGTGGATGTCCCAGATAAGATGCTGCATGTCGCCATTGGGTTCAGATCAAATCGAGAATACCCAATGAAGCTGACATCGTTTGGAGTCACTGTAGAGTGGATGAAATTGGAAACTAAGAGGTCTTCTGGCTCTACTTCTTTATACTCTGAGGTCCCTGAAGGGGTTTATAAATGATAAAAGAATCAGGTAATACAGAGGATTTAAGAGGCTTTTTAAAATGGTTATAAAAATGGCTAGAAAGAATATTGAGATAAGATTTTTCTTTCAAGTCCTTCAAAAGGACTATACAGCAGAAATTAACTTAAGGGGACGCTAACCACCACGATTCTACCTTAAAGGTGAATGGTGGTGGGTGGATGATGGACGTAGGTATCCCTTTTTGGCTAATCCGTACAGTCCCGGCTATCCTTTTTGTAAACTTTAATCAGTTGATATCTAATTTATTTAAGCGCTCCTGGGGCGTGAGTAGCCGCGACTAGTACCCTCATGGTCCGGCTACTCCACGCCCCAGTACCTTGGTTCGCTTCCTTCCGCCTACTAGGTAATCTTCGCGCGCAGGACGACAGGCCTACGGGTGCGCGGCCGTAGCTCTGAGGTCGGCGCTACTGCACATGCGCACACGCCGGGTGCTGGATGAGGCGCGCAGCTCTAGGTGGCTGCGGGCGCCGAAGATTACATGGTAGGCGGAGAACGAGGCTTACTGGGCCGTGGAGTAGCCGCGACTAGTAGCCTCTCCGCTACCCACTCCCCAGTGCCGCTTAAAGAAATTAGCATATCAACTGATTAAAGTTACAAAAGTATAGCCGGGACGTAAATGATTATCCCAAAAAGTGGCTATCCTTACGTCCCATTTTCATCCACCTACCACCCGTTCTACCTTTTATAGTAGAATCGTGGTGGTGTCCCCTTTAAAGGAACCAACCACCTCAAAAACATAAACCTAGTAATACTCAAAGCTTCCTTTTCAAATTGATCCTGGCACTGTCCGTCGCTGATCTTGACGTGCCTTGGATCACCTAAAAAAGAAAGTTTCTTAACAGCCTAAGCAGTGACATCTTGCTATATTATACATCCTTTGCACCTCCCCCATGCTGGGAGAGGGAGGTGACGTCACTAAGATCGTAATCACCTTGCTTGCTCTCCATTTCTGTCACATGGTTTCTTTTAAGGGTTTTTTCTCCCACCGGAAAAAAAAAATGTTAGACCAAACTTGCTGATTGGTGGGGGTCTCTGTGATGAGCAGGCATCATACCACCATGGCTGGGCTGCCCATTCCTCTCTATGGAGCTGACAAAGTGCTGGTTTAGTACTCAGCAATCTCCTCACTCCATAGAGATAAACTGGGCACCCAGACTGTGGGATGGCTACGTCGTTCATCTCGGGGAGCAAAGAGGGTGACCTACAGAGGTTCCTCGACCCCATTGGCCCCCAGTTCCTCCTTTTCTAACTTGTTTTCATGGGAAAACCCCTTTAATAAGCTCCTACCCCTACCAGTGTGTTGTCAACTAGAAAAAATAGATAACACCTCCAGAGATGTTTCTTTCGGCCAATGTGGTGGGCACCATCCGAATATCTGTTTTGAAGTGAGATATAAATTTCATATAAGGCACGTGGACAGAGATTTCAGCACTTAATAAGCTCCTCTCCTGTCTCAGAATACCCGCCTTTGCTGTGATGCATCAATCACTGGCCTTCTGGGAGAGCCAATTGTTGTGTCTCTGGACACAGGTATGCCATTACAACGATGGGCCATTCTACTGACTTCAGTGCAGTGCTCCCGCCCCCTCCATGGACTCTATACAGCCTCTTATAATCGTCCTGCAACTGTTTTTTTCTGGATTAATTCCAACCACATTTTTGGCATAAAGGGACATGATTTGAAAGCTACTTCATACTTCACAACATATTGGTATAGTTTTATTAGTCAGTTGTCCGTTTAACTCTGACAGGGAATGAAGAAGAGCTAAGTCGCACATAAATTCGTATACCTGATTTTATGTATTTATTTGTGGGTGTTCTTCTAGAGCGGCCTAAACCTCACAGGGATTTTCCAACAGGAGAAAATCTTAGAACACTTTATGCTGGTTTCGCCTCTTTCCAATCCAATATGTTTTCCCTAATTAAAACACTTCAACTAAGATGCCTTTCTGAGGTGAATCTGAGGCACCCAGGCGATTTTCTGTGATACAATGAAAATCGTGTGGAGAGCCAAGCATCATCTGAAACTGGAGTAGCAGGGAATATGAAGGAAACGTATCTATTCATTCACTGTTCAGACCTTTTAAACTTTTTTTCCCCTAAAAATGTATGTCAATTCCAATAAACTAAAAAGCCCTTAAACAGTTGGAAGAAGTTGATACGCTACAGTGTTGTGGCTGTTCTGTTAACTAATAACATGTGTATCTTCTTACAGAAACAACGTGATTTAATTTCACTAAACATTCACACAAGCGAACCTTCATCTCACAAAGCAAGCCGCTCTAAAAGCTTTGCAGCTGAGGCACACGACTTACCAAAAAGCTTTTTCTATATCCAGCTTTTGAAGCAAGTGCTAATTGCTGATTACAGAGAACAGTACAAATTGTAAAGTTTTTATTTATGTTTATTTAATTGTGTTTTTGTTGTATTATAGTTGTTACATGTGGACTATTCACAGGTGTACGGAGAGACAGGATCCCTAAGAAGCTTCTAAGCTGAGGTCCCTTATAACAGGCCGTCATCACCAGTGTAAAAGGCCCCAAGTTTGGCAAATCTGATTCATAATTTGTACAGCACCCTCTTGCAGCATATCGTGCCAGCTCCTTGGCTCTATGTTATAGTTCTCAAGAATATAATGGACTAACTGATCATAAATGTATTGTAGTCAGGCCCCTCTCCAGCAACCCGGCTAACCCGGGCCAAGTGCCGTGGCCCCGGGGTACTGGAGGGGCCCACGATCTCCCCGTCAGCAGGACACCTGCCCCGCTGCCCGGGAGATTCCTTTTCTCTCTCATTGCGATCTGTGTCCTCCGGACACAGATCGCGATGAGAGCATTTGTGCCACTCCTGCTTTCCTCCCCAGCAGTTGCACTCACTGCTGAAGGCTGAAGGACCTTTGATGATTGTCATGGTCACATGACATGCCGGGAAGCAGTAACAACACAAGAGAGCTGCAATAGTGAGGGGGAGACTTACCGGGCCAGTTAGGGGGTCAGTGTTATACAGAGAGGGGGGCTAGTTTGTATACAGGAGGAGGTGGGCAGTGTGTATCAGGAGGAGGGGGGGCAGTGTTTACAGGAGGTGGGTCAGTGTGTATCCAGAGGGAGGGGTCAGTGGTATAAACAGAGGAGGGGGTCAGTGTGTATTACAGGAGGAGGGGGTCAGTGTGTATACAGGGGAGGGGATGGGGTTCATGTGTATACAGGAGGGGGGGGGTAGTGTGTATAACATGAGGTGGGTCCAGTGTGTTCACCAGGAGGGGGGGTCAGTGTGGTATACAGGGAGGGTGGTCCGTGTGGTCTACAGGAGGTGGCAAGTGTGTATACAGGATGGGGGCAGTGTGTCTACAGGAGGGGGGCAGTGTGTTTACAGAGGGGGGAGTGGTGTAACAGTAGGGGGAGTGTGTATACAGGAGGGGGGGGCAGTGTGTATACAGGAGGGGGGGTCAGTGTGTATACAGGAGGGGGTCAGTGTGGTATACAGGAGGGGTGGCAGTGGGTGTATACCAGGAGGGGGTCAGTGTGGTATACCAAGGGAAAAAAAAAGGGGGGCATGTGTATACAGGAGGGGGGGAGTGTGTATACAGGAGGGGGGAGTGGTGATACGGAGAGGGGGGGAGTGTGTAACATGAGGGGGGGAGTGTGTATACAGGAGGGGGGCATGGTATACGGAGGGTGCAGTGTGTAGTACAGGAGGGGGGCAGTGTGTCTACATGGGGGGGGCATGTGTATAAGAGGGGGGGCAGTGTGTATACAGGAGGATGGGGGCCGTTGTGTATACGGGGCAGTGTGTGATACAGAGGGGGGGGGGGCATGTGTATACAGGAGGGGGTGCATGGTGTAATACGGCGGGGGGGCAGTGGGGGGGTGGGGTGTAGCAGGAGGGGGGGCAGTGTGTTCTACAGTAGGTGGGGGCAGTGTGTAACAGGAGGGGGGGCATTGTGTATTAACAGGATAGGGGGGCAGTGGTGTATACAGGGAAGGGGGGGAGAAGAAAGGGGGGGCATTGTTTATACAGGATGATGGGGGCATTGTGTAACAGGAGGGGGGAGTGTGTATACAGAGGGGGCAGTGTGTATACAGGAAGGGGGGCAGTGTGTACGGAAGGGGCAGTGGTGTATACCTGGGGAGGGGGAGGAATGTGTACACTGGGATGGTGTAGGGCAGTGTGACTACTGAGGGCGGCCCATCAAGTGGCCCACTAGGGCTCTGTCTCCCAGGGGCCCACTAAACCTGGAGCGGCGCCTGATTGTAGTTCCACATTTATTACAAAGCTAATATAAATCTACACATTTACGGCAGCTTCTGACGTTATTTATTTTAGTCTTTATACATTAATGTATCCTTTATTCTGTAACATGATACTATCAACAATATAATGCTGACTTTAGCAATATTGGCAATACTTTTTATACAGAGAAGCAAAGAACCTTCTATACAAGCCAAGATCATTGACGGATATTCTCACAGGTTTGCTCTAGACTTAGCTGCTATTTGGCCAATATCATTACTAATAGTAGAAATCTTTTATTTATATATTTATATTGTGACATCATATTTCGTGCACTTTAACAAAATCAAATAGTGGACAAATACAATATAATATTAAATTTAACAATTAATACAGTCATATGGAACAAATGAGTGAGGTCCCTGCTCACAAGATCCTTACATTCTAGGGGGTTACATGTGTGGCGAACCTAATGGACGGGTGCCACATGCCTGCCATCAGAGCCCTTCTGTTGGAACCCAGCCTCTCCCCAGCGCACCAGACATAACTCAAGAATCTCCTGCGGTTTCCAAGCACTTAAAGATGCTGCTTTCAGTAATTTGATACTTCCCTCGCTCCTTGGGACTGTAGAGATGGAGAATGAGTAGACAATTATCTTTGGAGTACCTCCTGCTGCCCCCGGATTCTCTGTGTACGAGGGACCACGGAGAAGCTAAAATGAGAAATTTCCCATCTTTCTACTGTGTTCTGTCCTAAGGAGGCCAATATGATTGAAAGTTGTTCACCAGGGAGCCCTACCTTACTGCTTTAATTTTTGTGGGTTTTGGGTTTTACAGTTTGGGCACTCGGCACCGTGCCGCTAAAAGGTTTCGCCTCACTGGTCCTATGAGGTAAAGGAGTGACACATAGGTACAAAATCTTATATAATGGTCCAGCCATTTCTCTAGGATAAAACAAGAATCGTCAGCCGCATCGTATATACAAGTGAATGAGACTGCAGAGAACCTGAAGCTTGTGTCTGGTGGTGCTGGATAACAGATTAGAGGAGGACCCCAGGATGGGCTAATGAAAGAGGGTTAAAACTTCATGCATTTAACAAGTGTTATATCCTTCTTGAAAATAATGCTGTAATTTTTTGAGATGGAATGTGGTAAAGGTTAGGCAAGTGTTTTTTCTTTAAATAATAAAGGATAATTTAAGTTAGCAGGTAATAGTGGCCGTAACAGGATCACAATATTTATTATTATAAATATTTGATATGAAAGTGTAATAATTTTTTATATTAGTCATCCTTATAACCAACATAATTTATAGTTAGAAGGAACATGGTTTCACTGGAGGTAGTTATTGTGAACGCACTGACTAATAAAAGATCACAGGTAATCATATGCTTTATTACACTGTAATTCTTCACTTTATTTTTTTATACGTACAAAGTCAATACTATCAAAAATGCTAAATTGTAATATATTACAATAAGTTTCCTAATAAACATTGGACATATTCAGTGTTTATATTATTATTTATATGGTTTTTCACACCGTCGTATTTTCCATATTTCCCCGCCTGCCAGGCGCAGAGGGAAGAAGTCCGGGAAACGCACAAATCATAGCTTATACACCTTTTTTAAGGCATACAACTGTATAAATCTCCCCCAATATGTGTATATACTGAAATGTGTGGAATACTGTTGTTTGTATAAATGTTATGGATGTGTTATATGTATTTTATCACACCCCGCCCGCACTCGTTTGCCAGTGTATAATAGCCCTGCCGCTCAATCGGCGCAGCTGAATACATCATGAAGCTTAGACCACGTGATATATCCAGCAGGTGGCTGTGCCACGTTTTATTTGTATGCAAAGTCATGCCTGGTGTACAAATAAGCCCTTAGGTGACTTTTCACATGTGACTGCAGCTTGTGTCGGCACACCCCTGGGGTGGAGGTGGCGGAAGGAGAAAATAATGTCAAGTGCTAGCAATACGCTACTATTTGTGGTTATTTCAGGGAATCTATGCCAGTGTCCTCGCGCAGAAGCCCTAATAAATAAGCACCTATTAGTAGTATGTACGTGTAGTATGATGTATAGAATGATGTATGGAACCTCCATTGTGTTTTAATTCATGTTCAAAGCTTAAGGCCTCCAGCCCACATGGCATGTTGAACCCGTTTTTGGGCCGTTTTTAAGCGGTCCGTTAAAAACTCATGCGTTTTACCAATTATCTTAATTAAAACGGGTCAAAAACACATGTTTTTTAACGCATGCGTTTTTTTAACTGACTGCTTAAAAACGGCCCAAAAAAGGGGTTCAAAACGCCACGTGTGCCGCGGGCCTAAAGGGTTGACAAACTTAACATGGGCTGTTTTAAATAGTTTGAGGGGTTCAATTAAAAAATGTGTAAACCAACTAACATCCTAATAAAATAACATTAAAAATTATGTCAACACAAGGCAGAAATATGGTTTATGGTAGTAGCCTATTTGGGGGTTAGACCAACTGTATAATGAGCATAACATTTAGAAATCAGAAAATCAAATTTTTCTAAATTTTAACCAAAATTGTAAATTTCCGCTTCGTCCCCCATGACGGTCCAACCTGGAGGATGCCCCTTGACCTCTGCAGGGACAGGAAGAAGAGAGGTTAAATGCTCCCCCCCCCCCCCCCCCCCCCCCCCCCCCCCCCCCCCCGTTTTTTCCTCTCCCCGTTGGGGAGGAGGGGAGGGGGGCCCCCTCCCGCCCCGGGGGGGGGGGGGGGGGGGGGGGGGCACGAAGATTCCATAGGAAACTCACGGGTAGTCCTGGCTGGCTAAATCCCGGCGGGCTGGGGCGTTCGGTCTGCTTCGTGCCTTCCCTTTCGCTGCCCTTCCGGTCCGTTTACCTTGGCCGCCGTTCCGTGATCCTAGTGTGAGCGCGCGGCGGCCGAAGAAACTACATTTCCCGGCGTCCTCGAGGTCTGATGACGACTTCCGGTCGCGGCCGGAAGTAGCGGTTCACAGGACCGCAATGCATCCTTGGGAACGGGAGCACAGCGTGGTGGCCTCTACAGGGGGATGGGATCCCCATTAAGGTATTTAAGACACCTGGAGCGGGTTAGTCACGCTGATCTCAGGTCTAAGATCTGTGTGTGACGCTGCGGTGCTATGCTCCCGTGTTGTGTGTTTTCTGAACTTTCCTGTGTGCTTCCCCCGGCTCTATGATGGCTGACGAGGCAGACCCAACCTTCCTGCATCCTCCGGTTTCTCTAAGTGGGGTCATCTGTGCAGGTTTGGGCTTTTTTACTGTGTGTAAAGAAAGCGGGTCATTTATTATCCTCCGCTTGCCTTTTCAGGAGAAAGACCAGGGGTCTAAAGGGAAAGGCAAGGTGTGGGACAATTGTCCAAAAATGGACGTGCAAGTCACAAAGATAGTAAAGAAGACTGATCTTCCATTCGAAGACGCGGCACAATTAAAGGATCCGATGGATAGGAAGTCTGACTCTCTGTTAAGGAAGGCCTGGGAGACATCCATGCTCAATCTGAAGACTAATTTAGCTTCTACTTCAGTGGCGAGGAACTTGCTGTACTGGCTAAATGAACTGGAATCCCACATCAAGGAGGGAACTCCAAGGTCAACAATCTTGGAGAACTTTCCTTTGCTAAAATCAGCAACAGCTTTCCTTGCAGATTCCGCGGCCGAGGGAATCCGTTTTGCTTCCAAGGAGGGAGCACTCACTAATTCCACTCGACGGGCACTGTGGCTGAAACAGTGGAACGGTGATATCCGATCCAAAGCAAAGTTGTGCAGCCTCCCCTTCTCAGGGGAATTCGTGTTTGGGCCTGGCTGGCTAAATCCCGGCGGGCTGGGGCGTTCGGTCGGCTTCGTGCCTTCCCTTTCGCCGCCCTTCCAGCCCGTTTGTCCTGGCCGCCGGTCCGCGATCCTTGTGTGAGCGCGCGGCGGCTGAAGAAACTACAATTCCCGGCGTCCTCGAGGTCCGATGACGACTTCCGGTCGCGACCGGAAGTAGCGGTTCACAGGACCGCAATGCACTATTGGGACTGGGAGCACGGCGTGGTGGCCTCTACAGGGGGATGGGCTCCCCATTAAGGTATTTAAGACACCTGGAGTGGGTTAGTCATGCTGATCTCAGGTCTAAGATCTGTGTGTGACGCTGCGGTGCTGTGCTCCCGTGTGGTGTGTTTCTGAAAACTTTCCTGTGTGCTTCCCTGGCTTTATGATGGCTGATGAGGCAGACCCTACCTTCCTGCATCCTCCGGTTTCTGTAAGTGGGGTCATTTGTGCAGGTTGGGACTTTTACTGTGTGTAAAGATAGCGGGTCATTTATTATCCTCCGCTTGCCTTTTCAGGAGAAAGACCAAGGGTCTAAGAGGAAAGGCAAGGAGGATAAAGGGGATAAGACAAGCAGGTCTGAAAAACCCGAGAAAAGTCGACTTAGGAAGTGTAACATGTGTGCCCACTCTATGTCCGACTCATACAAAAAGCCGATTTGCAAGTCTTGCATCGACAATTTTATGAGAGAGGAAAAGTCGTCCTTCTTAGATGAATTAAAGGGGTTCATTGAGGAGAAGATAAGTTCTTCAGTGGCCGCTGCTACGTCCAGGCCCCCACCGAGTAAGAAACCTAGAGTGGAACCAGATTCTTCTATATCTGAGGAGGGGGATGACTCTGAATCTCCCTCATGCTCATATGTGGAAGATGAGGATCCTATGGACTCACAAAAAACAGAAGATACACGTCATCTGTTTCAGTTTGAGGAACTCGATGGTCTCTTAAAGGCAATAAGACAGACCCTGGAAATTGAGGAGATTTTCCCCCCCAAGTCTAAGGAGGAAGAATTATTTGGGGGATTAAAGGCAAAACGCCAGAGGGTGTTTCCCCTGAATGACACCTTAAAGGAGCTGGTTTCAGAGGAGTGGCGAGAGCCAGAAAAGAGAGTCATTGTGTCCAAGAACTTTAAGAAGAGACTTGTATTTGAGCAAGAGGAGTCCAAGGTGTGGGACACTTGTCCAAAAATGGATGTGCAAGTCACAAAGATAGTGAAGAAGACTGACCTTCCATTTGAGGACGCGGCACAATTAAAGGACCCAATGGATAGGAAGTCTGACTCTCTGTTAAGGAAGGCCTGGGAGACATCCATGCTCAGTCTGAAGACTAATTTAGCTTCTACTTCAGTGGCGAGGAACTTGCTGTACTGGCTAAATGAACTAGAATCCCACATCAAGGAGGGAACTCCAAGGTCAACAATCTTGGAGAACTTTCCTTTGCTAAAATCAGCAACAGCCTTCCTTGCAGACTCCGCAGCCGAGGGAATTCGTTTTGCTTCCAAGGAGGGAGCACTCACTAACTCTACTCGACGGGCACTGTGGCTGAAACAGTGGAGCGGTGATATCAGATCCAAAGCAAAGTTGTGCAGCCTCCCCTTCTCAGGGGAATTTGTGTTTGGACCAGAATTGGATGCTATACTCGAGAGAGCATCAGATAAGAAGAAGGGCTTTCCTGAGAGATCGTTACCCAAGAAGCAGCCCTTTCGGGACTTCAAAAAGGATTCCTACAAGGATAAAGGGAAAAGGGGACGCTGGAGCTACCCGAAAGGAGGTAAAGGGAGAGGGCTTCTGTTCTCCACTCCAACAGACCCTAATAGAAACAAAAAACAATGATGCCATAGTAGGGGGAAGATTGCTAAGATTCAGAGGAGAATGGACAAAAATCACTTTAAATCCCTGGGTCTTAGATATATTACTACATGGTTACAATATCGAATTCCTCAGGCTTCCCCCTACAAAATACATGCCACCTTCATCATCTATGTCACTTACATCTCACAATTTAATATGGCAAGAAGTAGCTTCCCTTTTGTCTTCTGGAGTAATTATACCTGTCCCACAAGATCAAGAGAAATCTGGGTTTTACTCTTCTCTTTTTTTGGTAAAGAAACCGAACGGCACAAACCGGCTAATCATCAACCTGAGAGGTCTCAACGATTTTATCGTCTACCGAAAATTCAGGATGGAGTCGGTAAGATCAGCCACACACATTATTCACCGAGATGCATTAATGTGCACTATAGACTTAAAAGATGCATACTATCACATCCCTATACACCCTTTCTCACAGAGATTATGCATTAATGTGCACTATAGACTTAAAAGATGCATACTATCACATCTCTATACACCCTTTCTCACAGAGATTTCTAAGGTTTTCTGTACTGTCTCCAGAGGGTTCTACACTACACTTTCAATTTTGTGCACTTCCCTTTGGAATATCATCTGCACCAAGAACCTTTACAAAGGTGATGGCAGAGGTGGTGGCGTCTCTGACTACAGGACGTACTGATCGTCCCGTACCTAGACGACCTGCTTGTTATTGGCCAAGAGAGAGCTTACTTTTTTCAAGAGATCTCACCCTAAAAACTTTAGAAAGAAGACGGAAATCTGAGGAAGGGAATATTTTGGTCAAACAGCCCTTATATTCCAATCCAAACAGATGCAAGCCAGAGGGGCTGGGCGGCAGTGATGCCTCAGCATTTTTCCCAGGGTACCTGGACGGAGGAGATTACAAGAAGGTACTCAAATTTCCGGGAGCTGCAAGCGGTATGGGAAGCCCTCAGCGCAAACAGTCCTCTTCTCGCCCACCAACACCTTCTCATTCTGTCGGACAATACAAAGGGGCTGGGGGGCAGTGATGCCTCAGCATTTTTCCCAAGGTACCTGGACGGAGGAGATTACAAGAAGGTCCTCAAATTTCCGGGAGCTGCAAGCAGTATGGGAAGCCCTCAGCGCAAACACTCCTCTTCTTCCCCACCATCACCTTCTCATTCTGTCGGACAACACAACTACGGTCTCCTACATAAAAAGGCAAGGGGGAACCAGGTCTCCTCTCCTGAGTCCCCTAGCTCGGAAAATATTTTTGTGGGCAGAACAACACACCCTGTCAATATCTGCCACCCATCTAAAGGGCACGGAGAACTCAAGGGCAGACTTTCTAAGCAGAAGAAAGATCCTACCAAACGAGTGGAGTCTCAAGGAGGAGATCTTCCAGGAGCTAACATCTTTGTGGGGCTATCCTCTAGTGGACCTGTTCGCAACAAGGGAAAATACCAAATGCCCGTGTTATTTTTCTCTGGAAAAAGGGGAGAACAAGGAACAGCTGGACGTCTTCTCTCACTCCTGGGACATTCCACTAGCCTACGCCTTCCCCCCCAATTCCCCTGATCGCCAGGGTCCTGAGAAAGATATTCCAGGAAACCACCAGAGCCATTTTCATCTGCCCAAACTGGCCGAAGAAAAGCTGGTATCCACTCTTGAGAAGAATGTCGCCACAGGATCCAGTCATTCTTCCACTGTCCAAGGACCTACTACATCAGGATCCAATCCATCATCCAAATCCGGGAAAATTGCAGCTGGCTGCCTGGATCCTGAATCCAGTTTCCTAAGTTCTCAGGGACTCTCATCTGAAGTCATCAGGACCCTGAAGGCAAGTAGGAAACCAGTCACTTTTGCCATCTACCATAAGATATGGAAGAGGTTCTGTTCCTTCTGTAAGGACAGTCCACCTTCCCAGGCTAACCTTAATATCTTGCAGGTGCTCGAATTTCTTCAAAGGGGTTTGGAGCTGGGATTGTCCACCAGCACCCTGAAGGTCCAGGTGTTGGCGCTTAGTGCTTTCTTCGACCAGCCTTTCATCGAGCACAGGTGGGTCAAAAGGTTTATTAAAGCAACTTCTAGGTTAAAGCCCCAGACTGTTAAAAAATCATCAGCATGGGACTTAACTCTAGTCTTGAATGCCTTAATGAAGGAACCATTCGAACCTATTGACTCCTCCAGTATAAAGAACTTAACACTTAAGACGGTTTTCCTGATAGCCATCACTTCTGCTAGAAGGTTAGGTGAACTTCAGGCTATATCGATTAGGGAACCCTGGAGCATTTAACCTCTCTTCTTCCTGTCCCTGCAGAGGTCAAGGGGCATCCTCCAGGTTGGGCCGTCATGGTGGACTAACGGAAATAGAATTACCGGTGAGTAATCTAATTCACAATTTTTTCACAAAAAAACTATCTGAAAATCTTCTTGGTGAATTAAAGCATTCTAAAGGTTTAATCACATATAGTGACACAATAAATTACGTATAATATTTATCAATACTTAACCCCTTAAGAACACAGCTCATTTTCACCTTTAGTGTGCATCTACATGTCAAATTTTTTAGATGCCGTCTTTGATGTCCAAACCAAAAGCGGAGTTAAAAAAAACGAGTAGCAGCTTCTCTCAATGATATATTCTTTTTCATTATGATTCACACCTGCTTTTGGATTCAAAAACTGCATATGAAAAATGAAACATGTAAAAAGGTGAAAATAAGTTGTGTTCTTGAGGGGTTAAGTATTGTTAAATCGCATAGGTAGTTTCTTTGAATGGATCAGCCTTTAGCTGAACCTGGCCTTAGCACAAACCTACAGATTTGGTTAACACGACTGGCTAAACCTGCTAATCAGCCGTGATAACTCTGTTTTCTGTAATGTAAGTGAATAGAGGAAAAGGCACATTTTCTGTCATAAATAACTTGGTTATCACACTGTAAGTCATGTGAACCACTGTCGCTTCTATACCATTGATCCTCTTTTTTTTTTCGACGGCACTGTGCTGAGAAACGGTGGGAACTGTGATATCCGATCCACAGCAAAGTTGTGCCACCTCCCCTTCTCAGGGTATCGTGTTTGGGCCAGAATTGGATGCTATACTTGAGAGCGCATCAGATAAGAAGAAGGGTTTTCCTGAGAGATCGATACCCAAGAAGCAGCCCTTTCGGGACTTTAAAAAGGATTTAAAAAGGATTCCTACAAGGATAAAGGGAAAAGGGGACGCTGGAGCTACCCAAAAGGAGGTAAAGGGAGAGGGTTTTCTGTTCTCTCCCACCCAAACAGACCCTAATAAAACAAAAACATGATGCCATAGTAGGGGGAAGATTGCTAGTTTCAAGGAGAATGGACAAGATCACTTTAAATCCCTGGGTCTTAGATATCTTACTGCACGGTTACAATATCGATTCTTCAAGTCTTCCCCTACAAAATACATGCCACCTTGTCATCTATGTCACTACATCCCACACTTAATATGAGCAAGAAGTAGCTTCCCTTTTGTCTTCTGAGTGATTATCCGTCCCACAAGATCAAGAGAAATCTGGTTTTACTCTTCTCTTTTTTTGGTAAAGAAAACAAACCGGCTAATCACAACTGAGAGGTCTCAACGAATTTATTGTCCCGAAAATTCAGGATGGAGTCGGTAAGATCGCCACACACATTATTCACCGAGATGCATTAAGTGTCACTATAGACCTTAAAAGATGCATACATCACATCCATAATCCACTTTCTCAGAATTCTAAGGTTTCTTTGTCCTGTCTCCAGAGGGTTCTACACTACCTTTCAATTTTGTGCACTTCCCTTTGGAATATCTCTGCACCAAGAACCTTTACAAAGGTATGGCAGAGGTGGTGGCGTCTCTGACTACAGGACGTAACTGATCGTCCCGACCTAACGACCTCTTGTTATGGCCAAGACAGAGAGCTTCTTTTTTCAAAGATCTCACCCTAACCTTTAGAAAAACTGGATGGATAGTACATTATCAGAATCAGAACTTTCTCCACTACTGTGAGGAATTCCTGGGAGTAAACTTGAACTCCAAATGTGTTCCTTTCACAGGACAAGGGAGTACCACATCAAGGATCTGATAACGAGGTTCAGGAAAAAAATCGGTGATCTCCATCGAGAGGCAATGAGATCCTGGGCTCTCATCTCCTCAGTATCCTGCATCTCCTCAGTAGCCTGGTGCCAGGCAATTCCAGAACACTCCAGGGATGGATCTTAAGATCCTGGAACAGAGACAGGAGGATCTGACAGGAAATCCTGATTCCACCGCCGTCCAAGAAAGGACCTGTTATGGGGTGGAAGACGGAAATCTGAGAATGGAATATTTTGGTCAAACAGCCCTTATATTCCAATCCAAACAGATGCAAGCCAAGGGGCTGGGCGGCAGTGATGCTCAGCATTTTTCCCAGGGTACCTGGACGGAGGAGATTACAAAGAAGGTACTCAAATTTCCGGGAGCTGCAAGCGGTATGGGAAGCCCTCAGCGCAAACCGTCCTCTTCTCGCCCCACAACACCTTCTCATTCTGTCGGAACAATACAACACGGTCTCCTCCATAAAAGGCAGGGGGAACCAGGTCCCTCCCTGAGTACCCAGCTCGGAAAATATTTTGTGGGCAAACAACACACCCTGTCAATATCTGCCACCCTCTAAAGGGCACGGAGAACTCAAGGGCAGATTTCTAAGGCAGAAGGAAGATCCTACCAAACGATGATCTCAAGGAGGAGATCTTCCAGAGCTAACATTTTTGTGGGGCTATCCTCTAGTGGACTTGTTTGCAACAAGGAAAAACCAAATGCCCGCGTTATTTTTCTGGAAAAGGGGAACAGGGAAAAGCTGGACGCCTTCTCTCACTTCTGGGACATTCCAACTAGCCTACGCCTTCCCCCCAATCCCCTGATCGCCAGGTCGAGAAAGATATCCCAGGAAAAACCAAGCCTTTTCATCTGCCCAAACTGGCCGAAGAAAGCTGGTATCACTCTTGAGAAGCATAAAGACCCTTGAAGGCAAGTAGGAACCAGTCACTTTTGCCACCCATAAGATATGAAGAGGTTCTGTTCCTTCTGTAGTGAAGTCCACCTCCCGGCTAACCTTAACATCTTGCAGGTGCTCGAATTTCTTCAAAGGGGTTTGGAGCTGGGATTGGTCCACCAGCACCCTGAGGTCCGGTGTCGGCGCTTAGTGCTTCTTCGACGCTCTCATCGAGCACAGGTGGGTCAAAAGGTTTATTAAGCAACTTCTAGGTTAAAGCCCCAGACTGTTAAAAAATCATCAGCATGGGACTTAAACTCTAGTCTTGAATGCCTAATGAAGGAACCATTCGAACCTATTGACTCCTCCAGTATAAAGAACTTACACTAAGACGGGTTTTCCTGATAGCCATCACTTCTGCTAGGAGGTTAGGTGAACTCAGCTATATCGATTAGGGAACCCTACAATGAAAATCTAGATGATAGAATTGTATTGAGGTTGGATCCAAATTTTGCTCCCAAGTGGTGTTTCTGACTTCCACAGGAATCAGGAGATTATCTGCCCTCCTTCTGCGAGAACCCTTCTTCAGCAAGAGAACGAAATGGAGTTCTTGATGTAGCGTTCTGTCCTAAAATACTTACAGATCACTGAGGCCTGTGGCGTATTGACCGATACCATCAGAATCCCGAGCTCACTCGACCGGGCTATGTCCACATCCTGGGCGGAAAGAAGAGGAGCGTCACTGATCAGATTTGCAGGGCTGCAAATGGTCTTCATCTACGTACGTTCTCTAAGCATTAAGACTGGACTTGCACTTATCAACAGATCTGTCATTTGGGCACAAGGTTACAGGCTGTAATCACCTCCCTAAAAGCTTACTAATTTTGTAATTTCCAGGTTGGGGCCGTCTGGGGGACGAAGCGGAAATTGTGAATTGATTACTCCACCGGTAATCATTTTCCGTTAGTCCACTTGACGGGCCTATATATTTCCCCTCCCAGTTGGAAATTCTTATTTCTGTGTTTTTGCTTCAGATGAGTTTTGTAGTGGAGCAAACATACTACTAAATCTGATTATATCTCCCTCATCATGTTTTTTTGTAATCACTGCGGAAGGAGCGGGGGGAGCATTTAACCTCTCTTCTTCCTGTCCCTGCAGAGGTCAAGGGGCATCCCCAGGTTGGGCCGTCATGGTGGATAACGAAATAGAATTACCGGTGAGTAATCTAATCACAATTTTTTCACAAAAAAACAATCTGAAATCTTCTGGTGAATTAAAGCATTCTAAAGGTTTAACACATATATGACCACATAATACGTATAATATTTATCAAACTTAACCCCTTAAGACACAGCTCATTTCACCTTTAGTGTGCATCACTGTCAAATTTTCAGATGCCGTTTTTGATGTCCAAACCAAAAGCGGAGTTAAAAAAACGAGTAGCAGCTTCTCTCAATGATATATTCTTTTTCATTATGATTCACACCTGCTTTTGGATTCAAAACTGCATATGAAAAATGACATGTAAAAGGTTGAAATAAGTTGTGTTCTTAAGGGTTAAGTATGTTAATCGCATAGGTAGTTTCTTTGAATGGTATCAGCCTTAGGCTGAACCTGGCTCTTAGCCACAACCTACAGATTTGGTTAACCACTGGCTAACATGCTAATCAGCCGTGATAACCTGTTTTCTGTAATGTAGTGAATAGAGGAAAGGCACATTTTCTCAAAATAACTTGTTATGCACACTGTAAGTCATGTGAACCACTGTCGCTCTATACCATTGATCCTCTTTTTTTTTTTTTCTGTTATAAACATAAAGCTATATCTCCACCTAGTGGACTTTTTTGGCAATACAGTGCCTTTTATGTATTAGTTTAAAGGGCACCTACCACCCTGATTCACCTATTATAAAGGTAGAAGGGGTGGTAGGTGGATGGATGGGACGTGAGGATAGCCCTTTTTTGGGCTAATCCCCACGTCCCGGGTGTCTTTTACAAAACTTTATTACATCTATATGCTAATTTTTTTATGCGGCTACTAGGGCGTGGAGTAGCCGGACATGAGGCTACTAGTCGCGGCTACTCCACGCCCCAGTAGCCGCGTTACTCCGCCTACCAGTTAATCTTCTGGGGGCTGGCTATATACTGGGAGGCTTATACTTGACTCAATAGGTTTTCACAGTTTTGGCGTTAAAATCAGGGGCCTTGGTTTCTACTTAGGTCGGCTTATACTTGAGTATATACAGTAGTACTTTGTGATAATTTCTTTATCCCAATACAGTATGTATTAGCTGTATCAGATATTTGGGTGATCCCAAAATCCAATGTATTAGGACTGTTTTATGCAGGTCTAAAATATAAAATTTTAGTAGTAAATGTACTTGGCACTATTATCAATGAATGATAGTTTTTATTAATTTTAACAAACGCTCAACATAAAAACAAATAGAATTCTTTGTATTTTATATTCTAATAACATTCAACTAAAAGTATAAATCTTGTAAGTTACAGTGCCTACAAGTAGTATTCAACCCCCTGCAGATTTAGCAGTACCCCGCACTCCCTCATCCGCCCAACGTCTTACCCCGCACTCCCTCATCCGCCCAACGTCTTACCCCGCACTCCCTCAATCCGCCCAACGTCTTACCCCGCACTCCCTCATCCGCCCAACGTCTTACCCCGCACTCCCTCATCCGCCCAACATCTTACCCCGCACTCCCTCATCCGCCCAACGTCTTACCCCGCACTCCCTCATCTGTCCCACTTCTTGCTCCTCAACCCCGTGTCCACCCCACGTCTTACCCTGCGCTCCCTTGTTCCTCCCACGTCTTGCCCCTCAACCTCACAGCTATCTCATCATTGCTCCTCACTCCAGAAAATGAACTTTGAAGTGAGATTTAAACTGGATGTATAAAGTCAGGGAGGCGGAGAGTTCAGCACTGCAGTCAAGCTTTACCCCTGTCCTCTGACTGACATCATTCACCAGACTTCAGGAGAAACGTCCCTGGACATAAGACCATCAATTGTAGGAAAATATGGAATTAGACTTACCGGTAATTCGGTTTCCACTAGTGACCATGACGGCCCCCACCTGGAGGATGCTCCTATATCCTGTAGGGACAGGAAGTGCAAGAGATTAAAAGCTCCTCCCTAGCACCCAACACCAGTGTCTACCAAAGTACCACCCGGAAGGATGCAAGTGCAAAAAATTTTTATAGAACCATCTCCAAGAAAGAAGAAAGGGAGGAAAATAATGGGGGGCCGTCATGGTCACTAGTGGAAACCGAATTACCACACTTTTATGTTTAAAATTTATTAAAATATAACTAAGCAACATAACTTTTTGGTTTGTAAGATTTATGCATCTGTTAATAAATCCTTCTCTTGTTTGAAGTTTGAAGGCTGTAACTTATTTGCTTCTTATCAAACCTGCTTATTCTGCAGGGGGTTAAATACTACTTGTAGGCACTGTATATAAATCCCTAAGACTAGTTTATGGGTATTAAAAGGTTATTGTTGGAAGAAAAAGTAATCGGGAGAATGAATAATAAAATGATCAAAAGCCTTTGTAAAATCTAGGACACTGGACATCAGTAACAAGTCTTGCTGCTGGCAGTCACGTGACCCATGGCTGCTTTTTATAAGCTTATGCTTTTTTATATATTTATTTTATTTCCACATTTTATACAACAACATCGTCATCAAAGCAATACAAAGATCTGACTGGTCATCAAGTATGATTTAGCTTGCAGGCCACCATGTGTAGTTCAGCACCCAGGTTCTATGATTGAATTGGCTTGATGGACAAAAAATTAGTAGTATGCTTACCGTATATACTCAAGTATAAGCCTAGTTTTTCAGCACAAAAAATGTGCTGAAAAATCTCACCGCGGCTTATACTCCAATCAAGAAAAAAACAAACAAACAGTGTACTTGCCTTCCAAAGCCATCCCAACAGGTCCTCTTCTATACAGCGAAGTACCGGCATCGGCTCCATGTCCCGTGCCGTCCGTCCCAGGGATCGTGACATCAGCTCCCTGACATTCTATGGATGCCGGCATCGGCACACACTATGATGTCAGCGAGCAGCTGACATCATGGTTCCTGCAACAGGCGCCGCAGGGACATGGAGCCGATGCTGGAGCATCACTGTATAGAAGAGGGGCGTCGGAAGGTGAATACACTGTTCTTTTTTTTTTTTTAATATTGGGGGCAGGGGCTGGCGGGCTATATACTACAGGGGCTGGCAGGCTATATAATGGGGAGTCTGTGACCAATGCATTTCCCACCCTCGGCTTATACTCGAGTCAATAGGTTTTTCTGTGTTAAAAATAGGGGTCTAAGAACATACAGAACACAGCATGCGAATCCAAGCTATTACACGACACATATAGCCCAATTGACACAAGAGCGCGGTCACATGTTGCGTTTTGATTATGTTTTGTGCTTACAAAATACATTATTAACACATGCGTTGATATTGCGTTTTGTAATGTAATTAGGCAAATCACTTCTCCTCAGCTGTAGTAATGAGTTTCAAAGCAATTAAAATGCAACCAAAACACACCATGTGACCACGCCCAAAGTGTAGCAGTATCCTTATAAACCCCTTAATGGCAAGACCTGAAAAGGCTTTGATGAACAAACATTTTTTGTGAATTTTCTTATGTAGACATAATTTCTTTCTTTTTTTTAGTTAACAAATGTTGAAGGTTTTTTTTTGGGTTGAAGTTAAACGATAATAGGGGTTAGAGTCACAAATTCTTTTATATTATAGGTTTTTTTTTAATGTATATATTATTTAAAAACGACCAATATTAATTGGCTCCTCCTCTTCTGGCCGGCGCACACTATGATGCGGCGGTGTGTCCCGGCCGATTACGTAATCAGCGGCGACACCGCCACATCATAGTGTGCGTGCCGGCAGGCAGATCGCATGGACGCGACTCTGCCGGCTAATACAGCAAAGAGAAGAAAGAAGAGAAGCCAGTGGGAGCCGCGCCGAGGATCCAGGCGCAAGAGAGAGAGTATTAAGTTTTGGGTTTTTTTTAATGTGCTTGGCATACAGGGATGGGGCTGGCTGTATACTACACCCTCAGCTTATACTCGATTCAATAGATTTTCCCAGTTTTTTTGTGGTAAAATTAGGGGTGTCGGCTTATACTCGAGTATATACGGTAAACTGCTTCTGCCTTTTCCACAGGGTCTTTGGGGAGAGCAGGAGAAACAGCAGCAAGGACATTGACTCGAACCCTACACAAGCTGCCTGTCTTATGTCAGTGTGTGGTCAGCATCAAGTTAAATTGTTTTTCCTATGTTAGTATGCCAATCTAATCTCTTAGCAACATTTACACCCACATATATAGAAACCTTCTCAATCTCCATCTCATTAATAATCAGCATCTTACTTTCCCATCCTCAAGACTGTTTAAAATCAATCACTAATTCCTTCATTTTTTCCTACATTCCGCTCTAGACTGTTATTACACCAAATGGCATACTGGAAAAACATTCCCATCCTTAAAGGGGTTATCCAGTTATCAAAAGTTACTTATGGCCTGGTAGGGGAGGGCTATTTAAAAATAATAAACATGTACTTACCACCTCCGGCCCCGCCGATGTCCCGCGCTGCAGTACGTTTGATCCGTGCCCCTGTTTGTTTACAGGGGCACAGAAGCCGCTCATAGGGAGCTTCTGGCCGGCTCCTCCCATCCGTCCCTATTTCTCAGCGTTGTAAGCGCTGGCAGATGGTGTCGGATGGGAGTTTCTGGCCGGCAGGAAGCTCCCCGTGCGCCCTTGTAAACAAACCGGTGCACAGATGAGACGGACCGTGGCGCGGGACATCAGCAGCAAAGGATGAGGTAAGTACATATTATTTTTAAATAGCCCACCCTAGCCCGGCCCTAAGTAAATTTTTATATCCGGATAACCCCTTTAATACATGAAACCCCCACTTTGTTGCCAGAAAATGATTGCAAGTTTTGGTATCCTGTCTAAAATTTGAGGTATATACAGCGAACACATGAGAAGTTTCCTGCTTCTCTGACATCACCCTTTCAATTGAAAGGGGCGGGCAGGGATCGCAAGGTGACACCCACCCCCTGACATCTCAGGACCAATTTGACCAACTGGCCAATGCGGACTTTTTTCCCAGGAAAGGCTTTGGTGGATTGGCATTGGGCTGAAGGCACAATGCGGAAGGTGCTGCAAGAAAGAATTAGCTTACAGTTTGCAGACGTACATGTAGCTGAGAGTGGATAAAGGGTGATGGAATGATAAACAAAAAAAAGGTATATATACTCTCAGCTCACCTATGTAGCAGGAAATTCATCTGTATAATTTCATCCATAGTGTAAATGGTTCCTTGGGTCCAAAGGCGAAAAACGTCTTGTGCCGTCTCAGATAGTTGGTGGTAGACAAGAGGGTAGGTGGAAACAGAACTCGTGTAAGTAGTTAAAACTCCATATTGTTAATTAAATCCATTAAAAACTGGAAAAGTGCAAAAAAAAGTTACATACATAGAGCTAGCAAGCTCACCATCGAAAACATGTAGCAGACCTACGCGTTTCGGACATCTACATAATGTTGTCCTTAGCCATGATATATCTGCTAATAGTAAAGAGGACATTTAAATGATTAAACCATGTCCACGTCATGGGGGTGTGCATGCGCAGTAGAAACAACAGAAAACATCATAGTGAATTGGTATACAATAAGTCCATTATTTCAATAAAAAAACCATTGTATCTGATCTATTATTTAACCCCTAGGGGACACAGCCTATTTTGGCCTTAAGGACGCGGCCCCATTCTTCAAATCTGACCTGTGTCACTATAAGTGGCCATGATCTATCTGCTAATAGTAAAGAGGACATTTAAATGATTAAAACATGTCCACATCATGGGGGTGTGCATGCGCAGTAGAAACAACAGAAAACATCATAGTGAATTGGTATACAATAAGTCCATTATTTCAATAAAAAAAACCATTGTATCTGATCTATTATTTAAACCATGTGGTGACTGCGTGTCTAATTTGAGAATCCAGTATATTTACCTATTTCTAAGTTTGTGGATTTTTCTCCACCTCTCTTGGGGGTGGAGACTCTCTCAATGGCTGTGACTTTCAAACTAGAGAGGTCCTTTGTTGGTATGTAAAACATGTTTAGATAAACAACACCTCTAGTGGTTAGAGTATCTGTTTTGGTACCATCACAAATGTGTTCCGCTATTCTAGATTTAAAGGACATCTACTACCAGGATGAATGACTGTATACAAATGAGCCTGAGGGGCTCCAGGCTCCATAGGTGTTAATGGAACCAGGAGCCCCTCGGGCTCATTACCATACAGTCCTTCATCCTGGTGGTAGATGGCCTTTAAGCGGTCGTATGGTACTACCTACATACTGGATATAATATTGAATACAAGCTGCCCAATAAACTACATATTGTGTATTGCAGTTTATGATGGTAGAAATGGAAAATTGTTCCTTGTTGTAGAAGAAGCAAAAAGTTGTAGTTGGTGTCATGTATTGGCATACATTACTGTCAAGGCCAAAAGTTTTGAGAATGACACAAATATTATTTTCACATGATCCGTTGCCCTCTGGTTTTTATGTGTTTGTCAGATGCTTTTATCCCATACAGAAATACAAGTGCAATCATATTATTAGTAATGAAAGCTTTTATTGGCAGTTAGAATGAGTTAATGCAGCAAGTCAATATTTTCAGTGTTGACCCTTCTTCTTCAGGACCTCTGCAATTCTCCCTGGCAGCTCTCAATCAACTTCTGGACCAAATCCTGACTGATAGCCGTCCATTTTTGTACAATCAATGCTTGCATTTTGTCACAATTTGTTGGTTTTTGTTTGTCCACCAGTCTCTTGATGATTGCCAAAAGTTCTCAATGGGATTAAGATCTGTGGAGTTTCCAGGCCATGGACCCAAAAATCTCTGTTTTGTTCCCTGAGCCATTTAGTTATCACCTTTGCTTTATGGCAAGGTGCTCCACCATGCTGGAAAAGGCATTGTTGATCACCAAACTGCTCTTGGACAGTTGGGAGAAGTTGCTCTTGGAGGACATTCTGGTGCCATTCTTTATTCATGGATGTGTTTTTAATAGAAACCCAATTTAACAATACGAACAGATGCAAGCGTCAGGTTGGGGGGATGCATTGGCAGTCACTATTTTCCAGGTCTGGACAGCCAACTTGTTCTAGGTCCTCAAACTTTCTCCGGGAGTAAAGGCAGTCCTAGAAACATCAAAAAGGCGACACTGCATATAAAAAACTCACCTATAAAATCGCTTTCTGATAACATACTATACAGTAGCTTACTGCGACAGACAGTGGCACCAAGTCAAATTTTTGTCAAGTATCAATCATAATTTTTAGGTGGGCGAGAAACACATTTTCTATCCCTCTCAGTCTTCCACTCAAAGGTAAGAAAATATAGAAGGCAGACTTCTTAGCCGGGGTTTACATAGATCCTCATAATGGTCACTACCCCGCAAACTTTACAGGCGAAATCTGTTCATATTGGGGGACTCCACCTTAGATCTTTTGCAACCCATCTAAATATAAATCCCCTAAAATTATTTCCTTTAGAACCATAGGGCCTCTCCTCGGGGGTTAGATGCTTCAGTACATACATGGTGGTCGGGTAGCTATGCCTTCCCTCCCCTACCCCTAATTCTCAAAATCTACAGAAACTTAAGAACAGAACGGTTATAGATCTTAATTGCTCCATACTGGCCAAAAGAAGTTGGTTCCCGGCTTATTCAGGAACGAGCTATAGCTAATCCTGTTCATCTACCTTATCGTCAGGATCTTCTTTACAGGGCACTGTATCATCAAACGTGCGACATCTAAAGCGTACGCCTGGATCCGAGAAGGGCATACATTCTAATGACCAAAGGCCTTCTACCGAACGGTGATCGACAGCATTCAAGCAGCAGAAACAGTGAACTAACGCCATTATGCCAGATCTGGAAAAATTCATGTACATGGTGCGGATTATTCCTCCTTCTCCAGAAAAAATCCAACTTACAGTCAAATTTAATTTCTTACAGGCTGGGTTTATTCTCGTCTTAAACCAACGCACCTTAGGCCAAATTCGGCCTTAATATATTTTTGACTTCCCTTAGCATGATCACAGATTGGTCAAAAGATTCATAAGGGCTGTTCTTCTCGTATTAAACCGCATATAACACAACCCAGTCCCCTCTTGGGATCTCTCTGCTGTCCAACATATTCTCACAGAGCCCCCCTTTTGAGCCTTGGATTCTGCAACATGAAATCCTCACTTTAAAATCGATCTTCTGATATCAAATTCCACAGGCACGCAGACTGGGCGAAATCCAGGCCCTCTCACATTCCGCAAGACCCTTTCTAGAATTTAGTGATGACCAAGATATTCTCAAAACTAGATCCCCTCTTCCTCCCTAAAGTTGTGTCCTGAATGTCACCGTAGACAGAAATTATTCTTCCCCTTTTGCTGCTAATCCTAAATTCGAACGGGAAAGAGTGGCGACTTGATGTTAGGAGTGTGTTCTCGTACCTTAGAAGCAACAACAGAGTGGTGTAAGGATCCTAGTTTAGTTGCAACTTGGGGGAAGAATAGAGGGTTGAAAGCCTCAAAAGCAACTTAGCCAGATGGAATAAATCACCATATTCTCTGCTACCATGACTGCAAACACTTCCCTTCCGGGATATTAAAGCCCATTCCACGTAGGGCCATGGCAACATCATGGTCCGAAAAAAGGGTTGCATCTCTGGACCAGATAATGCCGAGCGAGCAACGTGGTCAAGTCCTCGACCTTGCAAAGCACACGTTGGATATTGATTGCCTCCCAGAAGGACCTGGCAATTTCGGTCAGGAAACTGCAGGCGGTGGTCCCCTCCCAAATTAATGGGTAATCTGGGTAAGTCCACAGGTGGGGGGGCCCGTCATGGTAAGTGGTTGGAAATATGGTATTAGACTCTACCGGAATTTCGGTTCCAGTGACCATGACGGCCCCCCATTATTTCCCTCCCCTTTCTTCTTTCTTAGGAGATGTTTTCTATGAAAATTTTTTTGCACTTGAATCACTCCGGGTGGTGTACGTTGGGAGACACTGGTGTTGGGTTGAGGGGGAGGCGCTTTTAATCTCTTGTCCCTTCCGTCCCTTACAGGATGGAGCATCCTCCACCCATGGTGTGGGGGCCGTCATGGTCACTAGTGGAAACCGAATTACCGGTAAGTCTAATTCCATATTTTTAATACAAAAACACTTTGGCAGTGCATTTACTATGCTCTGTGGGGACTGGGGGAGTGATAAAAATGGCTCTCCTGGTGACAGGTTCCCTTTAAGTAAGAATCACACCACTGGGACACTTTAAAGGGGCTGGTGCTTGGCATCATCGTTTCTCTCTGTACTCATGGTTATCTCTAAAGAACATTGCACGTCATCATGCACTGCACAAAACTGGCTAACAGGAAGAGTATTGCACCTCAGTCAACAATCTAGGCATCATCAAGGTATCAAGACAGAAGGAAGGTTCCATTGTTGCCAAAAGGCTCCAGGGGCGCCCAAGAGGACCAGCAAGCGCCAGACCATCTCTTAAAAGGTTTATCAGCTTTGGGGTCGGGCTACCAGCAGTTCAGAACTTGCTCAGGAATGGCAGCAGGCAGGTGTGAGTGTATCTGCATGCACTGTGAGGCGGAGTCTCTTGGAGCAAGGCCTGGTGTCAAGGAGGGCAGAAAAGAAGCCATCAGGGACAGAATGATATTCTGCAAAAGGTACAAGGAGTGGACTGCTGAGGATGGGTAAAGTCATTTCTCTTATGAATTTCCCCTCTTCCGATTGTTTGGGAAATCCTGAGAAAACAGCTTGTGTCAGAGAAGACAAGGTGAGCGATACCACCGTTGTCTCATACCAACTGTAAAGCATCCTGAACCATATTTGTGGGGGTTGCTTCTCAGCCAAGGGAAACCGACTCTCTCACAGTCTGCGAAAATATAATAAACAGTAAAAATCACAGACACATTAGGTATAGCTGCGTCCCAAAATGCCCGTTCCATCAAAATATAAAAACAGTTATTGAAGGAGGTGACCTCTGAGGAGGGAAATGGCGCCCAAATGTCCGAAATGCGACTTTTACACCTTTTTGCATAACAAAAAAATGAAATGAAAAGTAATCAAAATGTCGCACAATCCTCAAAATGGTAGCAATGAAAATGTCAGCTCATTTAGCCAAAAAAATGACACCTCACACAGCTCTGTGCACCAAAGTATGAAAATATGGAATTAGACTTACCGGTAATTCGGTTTCCACTACTGACCATGACGGCCCCCACCTGGAGGATGCTCCTATATCCTGTAGGGACAGGAAGTGCAAGAGATTAAAAGCTCCTCCCTAGCACCCAACACCAGTGTCTACCAAAGTACCACCCGGAAGGATGCAAGTGCAAAAAAATTTAGTGCAAGAGATTAAAAGCTCCTCCCTAGCACCCAACACCAGTGTCTACCAAAGTACCACCCGGAAGGATGCAAGTGCAAAAAAAAAAAATTTATATAGAACCATCTCCAAGAAGGAAGACAGGGAGGGAAATAATGGGGGGCCGTCATGGTCACTAGTGGAAACCGAATTACCGGTAAGTCTAATTCCATATTTCCACCACGTTCCATGACGGCCCCCACCTGGAGACTTACCAGATTACCCCATTATTTGGGAGGGACCACCGCCTGCAGGATTTTCCTGCCGAGTGCCAGGTCCTCCTGGGAGGCAATATCCAAGCGATAGTGCTTTGCAAAGGTCGAGGAACTTGACCACGTTGCTGCTCGGCATATCTGGTCCAGAGATGCACCCCTTTTTTCGGCCCATGATGTTGCCATGGCCCTAGTGGAATGGGCTTTAATATCCCCCGGAAGGGAAGTGTTTGCGGTCTTGTAGCAGAGAGATATGGTGGATTTTATCCATCTGGCTAAGGTCGCTTTTGAGGCTTTCAACCCTCTATTCTTTCCCCCAAAGTTGACTAACAAACTAGAATCTTTACACCACCCTTTTGTTGCTTCTAAGTAAAAGAGAACACATCTCCTAACATCTAAAGTCTGCCACTTCTTTTCCCGTTCAGATTTAGGATTAGCACAAAAGGAGGGAAGAATAATTTCCTGTTTACGGTGGAAATCAGACACAACTTTAGGGAGGAAGAGGGGATCTAGTTTGAGAATTATTTTGTCATCTAGGATTCTTAAAAAAGGTTCTCTGCGCGAGAGGGCCTGGATTTCGCCCAGTCTGCGTGCTGTGGTAATTGATATCAGGAAGATCGTTTTAAATGTGAGGATTTTTATGTTTGCAGGATCCAGAGGCTCAAAGGGGGGCTCTGTGAGAATATTTAGGACCAGCGAGAGATCCCAAGAAGGGACTGGGTTGTGTATATGCGGTTTAATACGAGAACAGCCCTTAATGAATCTTTTGATCCATCTGTGATCTGCTAAGGGGAAGTCAAAATATATACTTAAGGCCAAAATTTGGACTTTAAGGGTGCTTGGTTTAAGACCTAGAGAAAACCCTGCCTGTAAGAAATCTAAAATTTGACTTAAGTTTGGATTTTCCGGAGAGGGAGGATAATCCCCGCACCATGTACAGAATTTTTTCCAGATCTTGGCATAAATTTAGAACAAGTCTGGCTGTCCCACTGACCCTGAAAATAGTGGCCTGCCGACGCAGCCCCCCAACCTGACAGGCTTGCGTCTGTTCGAATTGTTAAGATTGGGTTTGGATTCCACCAAACTCCCTTCTTTAAGTTTATGGGATTCTTCCACCAGGATAGTGAATGTTTGACTGAAAGGGGAATTTTTACCTTGTGGTCTAGATGTAGAGGGTTTTTGTCCCACACCCGGATTGTCCAAGCTTGCATAGTCCTTGTGTGGTTTTGAGCCCAAGACACGCACTGGATACAGGACGTCAGAAGGCCCAGAAGACTCAGAGCTGCTCGAATGCTGCACGACTCTCTCCTCTGGAAGAGACTTATATTTTCCTTTATTTTTTGGATCTTTTCTAGCGGTAGGAAAGAACTCTGTTTCACAGAATCTAGTTTTACCCCTAGAAACTTTTTTACCATCTCTGGTTTTAAATCTGATTTTTTCTCGTTTATGACCCAACCTAAGTCCTGGAGGAGGGTTTTTTAAGGGGTTTATCTCTCTCTCTCTGTTCTTTCTCTTTAGGTTCTTTCTGCTCTTTTCCCTAAGAGAAGCATACATGATAACAGTTAATAGACAGGTATGAAATGTATGGTGAGAGAGAAGAGGTCAGCCCAGGGCTTGTACTTACGGGTACCAGGACCTGGAACAGGTTGGATGCGTCATCAGCCATATTTGCTGGAAGCACCAGAGCCACCGACTAGGTTTCTCCAGGGACGCTTAAATCTGTTTCCTGCCGCGTCTGGAGAGGCTCGTCCCTCCTCCCCCTTCCGGTGAAACCGGAAGCGATCGGGCTCCTGGACTTGCGCATGCGTCCACGGAGCCGGCTTTCGGGTCCGCCCCCAATGACGCGACGCGGCCCGACTTCCGGTACGCGGCCACTCCGGAACCGCGCACCTAGGAAGCACGTGCGCGCACGCACGCCGTCATCCCTGCCAGTGCCGGAACCCTTCCACCGCCGAGGACCGATGCCCCTCGAACGCCGGTCCTCCAGCAGAGAAAAGGGCCCCAGCCACAGGTATTTTCTGGCTGCATGTCCCCCCGCAACCACCCAGCATTGGTCTCCCGGGACCGTTGGTTGGGCTGGAAGAACGGGGGGTGGGGAGGAGGTATATTTTGGTGTTCCCCCCACTCGGTTGTGAGGCGGAACCCAGCAAAAAATGTAAAAGTAAAAACCAAAAGTAAAAAATAAAAAGTAAAAGGTAAAAAAAGAGAATTTGAATTTCGTGTCTCCCTAGGGAGACTCTCTTGCATCCTATATCCCGTAGGGACAGGAAGACACTGGTGTTGGGTGCTAGGGAGGAGCTTTTAATCTCTTGCACTTCCTGTCCCTACAGGATATAGGAACATCCTCCAGGTGGGGGCCGTCATGGAACGTGGTGGAAATAAAAGATATGTACCACAGCGGTCCCTCCTCGTGTCCCACACCACTCTGATCCATGCCCTCATTTGTTTACAGGGACACAAAAGCTGCGCCCGTCCCTATTCCAAGAGCTGTATTGCAGACCGGAGAGACAGCAGCTTGGGACACCAGGAGGGACCAGGGAGGTCAGTAAATGCTTTTTTTTTTTTTTTTCTTTTAAAGCAGCCCCCTCCCAGCCACAACCCTTTTAACTATGGCAAGTGATTATAAGGAAATCATATTACATGCTACACAAGGCACTGCTACTGGTTACTGGGGTCATCTGTGCTGACAAGATCCCTTTCATAATTTGGGGTCTATATAATCTATATAATAATAGTACATGTTTGTACATGTTTATACAAATCACACACATTTATACCCTTTCATATACACACATTTTATACAAGTACACACACACCATATACATACTCACAGTTTACCTTCAGCATTCGTACCAATTTCACTGGATGGCCCCAGGTATCCTAGTCCGACGCCAATTACAGGGGTCAGTAAAAGGTGATGCCCTTTAACTCATGGCTATCTATCTGACAACTGTGCATACTAACACCCGTGATGTTCCTGCCACACACAACCCACACTAACATATATATACTTGCGTATAAGCTGAATTTTTCACAAAAAATGTGCTGAAAAAACTCACATCGGCTTATACACGAGTCAAGTAAAAACTTAATACTCACCCTCCGTTGTCCAGATCGTTCGCGAGGCTCCCGATCTTCTGTGCGGTTTCCGGCGGCTCCTCTTCTGTCTTCTCTAGGCAGAGTCACATCCATCCACGCCAACGATCCGGACACTGGAGTGTGAGTATTACGTTTTTTATTTGTTATGCACTTGGCAGTGGGCTGGCTGTATACTACACGGGGGCTGGCTAGCTGTATACTACACCCTCGACTTATACTCGAGTCAATAGGTTTTCCTTTGTAATAATGGAGTGTGATTTCTTCTTTCTTTTCATTCGGCGCAGTTTTCCCCAATTTTTAGTGCCTAAAAAGTAATTTGGCAAAAAATGTTGTTACTTGTTAAGTCATCACCCTCACACCGTCTTTTATATGCAGAACTTTTTTATTTTTCTGCCTCACAAATCTGTTTAAGGGCTTATTTTTTTGTCGAAAGGATTTGTTCTTTTTTAGTGGTCTTAATTTTTTTAGAGTGCATACCATTTTTTAAATCCCTTTTTAAGAGCATTTTTAATGGGTATTAAATATTGAAAATGATCTTTTTTCTTCTGGAGTCTTTTTTTTGTTTTGTTTTTTAATTACGGGGTTAACTTTGCTGATCTAATAAATAACGATTCTGTTTTATTATGCAATTGTTACGGACTCAGGGATACCAAATATGTGGGGGTTTTGTGTATTTTATATCAATGTACGAATAAAAACTAATTTGGAGAAAATCTTATTCTTTTAAGGCATCAACCATCTTTTTTATGCAATAACTTTTTTATTTTTCGGCTGAACAAATCTGGTTAGGGGCTTATTTTTTTGCTGCGAGAACAGTTGTTCTTTTAGTGGGCTTATTTTGGAGTGCATAACATTTTTTAAACACTTTTAGAAGCAATTTTTTAATAGGGTATTAATTGTAAAAATTATCTTGTTTTTTTTCGGATGTTTTTTTGCGTTTTTTTTTCCCTCCGGCGTTTAACCGTTGGCGGGTCCAGTAACAATTCTGTTTTAATTATGCAGATTGTTACGGACGCGGCAATAAACCAAATATGATTGCGGGGTTTTTTTTTGTGTTTTTTAAATGTTTTTTAATACTTTATTTATTAAGTTTTTTTAATGGGAAAGTGACATTTTAAGGGCTTATATGTGTATGTATTTATTTTTTATTTATTCTAATGTGTTTAACTTTATAGAGTGTTTTTGAGCTTTTTTTTAATTATCATAACTTGAACTTAAACGCGTGTGCTCTGATCACTGGTTTAAGTTCAATACAAACACTGCTCTACAATAACTATTTATTGTAGAAGCAGTGTCAACTGCTGTCTGAGCAAGCTTGCCATGCTCAGACAGTTTACGCCAGACCCGGAAGGGGTCTGGGCTGCCATGGAGAACCGGGCAGCTCCGGGTCAATCCTTCCCCATTCCTCGTATCTGCCTCATACTTTTATCCTTCTCCCCATACCCTTTAGCTATCTTCCCTTTTTCTCCTCTCTCCCTCTCCCCCCCCCTTTCCCCTCCGCGCAGTCATGTTTGACCGCGGCGTGTAAGGGGTTAACACCCGACCCCTCTCTCCTTCTCCTCCTCCTATCTCTTATTTTTCTCTCCTTGTCTTTCCTCTTTCCTCTCCCTCTTCCCTCCTCTTCTTCTATCGTTTTATCTTTTCGCCATCAGTCTCCTTTCTTAGGATGAGCCCGGTGCCAGAAGCAGACTTATAGACCGTCCCCGTTGCGCTAAGCATCTAGCCCCTTTGGTACGTACTATAACGTCCTGGTGGCGCCTAGGGGTTAAACCATGTGGTGAAACTTGCCGTCTCATTTGAGAATCCAGTATATGTACTATTTTCTATTCTAAGTTTGTGGATTTTTCTCCACTCTCTTCTCTTGGGGTGGAGACTCTCTCAATGGTGTGACTTTCAACTAGAGAGGTCCTTGTGGTAGTAAAACATGTTTAGATAACAAGATACAACACCCTCTAGGGTTAGGAATCTGTTTTGGTACGCATCTCACAAATGTGTTCCCGCATTCTAGATTAAGGACTCACTCACCAGGATGCCTGACTGTAACAAAGACCTGACATGGCTGCCAGTCCCATAGGTGTTAATGGAACCAGGAGCCCCCCTCGGGCTTCATTACATACAGTCCTTCATCTGGTGGTAGTGGCCTTTAAGCGGCGTGAAGTGGAAATCTACTGCCTCCACCATACTGATACATATTGAACTACTAGCTGCCCATAAACTGCATATTGTGTATTGCAGTTTATGATGGTAGAAATGGAAAATTGTTCCCTTGTTGTAGATCGAACAAAAAGTTGTAGTTGGTGGTCATGTATTGTGCATCATTACTGTCAAGATGGGGCCCAAAGTTTTGAGAGAACACAAATATTAGTTTTCACATATTCCGTTGCCCTCTGGTTTTTATGTGTTTGTTCAGATGCTTTTATCCGCTACAGAATACAAGTTGCAATCATTTATATTGTATAAAGCTTTGTATTGGCAGTTAGAATGAGTTAACTGCAGCATCAATATTTTCAGGCAGTGTTGACCCTTCGTCTTCTAGGACCTTCTACATTCTCCCTGGTCGTCTCAAAAATATCAACTTCTGGACCAAATCCTGACTGATAGCCGTCCATTTTTGTACAATCAATGCTTGCATTTTGTCACCATTTGTTGTTTTTTGTTTTGTCCACCAGTCTGCTTGATGATTGCCAAAATTCCAATGGGATTAGATCTGGAGTTTCCCGGCCATGACCCAAAATCTCTGTTTTGTTCCCTGAGCCATTTAGTTATTCACCTTTTGCTTTAATGCAAAGGTGCTCCACCATGCTGGAAAGGCATTGTTATCAGCCAACTTGCTCTTGGACATTGGGAGAAGTTTTGCTCTGAGGACATTCTGTGCCATTCTTTATTCCTGGATGTGTTTTTAATTAAGCAAGACTGTGAGAGAGTCGGTTCCTTGCTGAGAAGCACCACAAATAAAGGTTGCAGGCTGCTTTTACAAACGTTGGTATGAGAACAAACTGGTGGTATCGTACGCACTTGTCTTCTCTGAACAGCTTGTTTTCCAATGTTTTCCAAACATCGGAAAGGGGATTTATCAGATAAAATGACTTTACACCCTTACCCAGTCCCTCAGCAGTCCACTCTGTACCTTTTGCAGAAATAATCATTCTGTCCCTGAGTCTTCTTTTCTTTGCCCTCCTTGACACGCAGGCCTTGCTCCATGAGACTTTCCGCCTCACAGTGCATGCAGATACACTCACCTGCCTGCTGCCATTCCTGAGTCAAGTTTCTGACTGCTGGTATGCCCGACCCCAAAGCTTGAAACACTTTTTAAGAGACGGTCCTGTCGCTGCCTGCCTGGTCTTCTGGGCGCCCTGGAGCACTTTTTGGCAACAATGGAACCTCTCTTCTTAATACGTTGTGATGCAATAGTTTGTTGACTGAAGGTGCAATACTCTTATCCTTCCCTGTTCGTAGCCAGTGTTTTTTTGTGCAGTGCAATGATGACTGCACATGTTTGCTTAGAGATAACCATGATAACAGAAGAGAAACGATGATGGCCAAGCACCAGCCCTCCTTTTAAAGTGTCCAGTGGTGTGATTCTTACTTAAGGGTAACCTGTCACCCCAAGGAGACCCTTTTTATATCACTCCCCAGTCCCCCACAGAGCATAGTAAATGCACTGGCCAAAGGTGTTAAAAAGAAATTTTTGATTAAAAATATGGAATGAGACTTACCGGTAATTCGGTTTCCACTAGTGACCATTAGACGGCCCCACCTGGGGAGGATGCTCCTATATCCTGTAGGGACAGAGTGCAGAGATTAAAAGCTCCTCCCTAGCACCCCAACACAGTGTCTACCAAAGTACCACCCGGAAGGATGCAAGTGCAAAAAAATTTTCATAGAACCATCTCCAAAAAGAACGAAACGGAGGGAAATAATGGGGGCCGTCAGGTCCTATGGGACAACCGAATTACCGGTAAGTCTAATACCATATTTCACCCACGTTCCATGCGGCCCCCACCGGAGGACTACAGATACCCCATTATTTGGAGGGACCACCCCCGCCTGCAGGATTTTCCTGCCGAATGCCAGTGTCCTCCTGGGATGCAATATCCAAACGATATGGCTTTGCAAAGGTCGAGGAACTTGACGCCGTTGCTGCTCGGCATATCTGGTCCAGAGAGCACCCCTTTTTTTCGGCCCATATGTTGCCATGGCCCTAGTGGAATGGCTTTAATATCCCCGAGGGAAGTGTTTGCGGTCTTTAGCCGAGAGAATATGGTGATTATTTTATCCATCTGGCTAAGGTTGCTTTTGAGCTTTAAACTCAAACCTCGTAATTCTTTCCTCCCAAAGTTGACTAACTAAACCTGAATCCTTAACACCACTCTTTTGTTGCTTCTAAGTAAGAAACACATCTCCACAATCTAAGTCTGCCACTTTCTTTTCCCGTTCAGTTTAGGATTAGCACAAAAGTAGGGAACGAATAATTCCTGTCTACGGTGGGAATTCCCAGACCAACTTTAAGGGAGGAAGAGGGACTAGTTTGAAATTGACTTGTCATCTCTAATTCTTAGTAAAGGTTCTCTGCTGAGAGGGCCTGATTTCGCCCAGATCTGCGTGCTGTGGTTAATTAGATATCAGTAAGAATCGTTTTAAATGTGAGGATTTTCATGTTTTGCAAAATCCAGAGTCTCAAATGGGGGCTCTGGAGATATTTAGGACCAGAGAGAGATCCAAGAGGGGACTGGGGTTGTGTAGTATGCGGTTTAATCGAAAAAACAGCCCTTAATGAAGCTTTTGATCCATCTGTGATCTGCCTAGGGCAGTCACACAATATATCTTAAGGCCGAATTTGGACCTTAAGGGATGCTTGGTTAAGACCTAACAAACCCAGCCTGTAAGAAATCTAAATTTGACTTAAGTTTTGGATTTTCTGGAGAGGAGGATACATATCCCCCGCACCATGTACAGATTTTTTTCAGATCTTGGCATAAATTGCTTAGTCCGTTTCCCTGCTTGCTTGATAGGTCGATCACTTCCGGTAGAAAGGCCTTTGTTCATTAGGTATGTCCCATCGGATCCAGGCCGTAAGCTTTAGATGTACGCCTCTTGATGATACAGTGGACCCTGTAGAAGAAGATCCTGACGATAAGGTAGATGAACAGGATTATCTATAGCTTAGTTCCTGAATAACCCCGGGACCAACTTCTTTTTGCCGCCAGTACTGAGCTTAGAATCATAATAAAACCCCCGTTCTTGTTTCCTTGATTTCTGTAGATTTTTGAATTAAGGGGTATGGGAAAAACAAAAAAAAAAGGGAAGCCTAGACTACCCGACCCGACCCCCTGTATGACTGAAGGCATCTAACCCCGTAGGAAGAGCCCTTGGTCCCTAAGAAAAATATTTTAGGGGATTTATTATTTAGATGTTCTGCGAAAGACTAAGGTTGGCCTTCCCCCACGATATGACAGATTTCCCTGAAAGTTTGGCGGGTTTTTAGTGACCATTCATAGATCTAATGTAACCGCGGCTTAAGAAGTTCTGCTTCTAATTTTCTGTACCTTTGAGGATGGACAGCTGAGAGGGATATAACATGTTTTTCGTTTCTCTCTTGCCCACCTAAACATTTGATGTGATAACTCTGACAAAAATTTTGACTTTGTGCCCCCTTGTCTGCGCCAGATAAGCGCTACTGTATAGTGGTTATCAGAAAGGATTTTTATGTGTTGATTTTTTATATGCAGGGCCCTTTTTGAATGTTTTCTAGGACTGCCTTTAACTTTACTCGAAGTTTGAGGGACCTAGAACACCAGTCTGCTTCCCACTGACCTTGACAATAGTGGCCTGCCAATGCAAGCCCCCAACCCGACAGCTTGCATCTGTTTCGTAATTTGTTAAATTGGGTTGGATTCCACCACTCCTTTCAGTTTAAAGTTTATTGATTCTTCCCACCAGGATATTGAATGTTTAAACTGAAAGGGGAATTTTTTACCTGGTGGTCTGTGTAGAGAGGGGGGGGGTTGGGTTTTTTGTCCCCACACCGGATTGTCCAAGCCTGCATAGTCCCTGTGTGTGGTTTTTGACCCAAGTACACGCACTGGATACAGGCGTCAGAATGGCCCAGAAGACTCAAGGCTGGCTCGCATGCTGCACGACTGCGTTCCTCCTTCCTCGGAAGGAACTTATATTTTCCTTTATTTTTTGGACTTTTATCTACGTAGGAAAGAACTCTTGTTTCGCAGAATCTAGTTTTAAACCCCTAAAACTTTTTATAACACGTCTCTGGTTTAATTGATTTTTTTCTTGTTTATGACCCAACCTAAGTCCTGTGAGTAGACCCTAAGACTATCTGAAGGGTTGCGTCTTTAGTTCTATTGGTCTTGCACTAGAAGTATGGCGTCTAGGTAAGGAACTATAATTATGCCTTCAACCTTAGGTGGGCCACTACCTTGACATAATTTTTGTAAAATACGGGGTGCCGAAGAGATCCCAAATGGTAGGCTTTGAACTAAAAATGAAGTATTTTTTCCCCCCGGGGAACGAACTGTGATCTTGATATTTCTGGTGATCCTGGCAAATAGGGACGTGATAGTACGCGTCTTTTAGATCGATCGTACAAGAAAATAATTTTTTCCTTCAAGGGGGTGCTGACTTTATCGATTCCATCTTGAAGTGTTTGTTACTTTATAAATCGGTTTAATTTTTTAATTTATAATTAGACGGTAAGACCCATTGGGTTTTTTTTTATCATAAATAGAGGGGAATAAAATCCTTCCCTTTTTTCTATCTCCTGGACTGGAACAATCACAATCCATCTGAAGTAACTGTTGGATGTTGGTCCAGAGAGTGGAGAGTTTGATTTTCTGGCAGATTTGGGTTCTGAAATGTTGTGGGGAATATGGAGAAACTCTACCCCCTTAACCTGACTGGATGGTCTGGAGTATCCAAGGTTTTGGCAGATTTTTTCCCATTCGAGCCTGAAATGGGAAAGTCTCCCCCCACCTGTACAGTCATTGTTCCTCTGCTTGTGGTCGGGTTAGAGAAAACCCTCGACCTGCGCCTCCTTTTGCGTAGCTCCATCTACCCGTCTTTCCTTTGCCCCTAAAGGGAGGTTTCTCTTCCCTGGAAGTACAAAGGGAAGGGAAAGGAAGTTTTTTAGGGGAATTCTATTAACCGAAACCCCTTTTTTCTGTCTGCAGCATTCTCTAGTATGAGTCTATCGCGCTCAAACAAAAATTCACTGGAATGGGATACCGCAAGCATAGATTTAGATTTTGTATCCCCACCTATCCCCACCCCCTGTTTTAACCAGAGAGATCTCCGGACAGAATTGGTCAAGGCGCCTCTTTGGCCGAAAACCATAACTGCTTCAGCAGAAGCATCCGCTTAGAAATGCTGTGGCAGATTTGAGGAGGGGTAAAGACTCTATAATGGAAATCTCTAGAGGTTTATATATTACCAGGTGTGATTCCAATTCTGACAACCAAAAATATAGAGTCCTGGGCGACAGAAGTGGAGGCAATGTTGGTCTTAATATTTAGAGAAGACGTCTCCCAAGCCCTCTTAAGTAAGGCATCAGATTACGGTCAAGGGGGTTCTTTAATATTGGGCACTGTCTTCAAATGGGAGATCCGTCTTTTTTACTACCTAGTCAACTTGTATGTCGACTTTAGGTATTTCATCCCATAATGTATTAACCTCAATTGCAACCATTTCGGAATTCTTTGGGGATAGAAATTCTTTTTTCTGGCTCCTTCCACTCCGATAAAAATCTTTTATTTTAGTGTGTCAATTACAGGAAAGAAACTTTTCTTTCTGTATTTAAGTCCCCCAAAGAGGTCACTCTGTACTGAGGTTGGTTCTGGACACATCTTCTATTTCTAGTGTGTTTCTCAGGCTTTTTAATAAGTTGTCTAGATCTTCGGACGCAAACAAATACTTTGTGTGCCCTTGATCTTTAGAATGTCCCCCCTCTAGACTTTCTTCCGGTCTATCATCTATAGAACGGGAAGGGAAATCTGAAATCTTGATCAGAAGAGGATGACTGAGACTATCTAGGTTTTTTCCTAGGTGGTTCGGGTAAATGAGCAGCAATAGAGAGGAAACTTCTTCCTTTTTATTGCGGATCTTATTTCGTCCATTAATGACGATCTTTCCTCTTTAAAATTTTGGTCAGACAGTCTGAACACAGGCTTTTCCTATAATCCTCGGTAATTTAGAATTACAATAAGCCACATCTTTTAGAGGGTTTTTAAGGGTTTATCTCTCTCCTCTCTGTTCTTTCTCTTTAGGTTCTTTCCTCTGCTCTTTTCCCTAAAGAGCATACTGATAACAGTTAATAGACGGTATGAATGTATGGTGAGAGAGAAGAGGGTCAGCCCAGGGCTTGTACTTACGGGTACCAGACCTGGAACAGTTGGATGCGCATCACCATATTTGCTGAGCACCAGGCCAACCGACTAGTTTCTCAGGACGCTTAAATCTGTTTCCCCCTCGTCGAGAGGCTCGTCCCTCCTCCCCCCGTAAACCGGAAGGCGATCGGGCTCCTGACTGCGCATTCTGTCCACGCGCTCCTTTTCGCCCCCCAATTACCGCTGACCCTGGTTCTCCCTTCTTCCGCTCTTCCCTAAATCGCTTCTCTTCCCTTTCTCCGCGTCCCTCGCTTGGAGCCCTGGGTCCCTCGTCCTTTCCCTCCATCTCCCCGCATGCTGCTCGCGGCCCTCCTCGCCTCCGGACTCAAGTGAACCTAGGGAATCGGGCCTCACTGCCTTCCAATCGCCCAGTGTCCTGAACCCTGTTCACCCCGCCGAGGACCGATGCCCCCTCACACGCCGTTCCTCCATGGCAGAGAAAAGGGCCCCAGCACAGGGTATTTTCTGGCTGCATCCCCCCAGCCACACCCATCATGGTCTCGCGGGACCAGTTGGTTGGGCTGGAAAGAAGGGCGGGGGGTGGGAGGAGGTATATTTTGGTTCCCCCCACTCGTGTTGATGGCGGAACCCACAAAAATTATAATAAAAAATCAAACATAAAAATGTAAAATTAAACAAAATAATTTATTTTTTCTCCCTACTCTCTTCATCCTTCCCCAGGGACAGGAAGACACTGGTGTTGGTGTCAGGATGAGTTTTAACCTCTTGCATTCCTGTCCCTACTAGGATATAGGAGCAATCCTCCCAGGTGGCCGTCATGGAACGTGTGGAAATAGGTTTTACAAAAAATATATGTTATATTGTACCTTTCATTAGCTCTGCTGTGTGACTAGGCAGTTGCCTTTTGGGAGGGGCTGGAAAGGAGCAGTTTTCCCCCCCCCCCCTTGGGGAACAGCTTCTCCATGTGACCTTTTTCAAATATATGAAAACACCCATCACTGGGCTTAGCGACGGCCCCCTTGCTCCTCTAAACAGCCAATCCTGAGTGTGGGTAGTTATTCATATATTTGAAATGGTCACATGTTTCCCAAGGTGGGGGGGAACTGCTCCCTTTCCAGTCCCTCCTTTTTGGCAACTGCCTATTCACACAGCGCAGCTAATGAAGGTACAATATAACATATCTTTTTTTCTGTAAAAACCAATTTTTTTATACAAAAACACTTTGGGCAGTGTATGTTACTATGCTCTGTGGGGACTGGGGGAGTGCTAAAAATGGGACAGGTTCCCCTTTAATCATGACAGATTGATCTCCAGTCCTGTCCTCAATCAACGACCCACACCTGTGTTTACTGGAGCATCACGAAACAATGTTAGCTGCTTCTTTTAAGGCAGGCCTGCAATGAAGTTGAAATGTGGGGGGAAAAATCATTTTCTAGGCAAATATTGACTTTGCAATTAATTGCTGTTAAGCTGATCACTCTTTAACATTTTGACTTTGTAAAAATTAACATTTGTATCATTCTCAAAACTTTTGACCATGATTGTACATCTGTTTCCCCCACAAGGATAGGAGCCCTTAGTAGATAACCATGATAACCCTTCGGATTACAATCTGTTGCCGTATACTGAAGTTGAGATCATACCTCCTATCGATTATAGCTTTATGAACAAAACAACATCCTTCTTGCAATATTGTAAATAGTTTTTCATCTCCCGTAAGGACTGGTAAGTATTTTTTTTAATAATTTCCACAACAATGTAATAATCGCTACTGTATGATGTAGAAATTAAAAAATGGAAATACAGAAAAATGGTAAAAACTAATAACTGGGGGAATTTATCAGACTTTTTTAGTTTTTGGGCTTTTGTTGTTGTTTCACAAAGCTTGTCGTGTTGGTTTTTTTAATGGAAAACTTCATTTTTCAGAAGTTTCCCGATGTGGATATCTAAAAAAAAGTCACAAATTTTGGCACGATCACAGTGAAATTTATTTTGTGCAAATAACCTTAAATCCAAAGCGGGTGTAGTCAAAGGGTTGCTTAAACATTTGCCACTTTTGTCAGACTTTTCAGACAAAAGTCTCAATAAACCAACTGACTCCCGTGCCTCATTTATTAATCACTAACATCAATCAGGCAAGCCTAAAAACTTACAAGAAAATCCCAAAAACTAGACGCACATTTCTAGATTTAAAGGGAACCTGTCACCAGTAACCCACTCAAACTCTAAAGAGTACCTTATAGAAGTCTGCAATGCTGCCGTAATGTTTTTTTTTCCTGGAGGTTTTCGGCAAAGCTGCATTCATCCAAAACTGTATTCCTTCTAGATTTCTAGTCAAGGACGCGGGAGAGCTCTTGGATTCAGTCAAGCTTTCTAGCCTCTGCACAGGCATTCTGGTTGGAAAACCGGCCTCTCTGCACAGCCCACATCTCCATGTCACTGCTCATCTGTTTGCAAATCAAACACACATACACCAGCCTGCACGCTCCTGGACGTCTCCATAGGTGCACACTGCACAGGCGTCAGTGCATGCCGGCTAGCTCGTACTCGCACCAATGGCGCGTACATTGCTGGCGCATGTGTGAACCCATGGAGCCAGCTGGGGTGCAGCCTGGATCTTCAAACAGATGAGCAGTGACGTGGAGGTGTGGGCCGTGCATAGTCAGACATCACTCCTTTCACAAATCGCACTTTGTACCTTTTCGGGATTTGCACGGCTTTGACAGGTATTTAACAGGGGTCGGCGCTGGCATTGTGTCACGCGCAATCACGCGCTGGCTTCCATGCGACACAAATGGCGGGGGGGGGGGTTTGCCGTCGGACGATCCAACTGAATTGGACTGAGTGCGGGATGCACAACGATGCACTTACATGCACCAGGAAGAAGGTGAATTTCGTGGACATATGCACAATATCGGGCACACAATCTAGGTGAATTGCGGCATATTGCATTATCGTCAGAGAATGCACTTTCGGTGAACTCCGCGGACATGTAAGTAAATGTTCCCCATCGAGTCACACACTTATAGAACCATCAATCCTCTACTCCTTACATACACATGTATAAAGTACTCACTCCTTTCCTATGTACATAAATACATACACATATACAGCCCTCACTCCTCTCCTCCATACATATACAGCCATCACTCCTCTACTTCATACATATACAGCCCTCACTCCTCTACTTCATAGATATACAGCCATCACTCCTCTCCTCCATACATCCCAGCATAGTCAGCCATCACTCCTCTCCTCCATACACCCCAGCATAGTATGGAGGGAGAGGAGTGATTGTCTGTATAGCAGGGATGTATGGAGGAGAGGAGTGATGGCTGACTATGCAGGGATGTATGGAGGGAGAGGAGTGGTGTCTGTATATGCAGGGATGTATGGAGGGAGGGTGATGTCGACTTGCGGGGGTGTTGTATGGAGAAGAGGATGATGGCTGACTATGCAGGGTGGATGGAGGAGAGGAGTGATTTGGTCGTATATGCAGGGATGTATGGAGGAGAGGAGTGATGGACTGACTATGCTGGGGT
>CM033648.1:54298337-54332918 GCA_019512145.1 Engystomops pustulosus | reverse complement strand
CCATACATCCCTGCATAGTCAGCCATCACTCCTCTCCTCCATACATCCCTGCATAGTCAGACATCACTCCTCTCCTCCATACATCCCTGCGTAGTCAGACATCACTCCTCTCCACCATACATCCCTGCATAGTCAGACTGGTGTTGAGTGCATAGAGTTATGCACAAGCCACACCCCCTTCTTGGTAAGGTCCCGCCCCGGCCGTGACATCACACCTGCCAGGAGCTACTCCTTTGTAGACACGGCCGCGCCGGGGAGGCTTTTGCGGGTTGCGCCGGAAGTGGTTGCTCTCTGCTGTCTATCCCCTACTTCCGGCGGTGAGGGAGAGGAGTAATGTCTGACTACGCGGGAGGTATGGAGGAGAGGAGTGATGTCTGACTACGCAGGGATTTGTATTGAGAGAGGAGTGATGTCTGACTACGCAGGGTGTATGGGGAGAGGAGTTATGTCTGACTACGCAGGGATGTATGGAGGAGAGGGTTATGTCTGACTATGCAGGGATGTTGGAGGGATGATTGGTGTCTGTAACTGCATGTATGTATGAGGAGAGGAAGTGGTGTCCTGTATTGCAGGGATGTATGGAGGAGTGAGTGATTCTGCTACGCCGGGATGTAATGGAGGAGGGAGTGATGGCTTTACTATGCAGGTGTATGGAAGGAGAGGAGTGATGGTGGACTAAGCAGGATGTATGAGGAAGAGGAGTGATGGCTGACCTATGGCCCTCCATACATCCCTGCATAGTCAGCCATCACTCCTCTCCTCCATACACCCCAGCATAGTCAGACATCACTTCTCTCCTCCATACATCCCTGCATAGTCAGCCATCACTCCTCTCCTCCATACATCCCTGCATATACAGACATCACTCCTCTCCTCCATACATCTCTGCATAGTCAGCCATCACTCCTCTCCTCCATACATCCCTGCATAGTCAGACATCACTCCTCTCCACCATACATCCCTGCGTAGTCAGCCATCACTCCTCTCCTCCATACATCCCTGCATAGTCAGACATCACTCCTCTCCACCATACATCCCTGCGTAGTAAGACTGGTGTTGAGTGCATAGAGTTATGCACAAGCCACACCCCCTTCTTGGTGAGGTCCCGCCCCGCCCGTGACATCACACCTGCCAGGAGCTACTCCTTTGTAGACACGGCCGCGGCGGGGAGGCTTTTGCGGGTTGCACCGGAAGTGGTTGCTCTCTGCTGTCTATCCCCTACTTCCGGCGGTGAGGCGCAACACCCTCAAAAGCCTCCCCTTCGCGGGCCCGTGTCCTACAAAGGTAGCTCCTTGCAGGTGTGATGTCACGGCCGGGGCGTGACCTTACCAAGAAGGGTTGTGCTTGTCATAACCTGATGCCCTCAACACCAGTCTGACTATTGAGGGATGTATGGTGGAGAGGATTGATTTCTGACTACGCATGGATGTATTGAGGAGAGGAGTGATGTCTGACTATGCAGGGATGTATGGAGGGAGGATTGATGGCTGAACTATGCAGGATGTTGGTGGAGAGGAGTGATTTTATGACTACGCAGGGATGTATGTAGGAGAGGAGTGATGTCTGACTATGCAGGGAGGTATGGTAGAGGAGCGGATGTTGACTATGCAGGGATGTAATGGTGGAGAGGAGTGATGTCTTTATATGCAGGGATGTAATGGAGGAGAGGAGTGATTCGGACTATTCAGGGATGTATGGAGAGAGGAGTGAATGTCTGACTATGCAGGGAGTATGTTGGAGAGGAGTGATTTCTGACTATGCAGGGATGTATGGGGGAGAGGAGTAATGTCTGACTACGCGGGAGGTATGGAGGAGAGGAGTGATGTCTGACTACGCAGGGATTTGTATTGAGAGAGGAGTGATGTCTGACTACGCAGGGTGTATGGGGAGAGGAGTTATGTCTGACTACGCAGGGATGTATGGAGGAGAGGGTTATGTCTGACTATGCAGGGATGTTGGAGGGATGATTGGTGTCTGTAACTGCATGTATGTATGAGGAGAGGAAGTGGTGTCCTGTATTGCAGGGATGTATGGAGGAGTGAGTGATTCTGCTACGCCGGGATGTAATGGAGGAGGGAGTGATGGCTTTACTATGCAGGTGTATGGAAGGAGAGGAGTGATGGTGGACTAAGCAGGATGTATGAGGAAGAGGAGTGATGGCTGACCTATGGCACCGGAAGTGGTTGCTCTCTGCTGTCTATCCCCTACTTCCGGCGGTGATAGTGCGAACTCACCCGGCCTGTGAAAGGAAGTAAACATGGCGTCTGTGTGGGATGAAACCGAGGTGAGAGGGGAAAACGGAGGGAAGGGAAGAGCCGTTATGGCTGCTGTAGCTCTCTGTAGGGTCCAGTCGGTGGATTGGAGCAGCGGCTTCATTCAGAGCAGCCATGAATTGATTCTATAGCAGCCATAGACGTCCTGTAGTCTCATCTGCTTTACCCTCAGCAGCTCAGATGTAGCATAATGGGACTTTAGGTTCTCCTCTAACTAGTAGTTCTCTACAAATTGTACTTTTTAGTGGCGCCATTTAATATGTCTTGCAGTGTCCTATAAGGCTGTAGGAAAATTCCAAGTGCAGTGAAATTGACATAAAATCACATTTGCCTCATTTCCTTGTGGGCTCTTTTCATGACTTTCATTGTGCACTTCTAAAGGCACCTTCCCTTTATCATTTGGGTTGGTATGATCACTAGGAGACCACATTTATTTAGGGTTTCTTATGTTCTAGTAGCCTTAAAAAAATTCAATTGTTTTGTACAAAAAAATTATTGCCATTTTGCCAAATTCTGATGCCAGTGACTTTTTCATACTTTGCTGGAGTGTCCAGCGTAAGGTGTCTTTTGTTGCAGGGTGTGTTAATATTTTCATTTACGGGTGGGCCCCTACTTAAGGACACCCGACTTACAGAGGGGGACCCCTCTGCCCCCTGTGACTTCTAGTGAAGCTCTCTGAATGCTTTACTCTATAGTCCCAGACTGCAATGATCAGCTATAAAGTGTCTGTAATGAAGCTTCAATGTACATGAGAGGCTTAACAGGTTAACTGGTTAACTGCCACAATCGGTGCCAGCACAGCACAGCACAGCTGAAACTCGCTGTGTACGGAGAGAGCTCAGCCTGTGAGCTTTCTCCATAATACCCCCGTGTTAGGGTTAATTTATGTATCTTACATCGGGCATTGCATCTATAGTCCATCCAACCATCAGATCCCTCTATATGACTATTAATATATGAGAGACTGCTGCCTGAAACTTTTTGCAGGTTTTGTGGCTGTTGTGCTACTTATTATGTTGCCTCTTTAAATCGCTTCATGAGACAGTAACAGAATTTTATATGCAATATGCTTGGCCAGTATCATTTTTGGAATCGGCTGTGTACATGCAAAATATTTTAGACAGATAACTGCTTTGTTGTTTGTTTTTTTTTTCTTACCCAACCTCATCCCATTCACCCTCATTACCTGTTTACATACTCCTGTTTTCTACGCTTAACTATGTTCAAGCGGCAATACATGATACTCATTTGTATTGATCTTTTGCCTTAAAGGAAACCTACCACTTGAAGTGGCAGGTTTCAGATGGAAGCCTCCCCATCACACCACTCCACGCCCCTCTGACGGATTGGGGAAAATTAGTGCTAGCAATAAGCTTGCAATTATTTCAGGGTTTCTACGCCACTGATATATCCCTCGTGGTGATTAAATACCAACATCAATAATGTCATAAATAACTGACTTAAAGACAATAATATGTTTACAGCGCTGTATTTTATTTTTTTACTCTAATTTTTTTGTGTATAACAAACAGAATTACAATCACAAAAAATATATATTGTGGTTTATCTACACACTGTATCACCTGCAACCAAAAAACAAAAAGGGAGAGTTTTTTTTAAAGGAAACCGACCACTTGAAGTGGCAGGTTTCAGATGGAAATACCGAGCACCAGCTCAGGGTGAGCTGGTGCCGGAGCTTATTTTTGTTAATGTTTTAAACCGTGGTATCGCGGTTTAAAACACTTTTTAAACTTTATAGCCGGCGCAGGGAGGTACGCGCTCAGCGCTTACCATGCGCGCGGCTCTCCTTCACTTCCTATGTAGCCGCTCGCACGGTCACGCGCATGGTAAGCGCCGAGCGCGTACCTCTTGATAAAGGCTGCAATGTTGCGGCTTAGGATGGAATACTCCTCTCTTTTTAGTTTTTATGGAGTACTGCTTCCTTTGCCTAAATATGGATGTATACAATACATGGAGACCCCACACCTTTTTATATTATCTGAAGTGTCAGAATAAAAGGGAGCATTTCTGTGTGTCAAAAAAGCATTCTGTCAGTAAAGAAAAGGCTGAAATGTCTTGTAAGAAAAGTTTTTATATGGTAGTAAGTTATTATTTGTACAATCTGTTTAAGATATTACTAAGAAATGAATGTTACTGTGAATTTTTACAGAACAATTAATGAAAGCTTCTCTGATTATGTGCTGTAGTTGCAGAAGATTCCTTTTTCATTGCTAACTATTGGTCCAATGGGTTTCTATACCCATTTTTTCTACATACACAATGACCACTAATATAATATAAAAAAAGACACACCTGCAAACCTGATGAAAAACATGCTGAAATAATAATAATGACAACACCACTCAACCTGTGCCAGCACCACATTTAAGGTAGTCGTGTCTCATTGGCGCTCTGATATTTGTCTCAAATCAATAGGAGGCATGTCAGTGTACAGTAGTGCAAAGCAGTAACACACAGATGACAGTATACAGGTAAAAAACTTTTAGCCACCTGGTTAATCTATTGGTCACTTTCACTTATTAAAGGAAAACCACCACTTGAAGTGGCAGGTTTCAGATGGAAATACCGAGCCCAGTCAGGGTGAGCTTATTTTTGTTAGTGTTTTAAACCGCGGTATTGCGGTTTTAAAACACTTTTTACATATAGCCGGCGCAGGGAGGTACGCGCTCGGCGCTTACCATGCGCGCGGCTCTCCTTCACTTCCTATGTAGTCGCGCGCATGGTAAGCGCCGAGCGCGTACTCCCTGCGCGGCTATAAAGTTTAAAAAGTGTTTTAAACTGCAATACTGCGGTTTAAAACACTAACAAAAATAAGCTCCGGCACCAACTCACCTGAGTGGTGCTCGGTATTTCCATCTGAAACCTGCCACTTCAAGTGGTAGGTTTCTTTAAAGATGATGACTATTGCCAAAAAGCAGAGGTAGCTGAGATGAACAGGTCCTTCATAACTTGTCTGGAGATGGCCATTATTGATTTTTAAGGGCATAGCACAATACTACTATTCTATCTGATGAAAGGCTCAGTACTTCTATCATGTAGTACTACTGCCTACTTGTAAAGCACTGCACTACCACTCAATATATATGGGCACACACAGCACTACTAATAGGGACACACATATACTACTAGTAGTAATAGGCATGAAACATGATCTATAATTATATGACATGCAGCGCTGCCCTATCTATGTCTGGACTATTTACTATCTCTCTGTGCTCTACACTCTTTTTACTATCTTCCAATGGGCTATACATAGACACCCAGGACTACTACTCATCCTGTATAGATGGGCACAGCACATACGTACGTACTACTTCTATCCTGTATAGATGGGCACAGCTCAGAATATTACTACTAAACTGTATATATGGCCACATCTTAGTAATACTCCTATACTGCATATATGGGCACAAATCAGTACCACAACTCTATCTGTATACACTCACCGGCACTTTATTAGGGACACCATGCTAAGTACGGGTTGGACCCCTTTTGCCTTCAGAACGCCTCATTCTTCGTGGTATAGATTCAACAAGGTGTGGAAGCATTCCTCAGAGATTTTGGTCCCTATTGACATGATGGCATCAGCTCGAACCCGTCTGCCCATTTCCTCTGACCTTGGCATCAACAAGGCATTTCCACCCACAGAACTGCCGCTCACTGGATGTTTTTTCTTTTTCGGACCATTCTCTTTAAACCCTAGAGTGGTTGTGTGTGAAAATCCCAGTAGATCAGCAGTTTTGAAATACTCAGACCATCCCTTTGGCACCAACAACCATGCCACGTTCAAAGGCACTCAAATCACCTTTCTTCCCCATACTGATGCTCGGTTTGAACTGCAGGAGATTCTCTTGAACATGTCTACATGTCGCCATGTGATTGGCTGATTAGAAATTAAGTGTTAACGAGCAGTTGGACAGGTGTACCTAATAAAGTGTCCGGGAGGATGGATGGGAACAGCCCATACTACTAACACCTTGTATATATGGCACAGCAAAGTACTACTCATATCCTGTATTATGGGCACAGCTACTACTACTACCCATCCTGTATATATAGGCACAGATTAGTACTACTATTATCCTGTATATATGGGCACAGATCAGTACTACTATCCCTATCCTGTATATATATGGAACAACTCAGTAATACTACCCTAGCCTGTTTATATGGGCACGCCAGTACTATTACTCCTATCCAGAGGAGCTGGGGGATGGTTGGGAAGAAAGAAAAAATGCATGAGGGGACACAGGCACACAACACCGAGAGTAAAACCAGTGAGAGGATGCCACCATCTCAGCTCAGTGATTACAGGAGCAGCTCCATCATGTGTGCTCTATCCTGTCTACACTCTGCACTTATGTTCCTATACACAGTGCACCTTCCCCATACCTGTAATTTTTTAATGAACATTTGGCCACTAGTAAAAGCTAAAACTACCTTAGGTGGAATTATTCCCGGCTAGACTAGCTGACTAACCTGGGGGGATTGGGAGGAGAGGATGTGGGAACTTGGGTGTAGAGGAGAACCACCTATAGGAGATAGCTGACAATTTTTTTGTTCCTTTTAACAATAGTTATAGCAGTTGAGACCGGAAAGGTTGAGTTATTGTCTTGGTCATAGCTGTGGCTTTATCACTTAATACATGTCATAAACAAGATCTTTCAGGCAAACAAGAATGAGACAGACTTGTAATAATCTAAAGGCAACGCACTTTAGTCAGGATACAGCTGTACATGTTGAAATGCAAATTCGTACCTATCTGCCTGTATATGAGTATGATATGTCAAAGTGCATTACATGTTGATATAAAAATGCTGCATATAAAACCAGTTTAAAAAAAAATGATTAAAAAAACTATACTCACCTGTAGTAATTCTCCGTGACCCCCTCCTCCCCCGTTCGCCTGCAACACACGGCCTGTGTGTGCAGAGAATATGAAGCGGTGCAGAAAAGAAATTCTCCTTTCTCTGGATATGAATTTTTCTGTATTATAAACCTGCCTTGGGATTAATTTTTTCACCTAACGTGAAAAAAATTCAACCTTTTTATACAAACCCAATACAAATTACATTAACATACTGCTTCCACTCACTTAAAGTATGTAAAAGTCATCATCATTTGATTGCATCACTATGGAAATCCCAACTAAAATCCCATCTTCTCTAGAATTAACAAGGAGACATCAGCACGATATGTATTATTTAGAGGTCTATGGATTTACTAACAATCCACAAAATAAATACCACTACGTTGGGAACTTGGATAAACTTGGATTATAAAGCCACACCGATCTTTGAAATAGAGAGATGGAAAACTTTGTCATACAATCAATAAGAGAAAGAGTTGTATAGGTGATATAATATGAAATTATATTGTAAGACCTAAAGCGACGTAATTGATGACATGATAACAACGATAGTAGTGTAATGTGTGCAAAGTTTTGTTTGTTTCCCAGTTTATATTAGTTTATTGACAAAATAAACTAGATACTTGTATGTCACAAGAAATATGTCAGAAAAAATTCTAAAAACTCGTAGAATGGTCAGTGTGCGGAGCCCAATGTATGTGCGTCTTCAATGCTGTGATTTGTATGACTGTTTATTTCCATAAAGTTTTTTTTTTTAAAGTAATATCATATTGCACAATGTTATCACAACCCATCATTCCTACTCCCCCCCCTCCTCTCCACCCCGCCCCTTATGCAGACATGAGCTTGTATAAATACGTAGCAAAAAATATGTTTTACCATATGCTGATAAGCTAGTCTTGCTTGAAGATGAATAAGATCATTTATTGGATATTGAATAGGGGACACATGTGGTTTAGGAGGGAAAACTGCCAACTTCATTAGTAAATAAATTACAGCCGCACCTCTTGCCTTTACCTGTATACCTCATTCCAGATCCAAATTGGTAATACATCGCAGGGGTATAATAAAAATACAAAGTAGTGTACAGGTGGTCCCCCTATAAGAACACTGACTTACATACGACCCCTAGTTACAAACGGACCTACTGGATATTGGTTAATTGAACTGTACTTTAGTGCTAGGACTACAATGGATGCTGTAAGAGTTATCAAAGGCGTCTGTAATGAAGCTTTAGTGTTAATCCAGATTCTATGACAAATTCCAACATTTTTAAAATCCAATTGTCACAGAGACCAAAAAAGTTCTGGCTGGGAGTTACATGATAAAAATATACAGTTCCGACTTACATACAAATTCAACTTAAGACAAACCTACAGACCCTATCTTGTATGTAACCAGGGACTGCCTGTTATGTACAAAACATGTTCAGATATGAATATAGCAGAAAATAATTAAAAGAGTATGTAAAATAAAGTCATATACATGATAAAATGTATCATAGTATCATAGTTCATAGTAATAAGGCAGGAAGGAGACGCAAGTCCATCAAGTCCAACTTAAGAATTAAATAAATGTTTTATCCCCATAACCGTGATATTTTTTCTCCAGAAAGGTATCCAGGCCTCTCTTGAACATGCACATAGAGTCCGCCCATAAACCAACTCACTGCGGGCAGAGGAGTTCCACAGTCTCATGCTGCTTACAGTAAAGAACCTTTGCTATTGTGATGGTTAAATCGCCTCTCCTCAAGCGTAGAGGATGAACCCCCTTGTCCTGGTCACAGGCCGAGGTATAAAAAGATCTTGCGAGAGATCCTTGTACTGTCCGTTCAGGTATTGGTACATTGTAATAGGTCTCCCCTCAGTGTCTTTTTTAAAATAATCCCAAATTGTAATCTGTCAGTGTCTGTTCTAATCCCCATTCCCCAAGAAACTGGTGGCCTCATCTGGCAACCGCGCAGCACTAATCCGGGAACACGGTGCGGCCAAACTGGGACTTAACAATATTCCATGTGTGGTCTGACCAGGGATTTGATAAAGCAAAACTATGTCTTTGATCATGAGAATCTATTCCTCTCGTGATGACATCCCATTATTTTATTTGCTTTAGCGAGCATGCCTGGGCTCTGTCACTAAAATTAAGTTGTTAACATCCACAATACCCCCAAGTCTTTGCAGCTCAGTTTTACTAAGTAATTGACTGTTTAGAACAATAAATTATACTTTTGTTTCCATGGCCCAAGTGTCATAACTGTTACATTAGTGATTACATAAACCTCATCAACCATTTCTCTGCCATTCCTCAAGCTTCCAAAATCCCTCTCTGTAATGCTAAATATCGACCTCAGTATTTATTACCTACACAGCTTAGTATCATCTGCCAAATATTGAAACTGACTGTGTATAACCCCTGACAAGGTCATTAATAAAAATATTAAAAAGAGTGGCCCAATACGACCCCTGTGGCACTCCACTGGTAACATCAACCCAATCGAGTATGCCATTAAGACCACCCTCTGTTTTCTACACTAAGCCAATTACTTACCCAAATAACACAGATTTCTCTCATATTCCCAGCAGTCTCATTTATATATACCAAATTCTTATGTGGCACGGGTGTTTCAATGCCTTGAAAAGTCCAAGATATACAACAATCCACAGCGTCCCCCAGATCCAGTCTTGAACTTACTCTCGTAGAAACAATCAGATTAGTCTGCTCTCCTTCACTTCCTATGTAGTCGCGCGCATGGTAAGCGCCGAGCGCGTACCTCCCTGCGCCGGCTATAAAGTTTAAAAAGTGTTTTAAACCGCAAGACAGCGGTTTAAAACACTAACAAAAATAAGCTCCAGCACCAGCTCACCCTGAGCTGGTGCTCTGTATTTTCATCTGAAACCTGCCACTTCAAGTGGTAGGTTTCCTTTAACCCCTTCCTGACATTTGACCTAATATACTGCATGGCTGCATTCCCACAATTCGCAGTATTATTACATAATGCTTATGCCACCCGTCTCTCTGGCAGGACCCGGCTGTGACACACTGGGCATGCGCAGCAGATGTGGCACATAATACAGTGTACTACATCTATACATCCTAAAACATTAGGTGAAGAAGTGCTTTGACAAGCGATCAGAGGATCGCTTGTTCAAGCCAACCTGTAAAAAAAAAAGTTAACACTTCATATAAACATTAATAAAAATAATTAATTAAAGTTCAAGTCCCCTAAACACAAACACGCGCGGCTCTCATTCACTTCCTATGTAGTCGCGCGCACGGTAAGCGCCGAGCGCGTACCTCCCTGCGCCGGCTATAAAGTTTAAAAAGTGTTTTAAACCTCAATACAGCGGTTTAAAACACTAACAAAAATAAGCTCGGTATTTCCATCTGAAACCTGCCACTTCAAGTGGTAGGTTTCCTTTAAAACGGATGTGCTAACCCTTTAAAAATACAATTGATGCATCCTGTTCTGCATGGCAGATCCCATGTTTTTACTTGCCTTTGTTCACGCCTTGCTGACAAATTCTCACATGATGGTTGTGTTTACTCATATATTTATTTTGGATTGCTCTGCAATAAAACTCTTTTGAATGATAAAAATAACTGTAGTCATGATCCCCCTCTTCTGTCATATTGCAGCAGGATGGAGTGGGTCAAGAGGTCCTCAAAATGTCAACGGAAGAGATTATCCAGAGGACCCGACTTCTAGACAGCGAGATCAAGGTGAGCTTCTAACTTTGTTTACTTAACTACATACGTATGGTATATGTAGAAGATATACACTGATCACCACAAATCACTGTCATCACTGGAGGCCGATGCAGCGGTGACAAAAAAAAATAATCTACACTTGCCCTGCTCCGGGCCTGGTTCCAGCATCACTGCAGTATTCAGGTCCCTGTGACCCTTGGCTCTTCTACTCAGGCCCAGGGTGCTGAAGATTGGAGTGACACTGGAACTGGGTGCTGGAGCTTACTTGGTAAGTACAATTTCTTTCAGATTTTTGGATGTGGTGGCCCTGTTGTGTTCAGGAGAATGCACTTAATTTAAAAAAAATGAACAAGTTCTTATGTTCCAACTGTAAGAATCATACGTAATTAGAATGTAGCAGAACTAGATTACTCTACCTATGTAACACTAGTTTACTCTACGTATATAACATCCATGGATTTATATTTTTGTTATATTACTTGTGCTTCAGATTATGAAGAGCGAGGTTCTGCGTGTGACCCATGAACTTCAAGCCATGAAAGACAAAATCAAAGAAAACAGTGAGAAGATAAAAGTAAATAAGACACTGCCTTATCTGGTGTCCAATGTCATTGAGGTATGATGCCCTACGATCTGTATTTCGAGTCCATTGAGCTACAATTAACAGGTTATTTATATATCTTACTGGATCATTCTGTTCTTCTCAGCTTCTAGATGTTGATCCCAATGACCAGGAGGAAGATGGAGCAAACATTGATCTTGATTCACAGAGGAAGGGAAAATGTGCAGTAATTAAGACATCTACTCGACAGGTAAAAGCATAGCTAGGAATTCTACGGCAGTGTGAATGTAGCCTTAGGCCGTATGTTTGTATCCATATACAGGCAGTCCCCGGGTTACGTACAAGATAGGGACTGTAGGTTTGTTCTTAAGTTGAATTTGTATGTAAGTCGGAACTGCATATTTTCTCATTGTAATCCCAGCCAGAACTTTTTTGGTCTCTGTGACAATTGGATTTAAAAAATGTTGGGTTGTGGTAAGAATCAATATTAACACTAAAGCTTCATTGCAGACACATTTGATAACTGTTACAGCTGATTATTGTAGCCTAGGACTAAAGTACAATAAATTACCAATATCCAGAGGTCCGTTTGTAACTAGGGGTCGTATGTAAGTCGAGTGTTCTTAAGTAGGGGACCGCCTGTATTCACTTTCTCCTTTTTTTTTTTTTTTTTCAGACATATTTCTTGCCAGTGATTGGATTGGTTGATGCTGAAAAGCTTAAACCTGGTGACCTTGTGGTGAGTCTGGTGCTTATGTTTATGGGATTATGTTATAAACCTGAGCATTAATGTAGGGTAGATAAGTTAATGTTTTTTCTCTGTGCTTTCAGGGGGTGAATAAGGATTCTTATCTCATCCTGGAGACATTGCCTACAGAATATGACTCCCGAGTTAAGGCTATGGAGGTAGATGAAAGACCAACAGAGCAATACAGTGATATTGGCGGTCTAGATAAGCAGATTCAAGAGGTAAATATCATGGCACCTGGCTGTACTCACCCCCTTTTTATGTGGCTCAAGTCTGACTACTGAACTTTTCTATAACAGCTAGTTGAAGCCATCGTCTTACCCATGAACCACAAGGAAAAGTTTGAAAATTTGGGAATCCAGCCCCCAAAAGGCGTTCTTATGTATGGGCCCCCTGGCACAGGAAAGACTTTGCTTGCGAGAGCATGTGCTGCACAGACTAAAGTAGGTAGTGAGTGAATGTATCCTGGAGAGAAGGAATGGTGGATGGTGTGGGAGTAATCTTTGACATTTTGATTTTTTTTTTTTTTCAGGCCACATTCCTGAAACTTGCTGGTCCTCAGCTAGTCCAAATGTTTATTGGAGATGGAGCCAAGCTTGTTAGAGATGCTTTTGCCCTGGCCAAGGAGAAAGCCCCATCCATTATTTTCATTGATGAGCTGGATGCCATTGGCACCAAGAGGTGTGTTTTTTCACTTTGCATTGAATTAATCTAAAAGGGTCGGATCCCTCTTGACCATAAACTTATCTCATGGGTGATCTCTGAGTCATTGTGTCCACAATTGACATTTCTGTGATGCTCCAGGGGAAATGTATCATTAACATACCTGCTGACCTTAGAAATTAAGTTTAGGATCCTTTATGTTATAGGTTTGACAGTGAAAAAGCTGGAGACAGAGAAGTACAAAGAACCATGTTGGAACTTCTAAATCAACTGGATGGATTTCAACCCAACACCCAAGTTAAGGTAGAGGCCACTTCTTGTTGTGCTTTGTGTCTCTTTAACCAGTTCCGAGTCTACAATGCCTTCAATTTGTTCCTTGTGTTCCTGTCCAGGTGATCGCTGCTACAAATCGTGTAGATATCTTGGATCCTGCACTTCTCCGTTCAGGACGTTTGGACAGAAAAATTGAATTCCCGATGCCTAATGAAGAGGCCCGAGCCCGTATCATGCAGATTCATTCCCGCAAGATGAACGTTAGGTATGTACCAATATTGTACTAGTGGTAAGGAACAGAAGAAGTTGTGATTTTAGGGATTAGTAGTTGCATGAGGTAATGAAAACTTCTTATTATAACTCCTGCAGCCCCGATGTTAACTATGAGGAGCTTGCTCGTTGTACCGACGACTTCAATGGAGCACAATGCAAAGCTGTGTGTGTGGAGGCGGTGAGTATTGTACCTTAAGACTTCAGTTGGGAAGGAGAAAGTATCTGTTACGATCGAAGGACATCTGAACTACAAGTGATGGTGTTCCGTGTTTCCCCTTTAAAACCTCTCCTGTTGCATTTCCTGCCAAACTATTTAAAGGGGTTTTCAAATCTTTAAATGTCATGGGATATGTTTTTACAGCTAGATGGTATGTGTCTGACTCAAGCTAATCAAGAAGTCCCTCTAAAGGGAACCTGTCATCAGAAAGTGACCTAATGTACAATACCAGAATGTTGCCTAGCAGCTGAATATCTTCCACATCATGTTTATTTCAAGGGCCAGTGTGGTGGCATCATCCAAAAGACATCACTAACCAGACATCCTGCATCCAGAGACATCACTAACCAGATTTCTGGAAGTCCAATGCATGATGTCAATCACTGAGGAGGAGGCGTTCAGAGGTCCCCAACTTCAGTGTTAAACTCTGTCTCCTGGACTTAATGCAACCAATTTACAGCTCACTTCAAAGTTGATTTTCTGGTTGATGCCACCATATTGGACTATGAATGAAACAAACACTAGAACTAAAACGTAACTAGTGTTTAGCTGCCTCACGATATACTTAGTAGTGGTTTATTAGGCCAATTTCTTATGACTGGTTTCCTTTAAATAGCTTGTCAAAATTGGAAAATTTGTAATGTGGAAGAGCTCTGCTTCTAGACTTTATTAATCTAACGTAACCAATTTATATGCTTTCCTGACCATCCTACTTTTGTCTGGTCCACAGTGAGATATCTTTGCTGGTTCTGGAGACATGTCTGATATATTTACACCTTTTTATTGCAGGGTATGATTGCTCTGCGCAGAGGCGCTACTGAGCTGACACATGAAGATTACATGGAAGGGATCTTGGAAGTCCAAGCTAAGAAGAAGGCCAATCTGCAGTACTATGCGTAGACCTTCCAGTATACGGAGATCAACAGCAAGCCTTCTGTGTTGTCAGGACTGTTCACTTTATGTTACGGGAAGAAATAAACCAGACGTCTTTAACCCTACAACCTGCCCCTACACTGCAGTCTCTGTTCTGTGGCGAATGCTTGCCTAATTTATTCCTTCTTCCAAGTCATGGTCTTGTCTACCAAGTCCTTTTTTTCCTTGTATCATTGAGCAAACCAATCTGTAATCTGATTTATGTAGTAAGTTTCCATCTCTATAACAATAATAATAATAATTCCTTTATTTATATAGCGCACACAGATTATGCAGTGCTGCACAGAACTTGCCAAATCCAGTCCCTGTCCCAAGTGGGGCTTACAATCTAATCAACCTACCAGTATGGTTTTTTTTTTTTTTTTTTTTGGGAGTGTGGGAGGAAACCAGAGGAAAAACTCGAATCTGCAAACTTTTTGCAGATGTTGATATTGCAGTGCATATTCCCCAGGGATTATTGTGCAGAACTGGATTTTAGTGCGGTCTACTTCCTGTCCTTACCAGAACACATGGTACTATGTGGGAAACTGCAGCTCTTGTCACCAACATATAAAAAGTTTTTGGGTTCTGTTACTGGTAGTAGGAGGCAGATTTAAGCTGGGACTTCTGCACTGCACTCCTCCCTCCATGTCAGTGTGATGGCCCAATAGCAATCCTGTGGATGCTACCGTGTGGTCCTTCCTTTAGCAGCTGCAGGGCTAGAGGTCATGTGACTGGAAGTTCAGTGGAGTATATTGAATTACTGAGCTCCAGTCACATGAACTTACATTGGGCTGCTAGTACCTTTGCAGCAGTGCAGAAACACTGGACCTGTATGTTTGGCACTGTGCCATCAGCATTTGGATGTCATATAGTGCAGGACCATCTGTGGCCATATGTCTCCTCTCATGGCTGGGCTTCCATTTGCAGGATAATGCTCCCCAAACAGCATGGGTTACCCAGGGATGTCTCACCCAGATTCCAACACTTCCCCAGTCAATCCCACATTTATGGGACAACCTTTTCACCAAGTACCATACCATACAGAACCTGAATCCATCATGTATAACCATATGTTATCTTGAACAGTCTACACTTGGGGGTGTGGAAGATCTCAATCATTGTGTTCTGATGGACCACATAGTTGACAACAAACGCAGACCCTCTTCCTGTGTACGGATAATCTAATTTGCATAAATGTATAAACAGATTTTTTCCCCCCTCTTGACAGCTAGGAAACAGGTATGCCTGGAAAGCTTATATTTTGCCACATACGGTGCTAGTTTTAGTATTGGTGAATTGGGAACTGGTAGAACTCCCTTTAGTAGATACTAATTGTGCAAGTTGCATTCGCATGAAAACAGATGGTAGCGTCTGCTTTGTGAACTCTTCAAGCTGCGTGCTGCAAACTAGCAGGGCCGGATGAAAGCGTGGACATCCTGGACGCAAGTGTGGGGTCTCCACCATCCTGGCTGCCCTGTCTCCTTCCGCATAATCAGCGGTATATGTCTCCTGGTGTCAATAATACGGCCGAGTCCATACACTTCCTGTACTATCCTAGTTCTGGCTCTTGGACAAAAGTGAGGGTGCAGAGTCACATAATAGAGGTAGAGGGGCAGGGACTTGTATGTACTGCAGAACTGCACCAGGAGCAGGTGAGGACCCAGGAGAAGCACAGACCAGCTGACACGTACTTACCACTCCTGGGTCCTCTCCTGAAGTCGCATACAACCAGTGTCAGGAGTCAGGACACAGAGTGGAGCAGCAGGAGAAGACCCAGAAGCAGTGATAACTTTTCAGCTGCACTCACTGCTATCCGGCCTACTGCACCAGAGAACACTTCTATCAGTTATGTTACATCACTAGTGTTCATTACATCAGTAGTGTACATCAAGTGTTCATTGGACTCTGTCACTCGCTTCTGGACCACAACTCATGGTTTGATAGGCTCTGTTGGTCTGTTGGCGCGGCTTGTGCACCCCTGATCCCCATTTTAGTTGATGAATGTGTGCTGCACTTTAACAGGACTGTGGAGTGAGAGCTTTGGAGTTGGAGTCTGTGACCATTTTGGTGGAGCTGGAGAGCTACAAGTCATCAGGGAGATTAGGCAAGCTCTTTCCAGGAGTCTATAAATGTTTGAAAATGTACAATATGTACCTTATTAGTCCAGTATTCTTCAATATTTACTGTTATGTAAAATGTGAATGTTAGGCTTTCTCTTTTACAACTATGTGAAATCAGTTGTATGTTTTCTAAATAAATAGACTTGAGGGTGAGTGAGATTCATTGGCGAAAAATGAACAGATATACTTGGAGTAGTCAAACAAAGAGGTCATTGATTTTGTAACAAGACATCTTTATTTTGCCACCCTATGAACTGGGGAAACAAGTGGACTGGTAGCATGCCACTGCATCATGCATAGTGTGATGTGCCAAGTTGCAGCATAATGACATAACCTCTTAATGTCGGGGGCAAATGAGGCAGCGTTGCAGCAGGGTACTACAGTGGAATCCTCTGCAGCTAACCCATAGTGATTTACTTCAGCAGTAGAGTATAAATGATTTATACAAATCCTACCAACATGTAGAGCCAACTTCTGCTGGAAGTATTGAATGAATTTTTGTATGTATGTATGCTGTTACTTGTTTAAAAAATTTATGTGATTCAAAAAAGTTGCCTAAAATGGGAAAAAAAGTTTTTTTTGTAATGGATTGTACTTATTTCATTTTCAAATTGAGATGTAACATGTACAGTCTTGGTCATATCACATATACGTTTCCAGAGAAACGTATAGCGATTGAGCTGAGGCCCGCCCCCTGTGCGCTAGCGTCGCGTTATGAACGCTATGTATGAACACTAGCGGAACGTGTGACCGCACTCTAAAGAGTAATCTCAGCATTACAACGGGGTTACAAAACGCAAATGTTAACGCAAGTGTGAACAGCTGTCTAATTAGACAAATCTCTCTTCAGCTGTTGCAATGCGTTTTTAAACGTGAGGTGTGACCACACCCTCAATTCTCCTCTATTTTCACTCCACTCCTGGTTTGGGCATCAAAAACTGAATGTGTGAACGCACCCTTTATAAAAACTACATGGTGATTGAAGTGGAGGAGAGATCTGCAAACATATCATGGAGTGCATTAGAGGACAGCCCCCGCGGACACCTCATGGAGTGCAGTAGAGGACAGCCCCCGCGGACACCTCATGGAGTGCAGTAGAGGACAGCCCCCGCGGACACCTCATGGAGTGCAGTAGAGGACAGCCCCTGCGGACACCTCATGGAGTGGAGTAAAGGACAGCCCCCGCAGACACCCCATGGAGTGCAGTAGAGGACAGCTCCCGCAGACACCTCATGGAGTGCAGTAGAGGACAGCCCCCGTGGACACCTCATGGAGTGCAGTAGAGGACAGCCCCCGCGGACACCTCATGGAGTGCAGTAGAGGACAGCCCCCGCGGACACCTCATGGAGTGCAGTAGAGGACAGCCCCCGCGGACACCTCATGGAGTGCAGTAGAGAACAGCCCCCCAGGAACACTTTATAGTGTGCAGTAGAGGACAGCACCCCAGGAACACTTTATAGTGTGCAGTAGAGGACAGCCCCCGCGGACACCTCATGGAATACACTAGAGATCACTTTCTGGACGATGTACTCGGCTTTGCACACCTGAGGATCAGGTGCTGCGCATGCGCTTTTCTTGCTCGTCCCTTTGCTGAAGGAATAGGTAGCGTCTTTTTAGGGACGTAGCTTATATATTTCCAGCTCAGAGTTCCCGCATGCACCGTTCATATGGTCCGGTACCGTGTCACCATATTTCGGGAGTCTTATGTACAGTCTCCGAGTGTTTAGCAGGCTATGTGGGCGTGGCGATATTCACGTCACATCGGGGCGTGGCCTGGAGAGGCCGCCTGCTGTGCGCTCCTGGGGTGACAGGTCGGGAGTGTGTGGGAACGCGGAGAGGACGGCGCCGCCCCGGGACAGGGTGACCGGAGCCTGCAAATACCTCAGCGGCCGCAGACCTGCACGGAAGGTGCGAGGGGAGGGGGCAGAGCGGCCGCCGGGCTCCCGGGCCTGTGCTGCGCTGATGTGGAAGATAGAGGGAGGGGAGAGACTGAGACACAGGGAAGGAGACTGTCAGAGGCTGCTCCAGGGAGAGGGGTGACAGCTCTGCCTCACTATAGAACTTGTGCAAGTCCCTCTCCTGAAAGATGCCTCCTATATTATAGTGTGTGCCTATAGGACGTGCCTGGGCTGTATAGTATGTGCCTATAGGACGTGCCAGTGCTGTATAGTGTGTGCCTATATGACATACCAGTGCTGTATAGTGTGTGCCTATAGGACATACCAGTGCTGTATGTGCCTATAGGACGTGCCAGTGCTGTATAGTGTGTGCCTATAGGACGTGCCAGGGCTGTATAGTGTGTGCCTATAGGACGTGCCTGGGCTGTATAGTGTCCTCACTCCCCTCCTCCTCCAGACATCCCGCATAACAGACATCAAGCCTCTCCTCCATACCTCCGCATAGTCCGACCCAAAATCACTTCTTCGCCTCCATCATCCCGGCATAAGTCCCATCACTCGCGCCTCATACCATACATCCTGCATAGTCATCCCTCACTTCCTCTCCTCCATACATCCCGCCCTGCCGTAGTCAGACATCCACATCTCTCCTCCAGACATCCCTCTAGTCAGACATCACTCCTCTCCTCCTTACACCCTCCCTGCATAGTCACCCAATCAACTCTCCTCCTCCTACATCCCTGCGTAGTCAGACACAACTCCTCTTTCTCCATACATCCCTGCAAACGACATCACTCCTCTCCTCCATACATTCCCTGCATATACAACATCACTCCTCTCCTCCATAAATCCCTGCATATCAACTCACTTCCTCTCCGCCATACATCCCTCATAGTCAGACCTCACCTTCTCGCCTCCATATCATCCCTGTCATAGTCGGACATCATCACTCTCCCTCCCTCCATACATCCCTGCATGTCCACCAATCAACGTCTCTCTCCCCATACACCCAGCATTTCAGTATTCAGCCTCACTCCTCTCCTCCAGACATCCCTGCATATTCAGAGACACTCACTTCTCCTCCTCCATACATCCCTGCATAGGCAAAACTCACTCCCTGCTCACTCCATAGCATCCTGCATAGTCAGGCCATCATCCTCGTCCTCCATAACACTCCCTCGTACGTCAGACAGCACGCCTCTCTCCATACATCCGCATATCCAGACAACCCTCCTCTCCGCCATACTCCCCCTGCATATACAGACCCCCACCTCCCGCCATACATCCCTCATAGTCAGACATCACTCCTCTCCTCCTCATCCCTGCGTAGTCAGACCATCACTCCTCTCCTCCATACATCCCTGCATAGTCGCCGCACGCCTCTCCTCTCCATAATCCCTGCGTAATCACATCACTCCTCCCTCCATACATCCCTGCCGAGTCAACATCACTCCTCTCCTCCAACAGCCCTGCAAGTTCAGACTCCTCCTCTCCTCCATACATCCCGCGAATATTCAGGACATCATCACTCCTCTCCTCCCTACATCCTCCCTGCAGTAGTCAGACATCACTCCTCTCCTCTCCAGACATCCCTGCATAGTACAGACAATACAGTCACATCTCTCCTCCATACAGCCCTGCATCGTCAACATCACTTCTTTCCTCTCATACATCCCTGCATAGTCAGCCACACTCCCTCGCCTCCATACATCCCTGCATATCACTCCATCACTCCTCTCCTCCATAACTCCTGCATAGTCAGGGGCCATCAATCCTCTCCTCCCTACATCCCTGCGTAGTCAAACAGCACTCCTCTCCGCCATACAGATCCCTGCATCATACAGACAACGCACTCCTCTCCTCATAATCCCTGCATACAGACACCACTCCTCTCCTCCATACATCCCTAAGCTAGTCAGAAAGCCTCCCTCCCATACAATCCCTGCTATCAGACATCACTCACTCCTCTCCTCCATACATCCTGCGTAGCACTCACTCAATCCTCTCCCTCCATACATCCCTGCGTAGTCAGACATCAGCCGGCTCCTCCATACAGCCGGGCGTATGCAGACATCACTCCTCCGCCCCAACATCCCGGCAGAGTCAACGCAACTCCTCTGCCCCCATACAAAAAAAATCCCGCATAGGGCCCCCAACATCCCCCTCTCCTCCATACATCCCTGCATACGTCAGACTACGCCGCTCCTCCAGACATCCCTGCGATACAGACTCACGCGCTCTCCACCAGACAGCCCTGCAGAGCAGACAAGCACGCCTCGCCACCGCCCATACAGCCCTGCATCGGCGCATCACTCCTCGCTCAGACATCCCTGCGTATCCAGAAATCACTCCTCTCCACCATCATCCTGCATATCAGCCAGCACGCCGCCCCCATACAGGCCCGCATAGCAATACATCACTCCTCGCCGACCCTCTCCTCCATACAGCCCGGCTGAGGCAGAAATCCTCCTCTCCACCGACATCCCTGCATAGTTCAGACTGGTGTTGAGTGCATAGAGTGGCACAGCCCCACCCCTTCGTGGTAGGTCCCGCCCCGGCCGGGACTCACAACCTGCCAAGAGCTACTCCTTTGTAACCGCCGCGCCCGGGAGGCTTTTGCGGTTCGCCGGAAGTGGTTGCTCTCTGCTCGCCTGCTGGCTATCCCTACTTCCGGCGGTGATAGTGGCGAACTCACCCGCCCTTAGAAGTAACCATGGCGTCTGTTGTGGGATGAAACCGAGTGGAGAGGGGAAAACGGAGGAAGGGAAGAGCCGTTATGGCGCTGTCGCTCTCTTAGTCCATTCGTGGATTGAGGCAGCGGCTTCATTCAAGCAGCCATGAATTGAATTCGAATAGCAGCCATAACTGTCCTGTATAGTCCTCATCTGCTTTACCCTCACAGCTCAGATGTAAGCATAATGGGTACTTTAGGTTCCTCCTCTACTAGTAGTTCTCTCAATGTAAACTTTTAGTGGCGGCCATTTAATAGGGCTTCAGTGTCCTATAAAGCTGTAGGAAAATCCAAGTTGCAGTGAATTGACATAAACACATTTGCCTCTTTCCTGTGGGCTCTTTTCATGACTTTCAATTGTGCACTTCTAAGGCACCTTCCCTTTAGCATTGGTTGGATTATCACTAGAGCCTCATGTATTTAGGTTTCTTATGTTCTAGTAGCCTTAAAAAAATTCATTGTTTTGTACAAAAACATTATTGCCATTTGCCAAATTCTGATGCCATGACTTTTTCATACTTTGCTGGAGTGTCCAGCGTAAGGTGTTCTTTTTTGCAGGTGTGTATCTATTTTTCATTTACGGGTGGTCCCCTCTTAAGGACACCCGACTTACAGAGGGACCCCTCTGCCCTGGTGACTTCTATGAAAGCTCTCGGAATGCTTTAACTCTCTAGTCCCAGACTGCAATGACAGCTATAAGTGTCTGTAATGAGCTGCACATGTAACCTGAGAGCTTAACAGTTAAAACGGGTTAACGCCACATTCGGTGCCAGCACGCACAGCACACCAGCTGAAACTCGCTGTGTAGCGTAAGCGACTTCAGCCTGTGAGCTTCTCCTACTACCCCCGTGTTAGGGTTATTTAGGTACTTACATCGGGCATTGCATCTATATTCATCAACCATCAGATCCCTCAATGACTATAATATTGATAACTGCTGCCCTGACACTTTTCAGTTTTTTGTGGCTGTTTGTGCTACGTGTAATGTGTGCCTCTTTAATCGCGTCCTGAGACAGTAAAGAATTTTATATGCAATATGCTTGGCCAGTAATCATTTTTGGACTGGCGGTGTACATGCAATATTTTAGACAGATAACTGCTCTGTTGTTTTTTCTTACCCAACCTCTCCCATTCAACCCTCATTACCTGTTTACATACTCCTGTTTTTCTACAGCTAACTTGTTCAAGCTGCAATACATGAGCCTCATTGTATTGACCTTTTGCCTTAAACGGAAACCTTACCACTTGTGTGCATGTTTCGATGGCAATAACCGAGCCACCAGCGCAGGTGAGCCTGGTGCCGAGCTTATTTGTGTTAGTGTTTTAAACCGCTGTATTGCGGTTTAAAACAAACTTTTAAACTTTTATAGCCGGGCGCAGGGAGGTTACTCGCGCACTCTTACCATGCGCGCGCTCTCCTTCACTTCTATTGTAGTCGCGCGCATGGTAAGCCCGATCGCTGTCCTCCCTGGCCGGCTATAAAAGTTTGAAAAGTGTTTTTAAACCCGCGATAACTGCTGTTTAAACCCTAACAAAATAGGCTCCGCGCACAGCTCACCCTGAGCTGGTGCTCGGCTCAATTTCCATCTGCAACCTGCCACTTCAGTGGTATGTTTCCTTTAAAACGGATGTGCTACCTCTTTTAAAAATATCAATTGCTGCATCCGGTTCCTGCCTGGCAAATCCCATGTTTTTTACTTTTTACGTGCCTTTGTTTTACACCTTCTGACAAATTCTCACATGATGGTTGGTTTACTCAAATCTTTAGTTTGGATTGCCTGCAATAACTCGTTTGATGATAAAAATAACTGTAGTCATGATCCCGGCCTCTTCTGTCCTATTGCAGCAGGATGGAGATGGGGACAAGAGGTCCCTCAAACTGTCAACTGAAGAGATTATCCGAGACCCGACTTCTAGACAAGCGATATCAAGTGAGCTCTAACTTTGTTTACTTAACTACATACGTATGGTATATGTAAGAAGATTACATCTGATCAACAAAAAAAACCAAAACAAATCACTGTGATCACTGGAGGCCGGTGCAGCGTGAAAAAAATAATCTACACTGCCTGCTCCTGGCCTGGTTCCAGCATCACTGCAGTATCATTTCCCTGTGACCTTGGCTCTCTACTCATGCCAGGTGCTGAAGATTTGGAGTGGACCTGGACTGGGTGCTGGAGCCTACTTGGTAAGTACCAAGATTTCTTTCAGATTTTTTGATGTGGTGGCCCTGTGTGTTCAGGAGAATGCACTTAATTAATGAACAAGTTTTATGTTCCATCCAACTGTAGAATCATACGTTTTAGAATGTAGCAAACTGATTACTCTACGTATGTCACACTAGTTCCTCTAACGTATATACATCCATGGATTTATTTTTTGTTATATTACTTGTTCTTCAGATTATGAAGCTAGTTCTGCGTGGTGACCCCTGAACTTCAACCATGAAAGACAAAATCAAAGACAACAGTGAGAAGATACATAAATAAGACACTGCCTTATCTGGTTCCAATGTCATTGAGGTATGATGCCCTACTCTGTATTTCGAGTCCATTGAGCTCCAAGTAACAGTTATTCATATATCTTACTGGAGCAGTCGTTCTTCTCAGCTTCTAGATGTTGATCCCAAACCAGAGGAAATGGAGGCAAACATTGATCTTGATTCACAGATAAGGGAAAATGTGCAGTAATTAAGACAATCTACCTTCGACAGGGAAAATCATAAGCTAGGAAATTCTACGGGCAGTGGGAATGTAGCCTTAGGCCGTATGTTTGTATCCATTATACCGGCAGTCCCGGGTTACGTACAGATAGGGACTGTAGGTTTTGGTCTTAAGTTGGGAAAAGTTGTATGTAATCGGAACTGCATATTTTCTCTTGTAATCCCAGCCATAACTTTTTTGGTCTCTGTGACAATTGGATTTAAAAAATGTGTGGTGTTTTGTGGTAATAATTAATATTAACCCTAAGCTCATTGCAGACCCATTTGATAACTGTTACCAGCTGATTTATTGTAGCCTAGGACTAATTACAATTAAAAAAATTTTAACCAATATCCATGGGGGGGGGGGGGGCGGGTCCTTTTTGTTAACTAGGGTCGTATTAAGTTGAGTGTCTTAAGTAGGGGACCGCCGTATTCACTTCTCCTTTTTTTTTTTTGTTTTTCAGACATAGTTCTTGCCAGTGATTGGATTGGTTGATTCTAAAACTTAAACCTGGGGACCTTTGTTGAGTCTGGTGCTTATTTTTATGAAATTATGTTAGAACCTGAGCATTATTGTAGGTGATAATTTATGGTTTTTTCTCTGTGCTTTCATGGGTTGAATAAGGATCTTATCTCATCCTGTAGACATTGCCTACGAACTGACTCCCGAGTAAGGCTTATGGACGTTAGAGGAAAAGACCAACAGAGCAATACAAGTGATATTGGCGGTCTAGATAAGCAGAGGTCAAGAGGTAAATATCATGGCACCTGGCGGTAACTCACCCCCTTTTTAAATGTGCTCAAGTCTGACACTGAGCTTTTCTCTATAACAGCTAAATTTAGCCAATCGTCTTAACCATGAACCACAAGGAAAAGTTTGAAAATTTGGAATCCAGCCCCCAAAAGAAGGCGTTCTTTATGTATGGGCCCCCCCGGGCACAGGAAAACTTGCTGGACCAGAGCATTGCTGCACAGACTAAAGTAGGGTAAGTGCGTGAATGTATCCTGGGAGAGAAGGAATGGTGGATGGTGTGGGAGTAATCTTTGACATTTGCTTTTTTTTTTTTTTGCAGGCCACCCATCCTGAAACTTTCTGTCCTCAGCTAGTCCAATGTTATTGGGATGAGCCAAGCTTGTTAGAGATGCGTTTGCCTGAGCCAAGGAGAAAGCCCCTCCTTTTTTCATGATGACTGGATGCCATTGGCACCAAAGGTGTGTTTTTTTCACTTTGCATTGATTAATCTAAAAGGGTCGGATCCCTCGTGACATAACTTATCTCATGGTTATCTCTGAGTCATTGGTGTCCAAATTGACATTTCCTGTGATGCTCCAGGGAAATGTATCATTACATACCTGCTGACCTTAGAAATTAAGTTTAGGATCCTTTAAGTTATAGGTTTGACAGTGAAAAAGCTGAGACAGAGAAGTACAAGAACCATTTTGGAACTTCTAAATCACTGGATTGATTCAACCCAACACCCAAGTTAAGGTAGAGTGCCACTTCTTGTTGTTCTTTGGGTCTCTTAACCCCGTTCCGAGTCTACAATGCCTTCATCGTTCCTTGTGTTTCCTGTCCAGGTGATCGCTGCTACAACTCGTAGATACTTGGATCCTGCACTTCTCCGTTCAGGACGTTTGACATAAAAATTTGAATTCCCATGCCTAATGAAGAGGCCCCGACGTATCATGCAGATCCTTTCCCCCAGATGACGTTAGATGTACCATATGTACTAGTGGTAGAACAGAAGAAGTTTGGTGAGTTTAAGGGATTAGTAGTTCATGAGGTAATGAAACGTCTTATTACATACAACTCCTGCAGCCACGATGTTAACTATGAGGACTTGCTCGTTGATCAACCGCGACTTCAATGGAGCCAATGCAAGCTGTTGTGTGGAGTGCGGTGAGTATTGTACTTAAGACTTCCAGCTTGGGAATAGAAAGTATCTCGTTACGATCGAAGGACATCTGAACTACAAGTGGGTGTTCGTGTTTCCCCTTTAAAACAAACGGCTCCTGTTGCATTCCTGCCAACTATTAAAGGTGTTTTCAAATCTTTAAATGTCATGGGATATGTTTTACAGCTAGATTGTATGTTGTCTGACTCAAGCTAATCAAGAAGTCCTCGAAAGGGACCCTGTCATCCGAAGTGACCTAATATCCAATACCAGAATGTTTCCTTTTGAGCTGATACTTCACATCATGTTTTATTTCAGGGCCAAGTGTGTGCACATCCAACAGACTCACTACCGGGCAACATCCTGCATACCAAGACATCACTAACCTAGATTTCTGGAAGTCCAATGCATATTCATCACTGAGGAGGAGGGCGTTCAGAGGTCCCCAACTCAGTGTTCAACTCTGTCTCCTGGACTTAATGCAACCAATTTCAGCGCACATTCAAAGTTGATATTTCTGGTTGATGCCACCATATTGGACTATGATGAAACACACACAGAACTAAAACTACTAGTGTTTAGCTGCCTCACATATACTTGTAAGTGGTTTCGTAGTAGGCCAAGTCTTATACTGGTTTCCTTTAAATACTTTCAAATTGGAAGATTTGTAATGTGGAAGAGCTCTGCTTCTATGACTTTATTTAATCTAACGTAACCAATTTATTATTCTTTCCTGACTCATCCTACTTTTGTCCTGGCACAGTGAGATATCTTTTGCTGGTTCTGGAGACTGTCTGATATATTTACACCTTTTTATTGCAGGGTATGATTGCTCTGCGCAAGGCCGCTACTTGAGCTGACCACATGAATATTACATGGAAGGGATCTGGAAGTCCAAGCTAAGAGAAGCCCAATCGCAGTACTAATGCATAGACGACCTTCCAGATACGGATATCAACAGCAAGCTACTTTTTGTCAGGACTTTTCACTTTATTGTTACGGGAATAAATAAACCATGACGTCCTTTAACAAACCCTACACCTGCCCCTACCCTGCATCCCTCTGGTCTGTGGCGAATGTTTGCCCTATTTATTCCCTTCTTCCAAGTCATGGTCGTATCTACCCAAGTCCTTTTTTCTGTATTATTTAGCAAAACCATCTGTAATCTGATTTTGTAAGTCAGTTTCCATCTCCTATACCCTAATAAGAATAATTCCTTTATTATATACGCACACAGATTATGCAGCGCTGCCCACAACTTGCCAAATCCAGTGCTGTCCCAAGTGGGCTTACAATCTAATCAACCTACCATAGTATGTTTTTCTTTTGGGGGGGGGGAGTGTGGGAGGAACCAGAGGAAAACTCGAATCTTCAACTTTTTGCAGAGTGGATATTGTGTTATTTGGCAGTGCATATTCCCCTCCCCCGTCCCTCCCCAGGGGATTATTGTGCATAACTTATTGTGCATACTAGGTAACTTGGATTTAGGCGGCTAGGCTACGTCCTGGCCGTACCAGAACACATGTTAACGATGGTAAAACATCATGGTACTATGTGGGAAACTGCACGCTCTTGTCAACCCTTCACCGACTTTTACAGCATCCACAGGTAGAAAGGCACGCGATAAAGTGTTTCAAAAGGGGGAAAAAGAACAAACAGATATAAACGGGTGGATACGAGGAAGGGGGTGGAAAGAAATATGCTCGTGGTCTTTCTTACCAAAACACATGGTACTATGTGGGAACTGGCATCTCTTGTCATGGACCAACAAGAAAAGTTTTTGGGTTCTGTTACGTCTGTTTACTGGTAGTAGGAGCAGATTTAAGCTGGACTTTTCTCAATGCACTTTTTTTCAACAAAGCACTCCTCCCTCCTGTCAGTGTGACGCCCATAGCAATCCTGGGTCGAGGCTACCGTGTGGTCCTTCCTTTCAGCATCTGCAGGGCTAGAGGTCATGTGACGGGAAGGTCAGTGAGTATATTTGTTACTGAGCTCCAGCAATGAACTTACATTGGGCTGCCTAGTACCTTTGCAGCAGTTCACGAAACACTGGACCTGTATGTTTGGCACTGTGCCATCAGCATTTGGTGTCATATAGTGCAGACCTCTGTGGCCATAGTGGGTCCTCGCTCATGCTGGGCTCCATTTTGCAGGATAATTCTCCCCACAAACAGCATGGGTTACCCATGATGTCTCACCCAATTCCACCTTCCCCATCAATCCACATTTATTGGACAAACCTTTTCACAAGGACCATACCATACAGACCCTGAATCCATCATATACCAGTTTATCTTGAACAGTTATACACTTGGGGGGTGTGGAAGATCTCAATCATGTGTTCTGATGGACCACAAGTTGAGCAACACGCGCAAGACCCTCTTCCTTGTACGGATATCTAATTGGCATAAATGTATAAACAGTTTTTGTTTCCCCCTCTTGACAGCTAGAAACAGTATCCTGGAAGCTTATATTTGCCACATACCGTGCTATTTTTTTAGTATTGGTGAATGGGAACTGTATAACTCCCGTTATATAGACTAATTGTTGCAAGTTGCCTTCTCATGAAAACACAGATGTCGCGTCTCTTTTGAACTCTCTCTTCAAGCTGCGGGCTGCAACGAGCCGGCCGATGAAAGCGTGACATCCTGGACGCAGTTGGGTCTTCCACCTCCTGGCTGCCCTGTCTCCCTTCCCATAATCGGCAGTTATTTGCCTCCTGGTGTCAATGATACGGCCGAGTCCATACACTTCGTGTACTATACATTCTGGGCCCTTGCAAAGTGAGGGTGCAGAGTCACATAAAGAGGTAGATGGCCAGGACTGTATGTACGGCCGCCTTCACCAGAGCAGGGAGGACCCAGGAAGCCCACAGACCAGCTTAACACGTACTTTAACCACCCTGGTTCTCTCCTGTATTCGCATATACAAACTGTCAGGATCAGGACACAAGTGGAGCAGCAGGAGAAGAACCGAGCAGTTATAAACTTTTCAGCGCACTCACCGCTATCCGGCCTACTGTGCACACCTGAGAACACTTCTATCAGTTATGTTACAATCACTAGTGTTCAGTACATCATTAGTGTACATCAATGGTGTCTTGAGCCTCACGCGCTGCTGGACCTCAACTCAGGTTTATAGCTGCCATGGGGTCTGTTGGCGTGGCTTGTGCCCCCCTGATCCCCATTTTAGTGGATGAATGTGTGCTGCACTTTAACAAGGACTGTGGATGAGAGCTTTGGAGTTGGAGGTCTGTTGACCATTTTTGGTTAGATGAGAGCTAACAATCATCAGGAATTAGGCAGCCTCTTCCCCAGGAGTCTATAAATGTTTGAAAATGTACAAAGGTACCTTATTAAGTCCATTATTCTTCATATTTACTGTTATTTAAAATGTTAATGTAGGCTTCTCTTTGACCACAGTGAAATCAGTTGTATGTTTCTAAATAAATAGACTTGAGGGTGAGTGAGACTTCATTGTCGAAAAAAATGAACGATATCCTTGGAGTAGTCAAACAGAGTCATTGAATTTTGTAACAAACATCTTTATTTTGCCACCCTATTAACTGGGGAAACAAGTGGACTGGTAGCATTGCCACTGCATCATGCTATTGTGATGTGCCAAGTTTGCAGCATAATACATAACCTCTTATGTCGGGGGCAAATGAGGCATCGTTGCAGCCGGGTACTCAATGGAATCCCTCTGCAGACTAACCCCCGGATTTACTTCAGGCAGCATAAAGCTTTATACCAAAAATTTCCCTACCCAACATTAGAGCCAACTTCTGCTGGAAGTATTGAATTAATTATTTGTATGTAATTTATGTCTGTTACTTGTTTATGTGATTCAAAAAAGTTGCCTAAATGGGAAAAAAGTTTTTGTAAGGATTGGACTTATTCATTTTCAAATTGAGATGTAACAGTTACAGTTCTTGGTCCATCTCACAATTGCGTTTCCAGAGAAAACACATCGATTGAGCTGAGGCCCGCCCCTGTGCGCTAAACGTCGTGTTATGAAGCCGCTCAGGTATAGAACACTAGCGGAACGTGTGACCGCACTCTAAGGTGAAGACACACTGGCGTTTTTGGCCGTTTTTTTACTAGTGCGTTTCCGATCGTTTAAAAAAACGCTCCGTTTTTGTCCGTTTTTCTGAATTGCGCATAAAACCGGACAAAACACATGCGTTTTCAAAAACGCATGCGTTTTAAAAACGGATGCGTTTTTATTTAACGATCTGAAACGCACTTCTAAAAACGCCCAAAACCCATGTGTGTCCCTTCACCCGTAAGGAGTAATCCAGCAGTACACCGGGGCGTACAAACGCAATAGTTAAACGCAAGTGTGAACAGCGTCTAATTAGACACATCTCTCTCATCTGTTGCCAATGCGTTTTTAAACGTTAGGGTGTGGACCACCACAACCCTTATTCTCCTCTATTTTCACGCCACTCCTGTTTGGGTGCATCAAAACTGAATGTTGTGACGGCACCCTTTTATAAAAAACTACATGGTGATTGAATTGAGGAGAGATCTGCAAACATATCCTGAGTGCATTAAGGACAAGCCCCCGCGAACAACCTCATGGAGTGCGTAGAGGACAGCCCCCCCGGACACCTCCTGAGTGCCAGTAAGGACAGCCCCTCGGACACCTCAATGGAGTGAGTAAAGGCCAGCCCCCGCAACACCCCATGAGTTCAGTAGAGGACACTCCCGCATACACCCCTGGATCAGTAGAGGACACTCCCGAGACAACCTCATGGATGCATTAGGACATCCCCGTGGAACACCTCAATGGATGCAGTAGAGACAGCCCCCCGGACACACCTCATGGATGCAGTAGAGGACAGCCCCCCGCGGACCCCTCATGGAGTGCATTTAGGTACAGCCCCCGCGGACACCTCATGGAGTGCAGTAGAGGACAGCCCCCGCGACACCTCATGGGAGTGCAGTAGAGGACTCCCCCGCGGAACAAACCTCATGGAGTGCAGTAGAGGACAGCCCCCGCGGACACTCTAGGAGTGCATTAGAGGACAACCCCTGCGGACACCTCAGGAGTGCAGTAGAGGACAGCCCCCGCAGACCCCTCATGGAGTGCAGTATAGGACACCTCCGCTGACACCTCATGGAGTGCCAGTAAGGACAGCCTCTGGACACCTCATGGAGTGCGTAGAGGCAGCCCCCGCTTACACCATGGATGCAGTAGAGGACAGCCCCCTCGGACACCCTATGGGAGTGCAGTCGAGAACAGCCCCGCGGACACCTCATGAGTGCAGGCAGTAGAGAACAGCCCCCAGTAACCCTTTATAGTGTGCTAGAGGACCAGCACCCAGGAACACTTTATCGTGTGCATAAAGGACAGCAAACCAGCCCAGGACACTTTATAGTGTGCAGTAGAGGACAGCCCCCGCGGACACCTCATGGAATACACTAGATATCACTTTCTGGACGATTACTCGGCTCTGGCACACCTATGATCAGGTGCTGCGCATGCGCTTGTTCTGCTGTCCCTTTGCTGAAGGATAGGTATCGTCTTTAGGACCGTAGCTTATCTAATTTTCCAGTCAGATTCCGCATGCACCGTTCATATGGTACCGGTCCGTGTCCTGCACCATTTCCTGGAGTCTTTTATTACAGTCTTCCGAGTGTTTTACATGCTATGTGGGCGTTCGATATACGCCGTCACATCGGGGCTTGGCCTGGAGAGGCCGCCTGCTGTGCGCTCCTGGGGTGAACAGTGTCCGGGAGTGTTGGGAACGCGAGAGGACGGCGCCGCCCCGGTACAGGTGACCGAGCCTGCAAATACCTTCAGCGGCCGCATACCTGCACGGAGTGCGAGGGGAGGGGCAGAGCGGGGGCCCGCGGCTCCCGGGCCTGTCTGCGCTGATGTGGAAATTAGAGGAGGGGAGAGACTGGGACACAGTGAAGGAGACTTTCAGGCTGCTCCAGGGAGAGGGGTGACAGCTCGCCTCACTATAGCAACTTTTGTTGCAAGATTATCCGCAGCTATTCGAAGATGCTGGTAGCCAATACCTCTTCCCCTGAATCCCTGAAAGATTCCTCTACATTATAGTGTGTGCCTATAGGACGTGCCAGTGCTGTGTAGTGTGTCCTATATGACGTGTCAGTGCTGTATAGTGTGTGCCCATATGACGTGCCAGTGCTGTATCGTATGTGCCTATAGGACGTGCCTTGGCTGTATAGTGTGTGCCTATAGGACTGCCAGTGCTGTCTAGCCTGTTGCCATATGACATACATGGCTGTATAGTGTGCGGCCTATAGACGTGCCTGGCTGTATAGTAATGTGCCTATAGACTTGCCTGTCCTGTATAGTTGGCCTATGGACGTGCCAGTGCTTATAGTGTGTGCCTATAGGACGGCCAGTCTTTATATGTGTGCCTATAAGGACGTGCCAGTGCTGTATGTGTGTGCTATGACGTGCCAGTGCTGTATAGTGTGTGCCATGCGGTAGAGTGTGGTGGCTATAGGACTTGCCAAAGTGCTGTCTACATTGCCTATATGACTACCAGTGCTGTAATAGTGTTGCCGTAGACGTGCCTGGGCTGTCTAGTATGTGCCTATAGGATGGTGCCGTGGCTGTATAGGATGGCCTATATTACGTGCCTGGGCTGTATAGTATGTGCCAATAGGAATGTGCAATTGCTGTCTAGTATGTGCCTATATGACCTACCAGTGCTGTAAGTGTGTGCCTATAGGACATACCAGTGCTGTATAGTATGTGCCTATAGGACTTGCCTGTCCTGTATAGTGTGTGCCTATAGGAAATACCAGTGCTGTATAGTGTGTGCCTATAGGACCGTGCCAGTGCTGTATAGTGTGTGCCTTAGGACGTGCCAGGGCTGTATAGTTGTGGCCAAGACGTGCCAGTGCGTATAGTTGTGCCTGTAGACGTGCCAGTGCGTATAGTTTGCCTGTAGGACGTGCCAGTGCTGTATAGTATGTGCCTGTTAGGACGTGCCAGTGCTGTATAGTATGTGCCTGTAGGACGTGCAGTGCTGTATAGTATGTGCCTGTAGGACGTGCCAGTGCTGTCCTATAGTGCCTGTCGGACGTGCCAGTGCTGTATAGTATGTGCCGTTGGACCCTTGCCAGTGTCTGTATAGTATGTGCCCTGTAGACGTCCAGTGCCTGTATAGTGTGTGGCCTGTAAGGACGTGCCAGTGCTGTATATTGTGGTGCCTGTAGGACGTGCCATGCTGTATAGTGTGGTGCCAATAGGAGACGTGCCATGCTGTATAGTGTGTGCCAAAGACGTTCCAGTGCTGTATAGTGTGTGCCAATAGGACGTGCCAGTGCTGTATAGTGTGTGCCTGTAGGACGTGCCAGTGCTGTATAGTATGTGCCTGTAGGACGTGCCAGTGCTGTATAGTATGTGCCTGTAGGACGTGCCAGTGCTGTATAGTATGTGCCTGTAGGACGTGCCAGTGCTGGTATATATGTGCCTGTGTAGGACTTGCCCGTGCTGTATAGTATGTGCCTGCGGCGGGCCAGTGCTGTATAGTATGTGCCGTGGCCGTCCAGTGGCTGTATAGTATGTGCCTGTGTACGTGCCAGTGCTGTATATATGTGCCTGTTGGACAGGCCAGTCTGTATAGTAATTTGCCTGTTGGCGGCCAGTGCTGTATATAGTTCCTTTTGGACGTGCAGTGCTGTATATTGTGCCCTGTAAGGACGTGCCAGTGCTTTATAAGTGTGTGCCGTAGGACGTGCCAGTGCTGTATAGCGTGTGCCTTTATGACGTGCCAGTTCTGTATATCGCTTGTGCCTATGACGTTCCAGTGCTTATTGCGGGTGCCATCAGACGTGCCAGGGCGTATAGCGTGTCCTTTGGACGTGCCATGCTGTATGCATGTGCCGAATATTACATACTCCTTCTGTCAGCTTGTGGCCTTAGGACGTGCCAGGGCTGTATAGCGTGTGCCTATTGGACGTGCCAGTGCTGTATAGCATGTGCCAATATGACATACCAGTTCTGTAAAGCGTGTGCCTATAGGACGTGCCAGGGCTTGTATAGTGTGTGCCTATTTAACTTGCCAGTGCTGTATAGCGGGTGGCCCCCACACCAGCCTGCCCCCCCCCCCCTATATGACATACCAGTTCTGCTAGCGTGTGCTTAGGAAGGCCGTGCCTGGGGTATATAATGTGCCTATAGGATGTGCCAGTGCTGTATAGTATTTGCCTAATACATACCAGTGCTGGTATATATGTGCGAAGGACTTGCCTGTCCTGGATAGTGTGTGCCTATAGGAAATACCAGTGCTGTAATAGTGTGTCCTATAGGACATCCAGTGCGTATAGCTAATGTGCCTATAGGACTTGCCTGTCCGGTATAGTGTGGTGCCTATAGGAAATACCATGCTGTAATGTGGGGCTATAGGAAATGCCAGTGCTGTCTAGTGTGTCCCATTGGACTTGCCAGTGCGTATAGTGTGGCCGGTAGGACGTGCCAGTGCTGTTTAGTACAAATGTGCCTGAGGAGTGCCGTGCTGTTTATGTAGGTGCTGTAGGACTCGTGCATGCTGGTATATTGTGTGCCTCTAGGACGTGCCAGTGCTTGATAGTGTGTGCCTATAGACGTGCCAGTGCTGTATAGTTGTTCCTATAGACTGCCAGTGCTGTATAGTGGTGTGCCTATAGGCCTTTGCCAGGCTGTATTGTGTGCCTATAGGACGTGCTGGCTGTATAGTGTGTGC